>CM034153.1:3508507-3838342 GCA_019776745.2 Taxus chinensis
GCAAAATCCTCTAAAGATAGAAAAAATCGAAAATGAGACTAGTCGGCCACCAACCTATCCAAAAACCATCATTTGTGAAGTATTGAGGTGTCGTTTATCTTTATGAGTGACATAGGATCAAATATATGTATGAGAATCGTCAACTTGAGTCCATGAAAGGATGATTTTAGAGCCAAGAAAGGTCAGGGAATGATATTTATATGGAGTACTATTTTTCTAAGAATGAGCAATCATCTAAGTTCACTTGATGCAATTCACTTGGTACTATTCATAAAAACTCATTCAACATCCTGGTAGTGTGATCAAACCTTAAGGAAGAGGCACAATACAATCACCTCATTTTTTCCATAGGACAGGAATCCCATTCAGGGAGAAATCCTCTATCTATAAAGTGAGGATCTCATTTTAGTAAGAAGTAGACAAAAATCATAGAGTTATTGTCACTAAAGTGAATTATGGAACAAATTTCAAAATTGGTACCAATTCAAGTAGTGGTAGGGCCATAATCCAATCCATAATGTCCAAAAACCTACAAAATGACTCTATGTTTTCCCAAAATAAAGACCAACTACAATATATATGCCCTAAAAGTTGTAGGTCCTTGGTGAAATCCTGAAAATGAGTAAGTACTGATCAGATTAGATTTTGAAAAAATATCTTCTAAATTATAACTGTTAGAGCTACAAGACCACTTCCATCAGGTGCAGAGTGACCCTAAATTCTTATATTTACTAAAATAAATTTAAAGAAATAATAAAAGTATAAATAAATCTTATACTTAAAAATTTATTTTAGTAAATATGGCTCCTTCGGGCCCTTCTAAACTTCATATAACTCAAAATGTGTATGCATTTCCTAACAATATACATCCATACACGTTATAACATGTATGTGTTTTAGGCTCAGAAAATACCAAACCAAGAAACTATAATGTGTACACGTTATTTAAAAATGCGTACGCATTACGTCTAATTTTGAATTTATGTCCACCTTTTATCCCCCCATATTTGTGCACTTACCCCTAAAACATGTATATTATCATTTTGAGTAATAAATTATTCAAGAAGGACTAAAATAAAATTAAAGGAACTAGTTTTATAGCCATGATTAATGAAAATTCAACATATATAATCATAAATTAAGGATCCGTACTCATACCTAAGGAGAAAGACACTAACTACAGTCCTTAAGGCATCATCATTATCAAGAATCTAAGCAATTCCATGAATTTTTTTTTGAAAGAAGAACAAAGACATTTGAGAAGGATGAAACAAGGATGGTATACATTTGAAGGACACTTTCACAAGATCATATTTAATTAGAGTCAAAGAAAGAAAGAAGAAGAACAAGAAAGCTAACACATGGCATGGGGATGCATTTATTTTTCCCCTTGGGAGTATGATGTAGGAGCATTACTTCTAGCTTGTACATAGGGTTTTCAATATCAATTTTGGATTTCAAAAATATGTTGATAGGTCTAAGGGCTCATTTTATGTCATCTTGGTGTTTATGTCTTGGTGTAACCTTTTCAAAATTTGAATCATGCACTTTCCCTCCTAAAGTGCATGTTTGTAAATTAAGGCTATTTTTTCTAGTGTTATAGTTTTGAAGATGGGTCCTTTCTAGTTTTCATGTATGTAAAATACCTATGCAATCCTAAGGGTCTTAATGTGTGTGTGTGTGTTTTTTAAGTGTTTTAGAACTTGGACTTCTAACCTAAGTGCTTAAGTTGTCTTAAACACTAAGCATGTAATTAAGAGGGCTAATAGCTTGTATTCGATTAAAAATTGAGTGAAAGGTAATAAAAGAAAAAAATGTAACTAATTTAAGCATTCCATTCGAATTTGATTCAAGGGGAAGGCTCCAAGAATATTTGAGTTTTGAGTATACACTTGATGGTCACAATTTTGCATTGTTCTTGTGCATAGTATTGTTCATAAAAACAAGTGCATGTCAAAACTTGAAGGATATTGTGGGTGGTAAGAACTATTATCTAGTTTTCTTGATTTTTTTGAGTTTGTAATAGCATTTTGGTGTTACAGGCTTGGAAGAACCTAACATTCCATGTCAAGCTTTCTAAAGGTGTAAGCTTTAGTCCAATTTTTGTAATGTTGAGAAGTGAATATAATCCAAATCTTGAATCTGATTGAAGAGGTAATCTCATTGTATGAAATCATGTTTGACTAAGTTGTTTAATCTTAAGAAGCCCTTGAGAATTGTTTTAGTGTAGAGTGGCATAGTACTCTTGTTAGAGCTCTATATAAGGATAATCCTGCAACTTGAAAGGAGGTTTTGAATTGTGAACTGTGAAGCATTTGATACATTATGTTAACATTTAGTGGTTTTCTATTTTCCTCAAAGTGAAGTTAAAGACCGTGATTGTATCATAGTTTATTGAAAAGATTTAGAACGCTGGTTTTAAGGGATAGATCAGTGACTTAATAGGTTATTTACACAATTTGGTGGCTTTAAGTGCCTCACTATGAAATTTGTAAGATTGAGTATGAAGACCCCGGGTCTAGAAATGAGATTTGTGGTTTTAAAAGTGTGAAGAAACAATGTGGTGAGCGAACAAGACTTTTCGAGCCTAGACAAAGGCAGTTTTGCTAGAAAGTAGAAAAATGATAATTTGGTGATTTCTAACCATTTAGAAGATTGATTTAGTCTAGTGCAAGGTATAGTGACATGATGCAATGAATGGTTATGTGCAGTGAGTTGAAAAACAAAGAATTTGCATGATTCAGGATGATTGTGAACCTGAGAAGAAACTAGTCTTAAATGCCTAAAGAGTAATTTTGAGTGTGTGTGTGTGTTCGAATGTTGTGTGTGATTTGGCTCTATCCTACCCTTCACTCAATGTGTGTCAATGTCGTGTTAATGCATCATGACATCTATTATGAAATGTGATGTCATGTGTATTGACCGACATTGACCGAGTGCATATTGTGGAGTAGCCATTGGTCTCTGCATCTGTCCAATGCTGTGTGTAAAACAAGTAAAATGGAAATGTACATATCTACGTTTAATGGAATTCATAAGGTATATTTTGAAAAAAATGATGTCATCGGGGTTTATGCATGCTAGATAAGCTGCTCCAATATCTATATACCTAGAATAAACATACATTTTTTTAAAAATATGGTTTTATTTTGAAATTTTTTATTTCAATGGTGCTCTTATTTTCTAATATCAAAATAATTTTTTACTATTTCCAGTCCATGCAATATTCATGGGTTTAAATTTTGAACAAATAGAAGGTATATACTTTTTGATTTATTTCTAAAGTTTTTTTATAATTCTCTTTCCATACTACAAAGAAAACCATAGTATGTATGTATGTATGTGATGAATGTATTGTAAATTTTGCTACCTAATAATTTGAAGGGCCTATTGGTTTATTATGTGAAGTATGATTATGATTTGAATAATTCCACCAAGGATTAGGTCTTGCTACAGTACAAGGCATGGAGATACCCGACAAGGAGATTTGAAACGTTTGATATCATATATCATGCGCTAGGTGACTTTGACGACGTGCATGCCCCTTACTTATAAAGGTAATTGCTTAAGCTGAAGGTCATCAAACATGCCGAGAATCTATGGTAATCTAGTGCCCAATTGTAGGATGCACTTTGGAATTAAAAAAAAGGAAAAAAAAAACATTGCACTTCAAAAAATGTAAAAAATGAGTCAATCGCGAGCTAAATTTAAAATATTTTGTTATCATGACCCACTTAGATGGAAATATTTTAAGATTTGAAGTTAAATAATATCATACAAAAATGTACTATGCAAAAAACCCCGTTGCTACGGTCGTAAAATATTTTTTAGCCACAACATAAGACAAAAACATTATAAGAGTTGAAGTTAAATAATATCATACAAAAATGTACTAATTAAAAACCCAGGCCTACGGTCCTCGTCAATAGTAATTCCTACCAACACATGGGAAATATCATGGCGTGGGCCACGAATAAAACATTACATTTGAAAAAAGACAATAAAAAATTCAAATTGGTAGGACATGTAATTGTCATGATATTGGTTACAATATAACCTCTACAAATAGAAAGACAAAATGAGCTGGTATAGAAATGTGATTCAACTGTTACCAGGAGGATAATGTGAATAAAATATTGATATATGTGAGATTTTACTTTATCATTTTCTTTGATGGCAATATATGTTTTTAAGAATAGCATTTGATTATAAAGATATCAATGAAGTAAAATGTAAAATAATTTCTCTTTAGTTTCTATAACTTTCGTGTGTGTGTGTGTGTGTGTGTGTGTGTGTGTGTGTGTGGGGTAAGAAGGAGAAATCATTATTTATTTTTCGTATTAAAAGAAAAAAAAAAATTTATATAAACACTAGATAAAGATATAGATGGTACTGGAATATTTTAAAAGAGCTATAAAAGTAATGTAGAGTTTTTCTCTCATTTGAGACTTGGTTGAAAGGAGATTATCTTATTAAATATTTCTTGTTCAGTGATATTATATAGGAAGTTTTCCCATTGAATCGTAAATATAGGCAATGATGATGTTGAAATTTTCTCATTCAGCAGAATCGTAAATAGAGGTAATGTTGATGATAAAAGTTTCTATCAACATATTAACAAACATTGGAGAGCTCTTCCCATACAACGGGTGACTTTTCTTCGTTGAGAATTTTTGTCTAGAGAAGTCTTCCCATGCACATGGTGCTTCTCGAACCTCATTGTGACCATTCTTTGACATAGAAATTGGTACATGAGAAAATAATTATTAAAGAAAATGTCACAATCATATCCTTCTTCTATATGAATTCATTGTAACTGTGGATATAATTACAATACGAATTGCACTAATGCTAGAAAGAAAGGGATTCTATAAAAACAACTCTAAAAAAGACACTTGTAAGTAATGACAAAGCATTTTTTTTCTATTTCCTTATAAGAGGGATAATGAAGAAGAGATGATTGAGAGACTATACGGTTGTAGTGTTTTAAACTGGAATGTAAACATAGTTTAATGTAAATAATTCCGTTTCCATGCTCTCTAAGGAGTCGTAGGCTTAAAATGTTGAATGTATTCTTTCTCTTTATAAATTTACAATTGGTACTGTGAGAAGAGATCACTTGGTATGGCAGTTTTTTTGGTTACACTTTGTTTAATGTTTTATACATGTGCTTCAAATATGATTAAATGGATGTTCATAAGTGATCAATATCTCTTATTTTGGCGCATTATAGGGTACATCGACCAAATGTAAGATTTGCCTCCTGCAACACATACTAGCATCATCCTATTCTTCCAATATCAGTGTCTCCACAAGGCCACTTTCAGCAGAAGTTACAATGTACTATACTATGCTATGAATAAATAATATCAATTGTTAAAAATATTAAAAGTATAACGTGATGGCCTAACAGCCCGTAGCGTAGGCTCCATGACAGACTCCTTGCCTGGCTTCCTTACCTGTAAGACATGGTTGTTTAAACCCCCTTCCTATTTAAAATAATGCGGTGCATTTTTTTTTTTTAACTGGTTTAAGCGAAATTGTAATGGAAGCTTAAAACACAATATCTCCGTGTTATACATAGCTTATTAAATAAGGTTTTTAATGTGTGTTTTTACATATTTATAAATATATGTGCCTACTCTTTCTTATATTATTTAGAGAATGAATTAACAAGCAGCCACCATTTATGTTTCTTGCATCGGAATCTATTGAGCACACCCCATATCGAGTTTTCTGATTTTGTTTTGTACAATTTCATTTTCAGAAATTTTTGAGTATGAGTAAATTAAGACATTAAATGGTAAACAGTGACTTTTGGAGATGAGTGACTCTCATTAATTATATATTATTATTTTTATTTATATTAGCAAAAGCATCCATAGGTGTTTGTGAGAGGCCGATAGGTATATAAGAAGAGTAATTGAAAGTAGTGAATTAGTAATGGAATTATGATATAAATCATGCAAGATTTAGTAAACATCCAAGATTCAAGATTGGGTTACCATATATTATTTACAATATATGGTTCTTTTCTATTGTGACAATTACATTTGCTAGAATGAAAATCAATTATATAAACAAGGTTATTTAAAGTTATTCATCTCACCATTCTTATAAGTGAAATTATTCATGCACATAATAATACTCTCTTTCTAATATATATGTTTTAAACCTAAACATGTCTTAAACCTAAGCATATATTCACTAATAGTATTATTTCATCCTCCTTTAATTTGAAATAGCTATGAAAAGGTAATTTTTATTCCAGTGTTGATAGAAAGAAATGTTAGAGAATTATAAACTAATACATTGTAAAAATGCACATAGAATCAAATAAATGCATGGTATTTTTAAAATATTTCAATTAATTTTTTAATAATATATTATAGTGGAATTTAAAACAAACATTAAAAACCCTAATATGCTGAGATGGATATCCTCTTTAATAAAAAATTTCAAATTTCAAAGAAGAAAATCCCAATGGAAAGAGATATGCAAGCCCATCACAATCTAAAAAAGTTATAAGAATTAACATTATTATAAATGACCCTAATTTATGTCTTTTGAAAGACTTGAGAACAAATTAATGAGTTCGCAATTTACACATTATTTTCATAATAATAGTCATGTCAAAAGTTGGTAAAGAAGTAGAAAAAAAAATTATAATAGTTTGGAAGAGAACAATTAATACAAAAAATCATAAGCAAAAAATGAAGAAATTAGATGGGCATTATGAGTAATAGATTGTTAAAGCATATTAGAAGTCATTTCATTGGAAATCTTATAGGCATGTGGAGGAATATGGAAAGAAATAGGAACATGTGAAATTGAAAGATTTTGTAGTCATTTTTATGCCCTTAGACCAATAGTCTAATCCCATGTGCATTGGCCTATCACCTAGAGGGTGTTGGGTGCTCACCCAAGGCACGCATGGGCGTCGAATCTCTCTTTTATGTGAGTCTTGTGAGAATGCATAATCTTATGACAGAGATTAAAATGCAGAAGGATAGAAAAAAAACTATACAACATTCTAAGAACCTAGAACGAGTTGTCATCTCCTTGCATCCAGAATAGATAAATAACACTTGCAGCATATGGAAATGGTTCATATAGAAAGAAAATGCATAAGTATTATACTCTTGAACACATATATGATTCATAACAGAGCCTTATATTCATATTAACTAGTTTAATAACCACATTACATCCCTTGAGGTCATAACAAACCCTCATATAACCATGCAAAGCCAAGTCATGCATCAGAACTACACTATGTTCATCACATTACAAAAATGAATGCAAACCCATCCCTCTAAATGTGTCATGATTCCTATATTCTCCTAATCCATAACCCCTAGAACCCTCCATTTTATTTCTTCAATGATTTTCCTCTCTTCTCCCATTCTTTTCTTCTATTGGGCGCTTGTATTTATAACCTTAGCAACCACTGCCATGCCTTTCAGAACTTATAGATTGGTTGCCAAGTGTCGAAGTTGTCCTCTATGGGAGGATGCCTTCTCAGATACGAGATCTCCACTCTTTATAATGATTCTCTTCTGGAACCTTCCATCACATGCATGGAATATTCCATTCTTTATCCTACAGTTGCCAGGTTGGCACCTTATCCAGAAGGGTCATGCTTTTCTCGTGTGCTACCTAGGACACTGAATGTGACCAAGTCCAAAACCTATCCTACCTTGCATGCACATGTCATATGTTCTGCAAAATAATGTTATAACCCTTCCTATGGGTGCCTTCAACCCCGTGCCCTTCTTCAACTAGGTCCCACGTGCCCACATGCCTTCTTATACTTAGCTTATATTCTGGGGCCCAACATCACCCCACACTAAGCTTGTTCTTTGTCCTCGAAAACACTCTAAACTAATACATTGTAAAAGCATGTAAAAATGAACATAGAATCAAATAAATGCATGGTATTTCAAAAATATTTGAATTAATGTTTTAATAATATATTATAGTGGAAATTAAAACAAACATTAAAAAATATAATATGATGAGATGGATCTCCTCTTTAATCAAAAAATTCAAATTTCAAAGAAGAAACTCCCAACAGAAAGAGATATGCAACTCCATCACAATCTAAAAGAGTTATAAGAATTAACATTATTATAAATGACCCTAATTTATGTCTTTTGAAAGACTTGAGAACAAATTAATGAGTTTGCAATTTGCACATTATTTTCATAATAATAGTCATGTAAAAAGTTGGTAAAGAAGTAGAAATAAATAATTATAATAGTTTGGAAGAGAATAATCAATACAAAAAATCATAATAAAAAATGAAGAAATTAGATGGGCATTATGAGTAATATATTAGTTTGGAAGAGAATAATTAATACAAAAAATTGTAAGCAAAAAATGAAGAAATTAGATGGGCATTATGAGTAATAGATTGTTAAAGCATATTAGAAGTAATTTCATTGAAAATCTTAGATGTGCATGGAGGAAGATGGAAAGAAATAGGAACATGTAAAATTGAAAGATTTTGTAATCATTTTTATGCCCTTAGACCAATAGTCTAACCCCATGCGCATTGGACTATTGCCTAGAGGGTGTTGGGTGCTCACCTGAGGCACACGTGGGCGTCAAGTCTCTCCTTTATGTGAATCTTTCTGAGAATGCATAATCTTATGACAGATATTCAAATGTAGAAGGACAGAAAAGAACTATACAACATTTTAAGAACCTAGAATGAGTTGTCATCTCCTTGCATCCAAAAAATAGAAATAACAAGCAACATATGGAAATGATTCATACAGAAAGGAAATACATAAGTATTATACTCCTGAACACATATATGATTCATAATAGAGCCTTATATTCATATTAACTGGTTTAATAACCACATTACATCCCTTGAGGTCATAACAGACCCACATATAACCATGCAGAACCAAGTCATGCATCAGAACTACACTATGTTCATCACATTACAAAAATGAATGTAGGCCCATCCCTCTAAATGCACCATGACTCATATATTCTCCTAATCCCTAACCCCTAGAACCCTCCATTTTGTTTCTTCATTGCTTCGCCTCTCTTCTCCCGTTCTTTTCTTCTATCGGGCACTTGTATTTATAACCTTAGCAACCACCACCATGCCTTTCAGAAGTTATAGATCGGTTGCTAAGTGTCGAAGTGGTCCTCTATGGGAGAATTCCTTCTCAGATCCAAGCTCTCCACTCTTTATAATGATTCTCTTCTAGAACCTTCCATCACATTCCTATAATATTCCATTCTTTATCCTACAGTCGCCAGGTTAACACCTTATCCACAAGGGTCACACTTTTCTCGTGTGCTACCTGGGATGCTAAATGTGATAAGTCCAAAACCTATCCTACCTTGCATGCGCACGCCGTATGTTCTGCAAGACAATGCTAGAACCCTTCCTTACACACCTTCAACCTCGTTCCCTTCTTCAACTAGGTCCCACGTGCCCATGTGCCTTCTTGTATTTAGCTTATACTCTGGGGCCCAACATCTGATGTGAAATTGATAGCTTATCTAGTATAAATAAGCAACAATTACATTATATAATTGTACAAATCAATAAGAGACAATGTTGCAGAATGAAAATAATAACATAAACACAAAATAAGAGCAAAAATATAATAAAATCACTATATTATTGATTGAATAATTTGGAGCAATTACATGATGAGAGAGCTTACAATATATAGCCTTTCCATTTCCTATAAACAAGGAGATGAGGTTTACCAATATTATCCCACTAATATCTCCTAGAGAATCTCTCCTATGATCACTCACCACTATTCTCTCATATATCCCACCAATATCTCCACACACAATAATCTACATGAGTTGTTTATTCAACAAACTCACAACTAATACAATATCCTATATTATTAATAATGAGTTGTTTTACGACTCATATTAATAATATTACAATCTTTTATTTTTCTCACACTAATATGATATTAATATAACAATATTAATATCTTACTAACACACAAACTTACTAATGTAATATATTAATATTACATTTAACTATTACAAACAATAATGTGAGCACTAATTTCCTAACAACATCACCCCACACTACGCTTGTTCTTTGTCCTCGAAAACACTGTAAACTAATACATTGTTAAAACATGTAAAATGCACATAGAATCAAATAAATGCATGGTATTTCAAAGAAATTTCAATTAATTTTTTAATAAAATATTATAGTGGGAATTAAAAAAAAACATTAAAAACTCTAATATGATGAGATAGATCTCCTCTTTAATCAAAAAATTCAAATTTCAAGGAAGAAACTCCCAACGGAAAGAGATATGCAACTCCATCACAATCTAAAAGAGTTATAAGAACTAACATTATTATAAATGACCCTAATTTATGTCTTTTGAAGGACTTGAGAACAAATTAATGAGTTAGGAATTTACACGTTATTTTCATAATAATAGTCATGTAAAAAGTTGGTAAAGAAGTAGAAAAAAATAATTATAATAGTTTTGAAGAGAATAATTAATACAAAAAATCATAAGCAAAAAATGAAGAAATTAGATGGGCATTATGAGTAATATATTGTTCAAGCATATTAAAATTAGTTTCATTGGAAATCTTAGATGCGCGTGGAGGAATATGGAAAGAAATAAGAACATGTGAAATTGAAAGATTTGGTAGTCATTTCTATGCCCTTAGACCAATAGTCTAATCCCATGTGCGCCGAACTATCACCCAAAGGGCGTTGGGTACTCACCCGAGGCACGCATGGGCATCGAGTGTCTCCTTTATGTGAGTCTTGTGAGAATGCATAATCTTATGACAGATATTAAAATGCAGAAGGACAAAAAATAACTATACAACATTCTAAAAACCTAGAACCAGTTGTCATCTCCTTGCATCCAGTAAAGAGAATAACAGGAAACATATGAAAATTGTTCATACAGAAAGGAAATACATAAATATTATACTCCTAAAGACATATATGATTCATAACAGAGCCTTATATTCATATTAACTAGTATAATAACCACATTACATCCCTTGAGGTCATAACCAACCCTCATATAACTATGAAGAGCCAAGTCATGCATCAAAACTACACTATGTCCATCACATTAAAAAGATGAATGTAGGCCCATCCCTCTAAATGTGCCATGAATCCTATATTCTCCTAATCCCTAACCTCTAGAACCCTCCATTTTATTTTTTCAATGCTTCGCCTCTCTTCTCCCGTTCTTTTCTTCTATCAAGCGCTTGTAATTATAACCTTAGCAGCCACTGCCATGCCTTTCAAAAGTTATAGATCAGTTGCCAAGTGTCGAAGTGGTCCTCTATGGTAGAATTCCTTCTCATATTCCAGCTCTCCACTCTTTACAATGATTCTCTTATGGAACCTTCCATCCCATGCCTAGAATATTCCAATCTAGATCCTACAGTCGCCAGGTTGGCACCTCATCCACAAGGGTCATGCTTTTCTCATGTGCTACCTGGGACGTTGAATGCAACTAAGTCCAAAACCTATCCTGCCTTGCACGCATGCCCCGTATGTTCTGCAAAACAATGTTATAACCCTTCCCTATGCACCTTCAACCTTGTGCCCTTCGTTAACTAGATCTCGCGTGCCCATGCGCATTATTGTATTTAGCTTATATTTTGGGGCCCAACATCACCCCACACTACACTTATTCTATCTCCTTGAAAACACTCTAAACTAATGCATTGTAAAAGCATATAAAAATGCACAAATAATCCAATAAGTGTGTAGTATTTCAAAAACATTTGAATTAATGTTTTAATAATATATTATAGTGGGAATTAAAAAAAAAACATTAAAAAACTCTAATATGATGAGATGGATCTTCTCTTTAATCAAAAAATTCAAATTTCAAAGAAGAAACTCCCAATGGAAAGAGATATGCAACTCCATCACAATCTAAAAGAGTTATAAGAATTAACATTATTATAAATGACCTGAATTTATGTCTTTTGAAAGACTTGAGAACAAATTAATGAGTTCGCAATTTGCACATTATTTCCATAATAATAGTCATGTAAAAGGTTGGTAAAGAAGTAGAAAAAAATTATTATAATAGTTTGAAAGAGAATAATTAATACAAAAAATCATAAGCAAAAAATGAAGAAATTAGATAGGCATTATGAGTAATAGATTGTTAAAGCATATTAGAAGTAATTTCATTGGAAATCTTAGATGCACATGGAGGAATATGGAAAGAAATAGGAACATGTGAAATTGAAAGATTTAAAAAAATATTAAGAATTTTCGAAAGACAAGAAGCAATATCGGAAACAAGATAATTTTAAGAAAGAATAAATTTATAAACCAATTTAAAAACGACTACAGACGTGTCACATATTGAAATATATTGCAATTTATAGGGATTTTATCTACATTATAAGTAATTATGTATCCATTATTTACCTTGTACAAAATCTTTGAGACTATCTCTATATAATTTGGCCTCTATAAGTTTTTCATACACTTTATTTTTAGACATTCATCAATATAAAAAAATCTCCTTAAGATTTTCTATAGCATAATCTATAAAAAAAAATTAAGGTTTTCAAGCCTTTCTTCTTTATCTAACTAAGTTTCTTTGTCATCTATTTCATATACATTATCAATTTTGAGTCATTCATTATATTATCACTCAAAGAAACATTTTCATTTGTAATAGAAGGAATACTGATAATTTTGGATTTCATTCTTATTTTTAAAAAATATATAAAATTAACCACAGCAATTTTAAGAAAATCAAGAAATTCAATATTGATCATCCTCTTAGTCTTTCTAATCAAATATTTAAGTTTAATTAATCTTGAAATGACATAAAAAGGAATATGATCATTGGATCTAAATGAAAAAAATAAAAATCCTAAAAAAATAAGCAATTCATATATACCAATGTTTGATTTAATATTATCAACCAAATATATAATGCCTAATGATAGTAATGAAATCATTCCCTGCAAATTTTCACTCTTCAAGAAACATAACATAAAACACCTTATTTATTCAAAACACCAATTATATATAAAAATAATGCTAGAGAAAACAACAACCATAAATACACTATTTATTCTAACATGTATATAAGACAAGATGTTTCCAAAAATAAAGTAAAATTATATATGTTTATTGAAATGTTAACTCAAATCAATTAAAAAAACACTTTTAAAAGATTCAACTAAAATTGCAAATCTTTAAATAATTAAACATTTCAGAAATCCTATAAACCTTTCGATCTAATGGATTGCAATAAAAAACCATACCATTTCATTCATTTAAGAAAAAACAAGTGTTGAACTGTTATCATTTCCAAAAAAATATTCTATGTAACATTAATTGTAGTAAATTGTCTCAAATATTTGAAAATAGGCAAGATAACATCCCAACAGTTTTCTTTCCAAATCATAGTTTTAACTATTTTCATGGCGAATGAAAAAATGCTTAAGAATAAAGAGTCTCACTATTAAACTATCTAGTGCCCACAAAATTGTGTTTCCAAATCTACTATTAAACTAAAAAATAGAGAGGGATGTGCTATTTTTACTTCAATGAAAACAACCAATAGTTAAAATGCCAGTAAAAATTGATCCTAGGAAAATATTGTTAGAGTAGGTATTTACCTTAGCTCATGTTCACCTAGGTACTTTATTTACCTTTATTGTATTTATCCTCACCCACTTATGTGTGTGGATATTTCTTTTATCTTATTTAGATATTAGGAGATATTATCTAGTTGTTAGGTATAGTTTTTTCCTTGATCTATGGTATTGACTAGTTCTTTCCTTGATCTTTGGTATTGACTAGATCCTTGATGTCTAGTTTTCTCCTAAATCTATGGTCTTGACTAGTTCTTTGATGACTAGTTATTTCCTTGATTTATGGCTTGATCTACTACCTTGACTAGTTCTTATATTGTTATTCCTTGCCTATTTAAGCAAGGACCATTCTCAATGTATTGCATTGAGTTCCATAATAATATATGATATTGCTTCTCATTTGTTTGCAAAGGTTTATGTAAAGTTATTCTGGTGAATTGCTTTCATCTTATAGATCGTGGTGTTTGATTAGCATCTGTGTTCTTGGCTTGGTATGATCTGGTTATCATTCCTTTCAAATATTGAACAATTCTAGTGTGAAAAGGGCTCCACTTCCACTATCCTTAGTCTTGTTAACATATTTAGGAGTAGGTAACATCTACACCATAGGTCCATCTCATGTGAATGGAAATGGCAGGGGAACTAATGGAAAGTATAAGGGAGGAGGAATATAGTGATATCTTGACGAAGGTGGCCTCGAACCATGTCCCAAACCTAGCCTCAAAACAATCCTCAAACACGAGAGACCAAATACCCCAAAACGTCACGTCAAAACAAAAAAAATATATTGCTATTTTTTTAACAAATGTAGCCTTAAGTGGCATGCAAATTGTAGTTTCACCTCTAGAATATGTACTGGCTGAAGGTGGAGACTCTAAAGATGGATTATTTTCACACCATACATGAAAAGCAGACAAGCATAAAGAAAATTAAAACCTAAAGTAGGCAAGGCCATCTTGAACACTAGTTCATTGGAAAGAACGTCAAATAGTCCATCACTTGCCAGAATCATACATTCATCTTCGTCTCTCAGGTCCGTTAATGTCACCTCTGGATCCGATACGACGTATGGCTTCACGTATTTGTCACGTGAATGCAAATTCAACGAGATTTTAGATTTTAAGGAGATTTTGCATTTTGTGAGAAAAAAACATATTTACTTTAAGGTTAAGCCTGAATTGGAGATATAACATTTTTCATTCCAGAAATTAAATCATTGACATACATTAAACCAAAAATTTTACATATTTGAGGCACAAAAAGCTTGAAAATTAGCACATTTGAGACATAGAAAGCATAAAAATTTCATATTTGAGAGACACAAGGCCACAAAGTTTACAGATATAAAGCAAATTTAGCCATAAAATTTGATGATTTGATGCAAATTTAACCATAAAAATTGACGATTTGACACAAATATAACCAAAAAATTTGCAGATTTGAGGCACTCTAAGCAATAATAATCCATATTTACGTATTTCTAGATCCAAATTTACATATGTAAGGTACTTTTAGCCAAAAATGGTTTAAATAGTACTTTCATGGTTATTTTTACTAGAAGCCTTTATTAATATATGGACATGTCAAAGGATAATGGGAATAGAACTGAAATGTCTGCTTACCTATGGCTCTAGACATAGCGAGATAGCCAAATACTCATGGCTCGTTCCACAAAATAACACTGTTCCATAAAATAACACAAACTCCCACGGATTCGATTCATGAGGTAGATAGAAAAGTTATCCATTCTAAAATAAAGGATCTTTACCTCAATTAATTAATCTTGATTTTTTCTTCTGTGAAAAAATTTATTCTCTTTAAAGAGATGTAAATATCGAAGTTTCTGAAATCATGGTTGTAGTGCTCACTCCTCTTCGACATTATTTCATTTTGATGTTGTTACTGTTGGACTGATACTTATACATTTGAGTATTATATTTTGATCAGTAGATGATGAGCTATGTAGATATTTAGACTATTGACACTATGTGGTTTACATTTTTATTATGATACACTAGATGGTGATGATAGATAGTTATATATGTTGAGTTGCGATATTCTGATTTTTGTACTAACATGTCGTAATTTGGATGCATAACCTATGTTGGATGTTTTGAGTAGAATTTTGATTTTATGGATACCGAAATCGAATTAATTGTAATATATTAGATGATAGAATTGTTAATGTTGAATGATGATTATTGATTTTATATGTATATTCTCTTGATGTTGTTAATATGGCCAAAAGACCATAGAGGTATTTTGTTTGTGTTGTAGGACATTTTATCTCATACATCGAAAGGGGATAGGGGACCAACCACGAAGGATGTCGGGTGTTGAGAAACATGGCCAAAATTTGACAACTTATGTAATGTTATAGTGTGGTGTTTTTGCAAGTCTAGTTAGGAGGTTTCCCATGGGGGTGACCTCACATGTGTGGCCATGGGATGAAATGTTTTCCCTTTTCTTTTAATTTTTGTATGTTTTTTTTTGTTTTATATGTATTAATTTTGGAAATTGTTGTCACTTTATTAACAATTATAATTATTTCTTAATTAGCAAATCCAACTTAATTTATTAACTAAAATTAAGATGTGACTATTGGATAATTAAGAGGGTAGATAGTCCTTGAAATCTTGTGAATGTAAGTGAGATTTATGTTGGTTTGTGTGTGATGTACTCCACCCCAACTTAAAAATTCAGATTTTGACTTGGGAGGATATTTTAGAGCCTTGTCGGACAAGCTAAGCTTGTCACATGCCTCTCAAAATTTACCCAATAACCCTACCTATGATATGGGGAGTTTATTTTTGATTTATTTATCCTTTTTGAAGTGTAAACGAGTGAAAATAATTGCACTTTCCTATTTACATCAATTAATTTTATCCTTAGAAGGCATGATATGCAAGTTTGAGAGCCTTTTGGGTTGTCATAGTCTTACAAGTTCATTTATTGTCTTGGGCATGATGTTTTGACTTGATTGTGGGAATGGAGGAATGATGAAGTGGAAATTGGGAGCTTGTTGGAGTTTCTTTTAGAAATTTGCTTAGCTTGCAGGTGTGAAAGACTTATGGAGTGATTTTTTCTTGGAATCTTGATGCAGAGGTAGGATCTCGATCCTTTTATTTTTCTTATTTAATTTCGTATATGTCAAAATGGTGCATGTTTAATATAGTATGAGTTTTGTGAATGTTCTTTTGTGTGGTTCGGTAGTATGCCTTAATTTGAGTGTGGAAGATCGACATATGAGACCATTGGGGAGGGAAAATGGAGTTTGTGAGGCATGCATTTGGTGGAAGTCTGATTGGGAGTTTCATCTATAGGGAGTGAAAATGAAAACATGGTCATATTATTGAATACTTGTAAGAGAGAGATAAGAATATTGTGTTGTTTGTGTTGTGCACTTGGAGGCCTAGGGTGAAACTCCCACTTCCCTTGTGAGGAAAAAGGAGGTGGTTTCCCATAGTCTTTGCTCCACTTGGTTTGATATCTGTAGTGCCTACTTCTCTTTGACACCTTTTGATACTGATCATGGCATTGCTGACTATATCATGAACATTAGTATAGTTTTGATTTAGTATGATGTTAGATGCTCGATCATGAATTATTGTTGACTTTGATTCTTATATGATGCATGATGATTCTTAGAGACATTTATAAATATTGATGTTGATATACTATTTGACATGGTTATATTATAGATGTTGTTCAGACTTGTGATAATTGAATATTTCGATTAGACCTACATTTTTTTGTGTGTGTTTGTAGTAGTGTTAAATTGGGGATCACGTGCGGGATGCGAATCGACCGATTTGCCAAAAGACGGTCCATTTCAGGCAGTTTGGAAATATTCGTATCGGACAGCCGGGACAAAAGTATGCACGGGACGCGTGGGACACAAAAAGGAAAAAAGGCCGCAAAATTAGGACGTCGGGACGCGAGGGACGGGACAAGGAAGCCCGAATCGGCCGATGTGGGAGATATTCATCTAGGACAGCCGGGACAGAAGTACGCGTGGGACCCGAATCAGCCGATTTTCTGAAATAGCTGCAACAAAGAAGAAAAGTCAACATTTGACCCGTGAAACTTCTAATGGCCATAACTTTTGACTCCGAGCTCCGATTTTCACAAAATTGGACTTTCTGGAACGAGCACGACGCCCTCTATGCCACAAAAACTAGATTTCTTATTTTTAAAAATGGTAGATATATTTAAATAAAAGAAATATATTCGGCTCCAGTCAGTTAATGCTCATTCCCATCAAATGACAGAAAACGCTTGCCAGACCCAAAATAGTTGCCCGCACTCAGAAGGCCATAACTTTTGCATTTCTCAATGAAATCACACAAAATTGGTACCGTTGGAATCATGGTTCCGAGACTGACACACAGAAATCAAGAAATTTCATATTTTATGAGAGATCAATAGAGATTTTTTATAAAACGCGGCCGGATTCATAACAGTGTTTTATTTGGTAGTTAGGAGTGCAATTAAGAGGCATGGTCTCCATTCTTTCTCTACTGCAGCACCTGGGACAGTATGGGGAAACGTTTTCAAGTAATATACAATCATTTTACTCCATTTAATACCTCTTACAAGTGGTTGAAGTACAAATTTTGGGATTTCCATTTTCCCTTCTCTCTCTCTTCTCATTTTTTCTATAAATTAGAGTGTTGGGCTCATTGTAAACAAGAAGTAGTTTTTGTAGGAAAGCTCTACCAAAATTTCTTTGTGAAGATAATATGTTGCAGGCCATTGTTGTGGATTCCTTGCATGGTGATCCATGCCCTTTTTTTGTAACCGATTGAACTGTGCATATCAAGAAGTAATAAAATATAAGTTTGTGGATGCATCTTCCCCTGCTGTGTTTTCTTGCATTCTTCTTGCCCCTTCAACCTTGATTACAAGAATATTGTGTCTATTATTATGTTCTTGCAGGGATCCATTATCATTGTGTATGTTTGAAATATTGTTGTGAATCCGTTTTGCTAGATTATGGAGAACTGTCATCACCTCTTCTAGTGTGCACTTTGCTTCTGTATTTCACGCATTTGAAGACTACTCTCACACCCTCCTTTTCTAGTGTATCACCACTTTAGTGTAGGATTTCATTTTATGCATTCTCTCTCCCTGGTACCTTGGAAAATTAGATTAGAATAGTTATTTTCCCCCTGCATTAGAGTAGATTATGGCAGGTAGTTTAGGAGCAAGAACCAGCTTTCTCTGGAGGTCTATCTCAAGTACCAAGTCCCACAACTTGGAGATAGTACCCATGTTATCCAATCACATTGTGCTCATTCTAGAACAATCCAATTTTGTGAAAATCAGAGCTCAGATTCAAAAGTTATGGCCATTTGAAGTTTCATGGGTCAAATGTTGACTTTTCTTCTTTGTTGCAGCTATTTCAAAAAATCGGCCGATTCGTGTCCCACGCGTCCCGCGGCGTACTTTACTTTTGTCCCGGCTGTCCTGGACGAATATTTCTGAACTGCCCGAAATGGACCGTCTTTCAGAAAATCGGCCGATTCATATCCTGCGCGTACTTTTGTCCCAGCTATCCCAAACCATGTGAAACAAAAGACTTAGATGATTTTCCTTGCTTTCGGCCATTTCAGCTTTTCGCGTGCCTCGCGTCTCGATGTCCCAATTGTCCCGCGGACCACCCGGGACAAAAATGTCTGACTTAGCTGATTTTCTTTGTATTTCAGCCCCAAGCTTGGTACGACGAACCTCCGTATGACCCGCACTGATACGACCTGAACCCTTTAGACCCGAAATTGTTTAAAACAATCCTATAACCTTATTTTTTACATTTTTTCCATTTTTTCTTACTCGTTGGGATTTCTTCTTGGATGGGAGAGTTAGAGAGAAGCTGATGGACCCCAAAAAACATGATTTTTGGGCCTTGAATCAATCTAATTTCTTGGGACTGAAGAATTTGATGCATGTTATCAAAATTACCTTAAGGGATGAATTTTGGATAACACTTCCTTGATGACATTTTGATTTACTCACATACACGTGAGGAGTACCAAGGGCACCTTCGCCAGGCTCTTTAGTGTCTTCGAGAGCAACAGATTTATGAGAACTTGGAGAAGTGTGCATTATTTCATACGCAGGTGTAGTATTTGGGTCATATAATTTCTCGGGAAGGTATCTCTATCGATCCTTCTAGATTATAGCTATTATGGATTGGCCAGCACCCACTACTATGACTAACGTGTGTAGCTTCATGGCACTAGTAGGTTACTATAGGATATTTGTTCAGGAAATATCTTGGATTGCGCACCCCATAACTTCCCTTAAATAGAAAGGGAAGAAGTTTATTTGGCCAGACAAGTGTGAGCAGGCCTTTAGGACAATGAAGGAATGCCTCAGTACAACACCTATCCTTATAGTGTCAGATCCATAGGGTGAGTTTTTCATTTGCATGGATTCTTCTTTAGTAGGACTTGGAGGTGTGTTGATGTAGGAGGGAAGAGTAGTAGCTTTTGAATCTCGCAAACTTAAAGATTATGAGCTTAATTGTCTGACTCATTATCTTGAGCTTGCAGAAGTTGTGCATGCTTTGGTTTGATGGAGGAAATTTCTACTTGGTCAGAGATTCACACTCAAGACAGATCGCCTGAGTCTTCGCCACTTCTTCACGTAGCCCAATCTCAATGCTCATCAACGATATTGGATGGAGTTGCTTTGTGAGTATGATATGGAGATAGAGCATGTGAATGGGAAGGAAAATGTGGTAGCATACGCTCTCAGCAAATGAAGACATGTGGTTATGCCCACCTCAGTGAGCATAGATTTGTGGAGTAGGATTCTTCACCTGCTTCCTCTTGACATCTTCTACATTGCAATTCGAGCAGAGATTGAGTCTCAGAGACACCTCGAGGGAAAGTTTGATGGTTTTTCCTTAGAGGTAGATGGTCTTCTCAGGCACAGAGGCTAGATTTATGTTCCTAGAGATGGAGGCTTGCGGCAAGACATTTTTATAGAGGCACATTGTGCACCCTATTTAGCCCATCCAGGGGTCAAGAAGATGCACACTACCTTGAGAGAGTTGTATCATTAGAAAGGACTTCATAGATATGTGGCCCAGTTCATGTCATGATGTATCGAGTGCCAGAAAGTGAAGGCCAAGCATCAACATCCAGTTGGCCTTCTCTTTCCTCATGCTATACCAGAGTGGAAATGGGACACCATTTCCATGGACTTCATTGTTGGGCTACCAATGTCGAGATATCACCACGACACCATCATGGTCATGGTTGATAAATTGAAAAAAATGGCTCAATTTTCTCTAGTGAAGACCACTTATACAGCCAATGCAGTGGCATGGGTGTATCTTGATGAGATTGTCAGGTTACACGGGATCCTGTGGAAGATCATTAGTGACCGTGATCCTTTATACACTTCTCATTTTTGGACTAGCATACGGCACACCCTCAGGATGAGAATCAACTTCAGCATAACATATCACCCCAAGACAGATGGAAAGACTAAGTGGGTGAATCAAATTTTAGAGGATATGCTTAGAATGTATGTGATGGATCAGCAGTCTAGAACATAGGAGTACTTGTACTTGGTGGAGTTTTCCTACAATAATTGTTTTCAGAGTTCTATAGGCATGGCTCCTTTTCAGGATTTGTATTGTAGAGTGCAGGACACCTCTTACTTGGGACAAGTTAGAGGATAGGGCTTCTCTTAGACCAACTTTGTTGCGGGACATGGAGCAGTAGGTGGTTTTGATCATATAGAGACTACAAGAGGCACATGACAGGCAAAAGACATATGTAGATCAACATAGGATTGATAGTATTTTTGATGTGGGCATGAAGGTGTTCCTTCGTGTCAAGCCAAAAAATATCCCTATTCATTATGGAAAAGGTTCTAAGTTAGATCCTAGATTTTTGGGTCCTTTTGAGATCTTGGAGTGTATCGGCCCTTTGGCCTACCATATAACATTGCCACCTAGCTTGTTTCGTGTACATGATGTGTTTCATGTTTCAGTTCTTAGGAGATATGTTCTGATCATTCTCATGTTTTAGATTGGACATCATTGTAGGTGCATGATCAGGGGAAGGTGATGGTGGATCCTGTTTGCATCCTAGATTGTAGGACCCTGTGCCTTCAAGGCAAAGAGGTTGATCAAGTCCGGGTGCAGTGGGACAAATATGATGAGAGTGAAGCTACTTGGGAGGATGCTACATTTTTGCAAGTTCAGTTTTCCCATTTGTTCTAGTGACTTCCAGGAGGAATTCAAGTCTAAGGGGAGGGGGATGTAGTGCCAACTTCTCTTTGACACCTTTTGATACTGATCATGGCACTATTGACTATATCATGGACATTATTATACTTTTGATTTAGTATGATGTTAGATGCTCGATCACGGATTATTGTTGACTTTTATTCTTATATGATGCATGATAATTATTAGAGAAATTTATATATATATTGATGTTGATATACTATTTGACATGGTTATATTATAGATGTTGTTTGGACTTGTGATAATTGGATATTTTGATTAGACCTAGAAAATGAAAATTTGATTAAAATTGATGATGATATAGTTGTTAATGAAATTATAAGTGATATTGTTGATTGTCTTGATGACTGTTGTGATTCACATATATATTGATGATCTTGAAATTATATTTATATTCATTTGGATGTTCTGATATGGCCACAAAGCCAAAGGAAGTATTCATGTTTTGTAGGTTTAAATATCATAACAAACATCAGGGGATTGGAGACCAACCACATTGGAATTCTAGATGAATTCAACAAGGTCACCATGGAAAATTGTATTTGTTTGTGTGTGTTTGTGTGTGTTAGGGATTCCCATGTGGGGGGGAAATCACCTTTAAATGTGACCAAGGGACTATTTGCATTTATTTATTGGTTCCTTTATTTATGTTTGCATGTGTTTATTTTGTGGTGCATCGACCCTTTCTTTATTGCTTAAATGGTGTGTAATGTTGTGAGTAATCATGTTGTTAAATTAATTAATTCAAGTATGTCATAAGAAAGTAATTAATAGAGTTATTCACCTCGATTTAAAGTGTTGTAAGAGATATGTAAGTGATGTGTAAGTTAACTTTTGAGTGTTAAACACTTCATCTTTCTAGAAATTCGAATTTGTCCTTGAAGGCTGATTTTGGAGGCTCATGGGACAAGTTAAACTTGTCCCATACATCTTAAACTCATTTACCAACCATACCTATGGTTGGAGGGTTGATTTTAGACTTTTATAATGCATTTGTGTAAGTCAAATTGTAAGTTTTAATTTCACTTCTCTTACATGGTTTAATTTCAGTCCTTTGGGGTGTGGGTTGGATTTGAGTATGTAAGTAAACTGTCATATTTTCCACCCACCTATTTATTATGCATTGGAGAATGAAGTTAAATTTCAGAGTTGGGGTTGAGGATGTATGATGTGGCATCCTACATGGATCCACCTCATCTTCTTCCCTTCCCTCTTCTACAAAATTTTAATTCCTTTCCTTGTTTTGGGTTTGCTTCACTTTGGAGACTAGATTCTTGGTCGAATTCCTTGCTTTTTTGGGAGCTCTTGCTTTTGGAGAAGTTGGAATATTGTTGCATGATAGTTTTTTGGTGGATTTTTTTATTTTGTTTCTTGGAAAAAAACTATTTGTTTGGAACTTGGGAAACTCCATCATGGTGAGGTAAGAGCTTGTCTCTTGAAATGCTCTTATTTTATGAATGTAAATGTTAATGTGTGAATGTTTTGGCATGTTTGTGGGATGTTGGATGGATAGCCTAGGGATGGTGTTAGAGAAGACTATGGGGTTTATTTTGTGGGAGAAACAAGTGTGTTTTAGGGAGGTATAAGGGTGGAGGGAGTTGGGATTTGGGTTTCACCTTACAAATAAATAACTTACATTTCTTTACTCATTATGGGGTGCCATAAGAGGTTAGGGAGGCATAAGGAAATGTGAGGAATAAGGGGTACTTGACGAGGTATAAGGAATGTCAGGGTTTTGATATACTATATTTTGGCAATTTGTAATTCAGGTGGTGATAACCATTTCCCATTTTTGGGATGCATAAGAAGCATTCCCCATAGTTTCTTTCTTCTTTGGCTGGCTTGATGAAGCCTTAGTAATTTTTTTCATTCATTAATGTAGTTGTAAACTACATTCTATTTTTGACTGTGTTGTTATTGTGAAAATGTTTCTTGTGTGTTTGTGGAAGCATGTTGTTTCCATGAGTTGGATCACATCTTTTATTGCTTTATGGTTGGGGCTCAGGGGCCAATGAAGAAGGATGGATTTTCCTCTTCAACGGATGTCTTGGTTGGGAGGAGAGCATTGCCTTTCCCCTACTCTTGTTGTGATCACAATTTAGAAGAATGAGAATTACGCATGTTGTTGTTCTGGAGCTGAGACAAAACTAATATAAACCCCCACTTTTTAATACAACCTAAAACTAATATAAACCAAAACCTTTTCACTATTATTGGAAATTGTGTAAAAATGTTAATCCGCGGTGTTTTTAGGTATACACACACACACACACACACACACACACACACACACACACACACACCTGTGTGTGTGTGTGTGTGTGTGTGTGTGTGTGTGTGTGTGTGTGTAGATTTGTATATCTAAACTTTTTGTTAAATTAAATTTTGGGTTTTATTACTATGATAAATTTGTATATACATATATATTCACACAAGTGGATATATATATATATATATATATATATATATATATACATACATATATACATATATATATACATACATATACATACATACATACATACATATATACATACATACATACATATATATATATATATATATGTGTGTGTGTGTGTGTGTGTGTGTGTGTGTGTGTGTGTGTGTGTGTGTGTGTGTATACACACACACACATATGGAGATATATATAAAAATGTATATATACTCATAATGAGTGCTTTTCACTACTTGAAAACTAGACTAAATTAAAAGGGGAAAATGTCCATTTGTCCAAATAAGGTAAATACAAGAAAGGATTGATCTAAAAAAATGAATAGATTATATCAACAAGAGATTCCTATCAAACCCTAGGAAAGGGTAGATTAGAAATGGAAAAAACAAAAAAATGAAATAAACTTGGGGTTGTATGTATCCATCTCAAGCTCCATTTTCCTCTTTCATAGCTTCCTCTCCTTCCCTAAAACCTGTAAAATAGAAATGAGAAAATAAGTCAAATGAAAGTATAAAAGCTTCCTAAAAGAAGATTAGGGTTTTTTTGAATCCTAGATCTAAAGGCCCAAATTCAATCCATCCAATAGCCAAGATTCTTCCCTAAAAAATTTAGGTGAAATCATCATTCAAATGCATGGATCAAGTTTGAATTGGGCCACTTAAGTGGTGTAGAAGATAACTTTAATTTGTTACCAATTATGATTTATTTAGTAACTTTTAAAAATAAAAGACCCATGACCTTATGATAATTAAAATAAATTCATTCCCTAGTAATTTAGACAACATTTTTAATTGGGGAGTAAATTTAATAGTATTGTTTAAATGGAAGGGTAAACTAGACTTGTCCCTAAAATAGTAAAATTATTAAATGACATTTGAGTAATGTTATTAAATTAATTAATGAGGAAACTAAGGGGATTGTAAAATTGAACTGGAGTTTAAATATTATTATTTAATTGGTTTTGAAATGATCGTTTGTTAATCGAGAACTATGTTAAACTTTGCAACCGGTATTGTTTATAAAAACAAAAAATTATTCAGTAATATTTCGAGTTGTCTTGGGTTTTGTGCAGGTAAAAATGTGCGAGTTACACTTTGTATCATAGTTTTGTGTTCAACGCTTAGACTTCGGGCACATATGGAAACATGAAACATAAAAAAATTAACCAAGCTCAACTCAAAACCTATAGCGCACAACATTGCATGATATTTTGTTAAACTAGAAAACTTATAAAACTGAAACAAAATTTAGATGATGATAAACTAACTCTCGTCTTGGTCTGCGTAGGAGGCCCAAACTAGATAAGGGGCTGGTACACGTGGAACTAGACCTACCACCCTCCAAATTAGGAAGTAGTAACTAGTTTGCCTCAAATATTATAGACACTAGAGGATGTTAATGTCACTATACACGGAGGATCTTTAGGAGGACGACCTAGTAGACAAAATAGAGAACCATTAGTGGAGGCTGGTGCACCTTGACATCACAGTGTTGAGGATAGGACAGAGAACTCCAACATGGAGTTGGTTAGACATGGGTCACCTCCTAGGGAGCTCAAAGATAGAGCTACGGGGCACAGAGACATGTCTAGGAGCCCTAGGCTGAGAGAGGATCGTACAGAGATACCTAGGGGTTGAAATTAGATAGCAGCAGATCACATTAGAGAGATACTGAAGTTACACCCACCTCATTTTGTTGGAGACAGAGGGGGATTTCTTATAGAGGCACGGTTGGTTAGCTTGAGTAGATGTATTAAGTTATGTCCTTGTTCTAGCCACATGAAAGCTCGTGTTTCCATTCACCTTCTAAGATATGGAACTGGAGTTTGGTAGAGGACTGAGGAGCAGAATCTCCATGTGGATTCAAAGACATTTACTTAGGAGCTCTTTGAGGAGCGTTTAAGGAGTAGATAAATATTAAGGAGATTCATCCAACAGTGGATTGATGAGTTTCATGATCTTCAATAGGATTCCATGACAGTGGCAGAGTATGAGGATATTTTGTTAGAACTACTTCAATATGTGAATTACATGCAGGACGAGAAGGTTAGAGTTCAAGGGTTCATCTAGAGGCTAAACTTAGACTTGGGTGTGGCAGCACATTCATTGACCAGAAACATTATCAGAGGTCATGGAGAAGGCCTAAATTACATAGGTAACTAGGGTAAGACTCAGCAGGCTCGTGACAAAGTGAGGAGTTGTATACAACAATTACAAGATAGTAGATCTAGGTCATTATCTCCTCCTCCTCGTGGTGGACACACTTCAGTACAATCTTCCTTCTGGCATCCTCCCACACCTCAACAGTAGTAGCAGTAGCAGCAGACTCGGCCTCCCTTTCAACCTCCATAGTGTCATGCTGCTCAGAGTGGGCATAGTATGAGACCTCTAGCTAGGGGAATCAACAGTACATAGGATCCACCCTGAGCACATTCGACATGAGTACACCCATTGTAGCACCCATATAGATCTATGGTAGTATCACCATGTTCTTTAACATGTACTACTAGGAAACCTAAAATACTATCTTCTCAGTGGAGAGGATCAAGTAGTTGTTATGGATGCGGTGTGCATGGATGTCATTGGAAAGAGTGCCCTTAGAACCCTGCTAATCAGGGTAAAACTCTAATCTTTGAGCCTATGGCTGGTGACATGGCTTGAAGCCACAATATATATGTAGTGGTCGATAACTGTTAGGCGGAGCACCAAGAGCATAGTGATTGAGACTATGCGTAGCATTGGTGGTATTTCTACCCCTATCTTATTTAACTCGGGATCTTTAGATTCTTTCATTTCTCCATCATTAGTAGACTGTTGAACGCTGGTGGTAGTTAGGCAGAGCCTTATTTGGGATGTTGAGATTACTTCTAGAGCAAAGATCTCAGTTGAATCCTTAGTGAAGGAGTGCATAATAGACCTAGGATCATTTACCAATACTTTAGATCTTCGTATTCTTCCTTTGATTTCATATGGAGTTATCTTAGACATGGATTGGTTGTCTGTGCATGGAGCTAGAGTTTATTATCATAGCAATATTATATCTTTTGTAGATGATTTGGGTTTGGATTTAGTATACCCATATCTATTCGTATTATTTCTACCATGCATCTGAAGTGGTGTGGGCGATGGGGCTTTTAGTTGTATTCTATTACAGTTAGTGATAGGTCGAAGGATGGGGATAGTGAAGCTTCAATTGATGATCACCCTATTTTGCATCAGTTTTATGATGTTTTTCCTAGTGAGATTCTAGGGATGCCTCCCCCGCGTGAGATCGATTTTCATATTGATCTTTTGTTCCAGGAGTGGAACCTATCTCACACACTCCTTATAGGATCACCACACCTGAGATATGTGATCTCAAATTTCAGCTATACAGCCTTCTCAAGAAAGGACTAATCTATCCTAGTGTATCCCCTTGGGGTTCACATGTGATTTTTGTGAAGAAGAAGGATGGATCCTTGCAGTTGTGTGTGGAATATCGTCAGCTAAACAAAGTAACGATCAAGAATCCTTACCCTCTTCCTCGCATTGATGATTTGTTTGATCAAATGAAGGGGGCCAAAATGTTTTCTAAAATAGAACTTAAGTCCGGATACCATCAGAAGAGGATTGCAGAGGAAAATGTCCACAAGACATCTTTCCATACAAAATATGGCCACTATGAGTTCATATTTGTGTCATTCGGTCTAATGAACACGCTTGCAGTGTTCATGAGTCTGATGAATGGGGTGTTTAGGAATTTTCTTGATCGCTTTGTACTCATGTTCATTGATGACATCTTGGTTTACTCTCATACGCATGAGGAGCACCTTCTTTAGGTTCTACAATTTTTTTGTGAGTAACAACTTTATGGGAACATGGAGAAGTGTGCATTCTTTCAGTCAAAGGTGTAGTATTAGAGAAAACATGAAGAATTTGAGGGTGATTTCATAGAGATTTGAATATGTCTAAGTAAATTTAAGAAATTTTAGGAAATAAAATCCTATTCAGGAGCAATTTGTTTAAGAATGGATTTTCAGGTGCCGATAATGAAAGCTAAAAACAGTGAAAGTTGACTTATCTGGATGATTCCAAGGTTATAGAAAGAGTTAGGATGAAATAAAATAGGAATTTTAAGGCTATTAGAATACTCTACAAATATTAATAATCAACATTTATTTAAGGTTTAAATATTTCTTTAGGTACTGCAAGACTCTTCCACTGCCACTACTAGTTTAAAATGAAATAAGAGCTAAATGTTGAGTTACACGCAAAACTAGATTTTTAGAATAGTTTCATTGATCATAAAATGTGATTTTTAGTGTTTTAGTGAATTATGTAGGTCAAAAACATTTAAATCATGCTAAAATTTCATTCAAGGATTCATTCCCTATCTAGAGGAGGAAACCCATTTCCATGAGGAACAGCTTGAGAAAAAAGGTGTCCATGTAACATAAGCATGCTTTCACCCAGGTTTCATGTTGGTCAATAAATTGAATTATGAAGGGGTTATCATGTTCAAAGGTGAAATGTGGAGCTCAAGGAGTGACTTGATTATCATCATATCCTGACTCTTTCATTGTACCCAAATCTCTCCAAAGAACAAGTTAAAATGAGCTAGTCATGTCACTGAGGTATCCAGGACCATCATGTGTGAAGTATTAAGGCATCGTCTATCTCCATAAGAGAGATATGAGAAAATAAATGTTTGATAATCATGAATTTGATTCCATGAAAGGATGATTTTAGAACTAGGAAAGGTCAGGGAATGATCTTTATAAGGAGCACCATGTTTCTAAGAATGAGCAATCATCTAAGTTCACTTGATGTAATTCACTTGGTACTATTCATAAAAACTCATTCAACACATAGTCGTTTGATCAAACCTTAAGGAGGAGGTACAATACAATCAACTCATTTTTTCCATAGGAAATGAATCCCATTTAGGGAAAAATCCTCTATCTACAAAGTGAGGATCTCATTTTAGTAAGAAGTAGACAAACATCATAGATTTATTGTCACTACAGTGAATTATGGACCAAATTTCAAAATTGGTACCAGTTTAAGTAGTGGTAGGGAAAAAATCCAATCCAAAAGGTCAAAATACCTACATAATGACTCTATTTTTTCTCAAAACAAAGACCGACTACAATCTATATGCCCTAAAAGTTGTAGGTCCTTATTGAAATCCTGAAAATGAGTAAGTACTGACTAGATTAGATTTTCAAAAAATGTCTTCTAAAGTATAACTGTTAGAGCTACAAGACCCCTTTCGTAAGGTGCAGAGTGACCCTAAATTATTATATTTACTAAAATAAATATTATACTTAAAATTTATTTTTGTAAATGTGGCTCTTTCGGGCCCTTCTAAACTTTATATAACTCAAAACGTGTATGTTTTTCCTAACAATATAAACACGTATGCATTATAACGTGTATGTGTTTCCTAACAATATAAATGTGGACGTGTTATAACATGTATGTGTTTTAGGCTCTGGAAATATCAAACCAAGAAAACTATAACGTGTACACATTATTTTAAAAAGTGTATGTGTTTTGGCTTATTTCAAATTTATGTTCTCTTTTTAGCCCCCCAGATTGGTGCACTTACCCCTAAAACAAGTATATTATCATTTTGAGTAAGAAATGATTCAAGAAGGACTAAACTAAGATGAAGGAAATAGTTTTATAGCCATGATTAATGAAAATGCAACATATATAATCATAAATTAGGGATCCATACTAATACCTAAGTAGAAAGACACTAACTATGGTCCTAGAGGCATCATCATGATCAAGAAATTAAGAAATTCCAAGAAAAACAAGTTGACAGAAGAAAAAAGAAAACTGAGAAGGATGAAACAAGAATGGTATACATTCAAATGGCACTTTCAAAATATCATATTTAATTGGAATCAAAGAAAGAAAGAGGAAGAACAAGAAAGCTAGCACATGGCATGGGGATGCATTTATTTTTCCCCTTGGGAGTATGATGTAGGAACATCACTCCTAGATTTTACATAGGGTTTTCAATATAAATTTTGGCTTTCAAAAATATGTTGATAGGTCTAAGTGTTCATTTTATGTCATCTCTATGTGTTTGTTTTGGTCTAAGCTTTTCAAAATTTGAATCATGCACTTTCCCTCCTAAAGTGCAATCTTTAAATTAAGGCTATTTTGTCTTGATATAAGAGTTATATTTTTTCATGTATGTAAAATACCTATGCAATCCTAGGAAACTTAATGTATGTGTGTGTGTGTGTGTTTTAAGTGTTTTATAACTTGTACTTCTAGCCTAAGTTCTTAAGTTGGCTTAAACGATAAGCATGTAATTAAGAGGGCTAATACCTTGTATTTGGTTAACAATTGCATGAAATGTTAGAAAATAAAAAAAATGTAACCGATTTAAACATTCCATTCGAATGTGATTCAAGGGGAAAGCTCCAAGAATATTTTTTTTTTGAGTATACACTTGATGGTCACAGTTTTTCATTGTTCTTGTGCATAGTATTGATCATAAAAACAAGTGCATGTCAAAACTTGAAGGATATTGTGGGTGGTAAGAACTATTTTCTAGTTGTCTTGATTTGTATGAGTTTGTAATAACATTGTGGTGTTACAGGTTTGGAATAACCTAACATTCCATGTCAATCTTTATAAAGGTGTTAGTTTAGTCCAATTTTTGTAATGTTGAGAAGTGAATATAATCCAAAACTTAAATCTGATTGAAGAGGTAATCTCATTGTATGAAAGTATGTTTTAATGATTTTTTTAATCTTTAGAAGCCATTGAGAATTGTTTTAGTGTAGAGTGGCATAGTACTCTGGTTAGAGCTCTATATCAGGATAATCCTATAACTTGAAATGAGGTTTTTTTTAATGAAAAGGGATCTTATATTATATTAATGCAATACGATACAAGTTAGCTTTCAACAAGAAAATGGGTAGTATGAGAGCATACCCCAAAACAACAAACAAAGATAGGTCAAGCTTAAAAGAACAAGATTCAAACTAGGCTGAGCCTAGGAGAGTACAACAAAAAAGGCATTACCTAAAAACATTCAAAAAAATCACTATTAAGCAGCCGTAGAAAACATTCCTGAGGTAGGTGGATCCCAATCATCCGGTCATCCGAACAAGGAAAGTCCTTGCCAGCATTTAGAAGCTGCCAACCAGTAGTAATTTATCCCTCCATATCTACTTCCCCATGTATAGGAATGATGAGGCTGAGGCGAGGAAATTTGTCTGATAGTGATGAAGGTGGCAGTGGGTGCCAAACATCATGTTACAAGGAAGTGGTAGAAGGAGAGCCCAACCCATGTTGGAAAGATGGAAAGCCCCAGCCATGTTGGTGAGCCGATGAATGTAGTGGTGATCCTTGGCCATAGCAGCGAGTTGACGAGTAACTATACTCATGTAACTACCCCGGGGAGAGACAGGTGTAGTTGAAATCATGACATTGAGACTGGCTGAGCCAGCCACTAAGAGCGGAAGGCAAGGAGTTATTTACACAACCGAATTTGAAGATGGTGAGGAAATTATATAGGGAACACCTAGATGACGAGAAACCCTAGGTGAAAGTATAGCAATAAATTCCTGCAGAGCCTAAAAAGGTGATGGTATGGTGGTTAGGAATGTGAAACCCTTAAAAAGTCAGCTCCATTTTTGTGCCAGATTTGCAGAGCATTCTACCCAAATCTGACAGTTTCCATGCTTTTCTAGAAACTATTGAAATGAGGTTTTGAATTAATATACAAGTATTGTGAACTGTGAAGCATTTGATACGTTATGTTAACCTTTAATGGTCTTCTAGGATCCTCAAAGTGAATTTAAAGACCTTGATTATATCATAGTTTATTGAAAATATTTAGAACCCTAGTTTTAGGGTACATATCAGTGACACAATAAGTTATTTACACAGTTTGGTGGCTTTAAGTGCCTCATTTTGAAATTTGTAAGATTGAGTACAAAATCCCAGGTGTAGATATGAGATTTTCGGTTTTAAAAGTGTGAGGAAACAATGTGGTGAGAGAACAATACTTTTCGGGCCTAGATAGAGGCAATTTTTCAAGAAAGTGGAAAATTGATAATATGGTGATTTCAAACCATTTAGAAGATAAATTTAGTATAGTGAAAGGTATAGTGACATGATGAAATGAATGGTTATGTGCAGTGAGTTGAAAAAATATAATTTTCATGATTGAGGGTGATTGTGAACTTGAGAAGAAGCTAGTCTTAAATTCCTAAAGAGCAATTTTTAGTTCTTGTGTGATTTCTAACATTGTGATTTTTTTGGAGACTGATGTGGCTCTACATTTGGGACCTGAGGCTGACGTGGAAAACAAGTAAAATGGAAATATACATATCTCATTTGATGGAATTCAAAGGGAATTTTGAAAAAAATGATGTCACTGGGGTTTCTACGTCCTAGATAAGTTCCTCCAATTCCATGTACCTAAAATAAAAATTGATTTTTTTTAACAAAAATATTTTTTATTTGAATGGTTCTCTTATTTTCCGATATCAAAATCGATTTTTGCTATTTCCTATCCATGTAATATTCATGGCTTGAAAATTTTGAACAAATAGAAGGTATATACTTTTTGATTTATTTCTAAAGTTTTTTTATAATTCTCTTTCGAGCTATAAAGAAAACCACAGTGGTTTTAATAGGTGTGAGAAGTAAAAAATTATAAAGTTTTCTACCTAGTAATTTAACATGGAGGAGCGGGAGGAGCAAGAACGGGAGGAGCGGGATTTTTCAATTTTTGAAACCAAGTGGGAATAACGGGAGGGCCTGTCAAAGCTACAGGGTGAACAGAAGGAAGGTCTGAAGAATCACGTGATCATGGAGCCCATTGGTACTACGGAGAACAATGGAAGGCCAAGCACGTGGGCATAACTTTTGGTGGGGGAAATGGGATAAAAGGGTCATGGAGATCCTAGAACCGGTTAAGGAAAAAGGTAATATTTCCCTCAAAGTACCTGTTTCTTTTTAGGTTAGAACTAAAGTCTCCATGGAAGGAGCTTTGTTTGTTAAATGTATGGGGACTAGACCAAATATTGATTATTTTAGAATTTGGGCAAAGAGAAGATGGAAAGCTAATGGGAACATTGAAGTTGCAGTGTATGCTAATGGGTACTTCTTAGCTATCCTGCCTAGTAAGGAACATGTTGCGAAAATCTTGACTAAAGGACCTTGGTTCATTGGAAAATCTCATGTCATTGTTCAAAAATGGGAGCCAACCTTTAATCTTCTTTGAAAATCCTGTTACAGAGTTTCATATTTAGGTTAACCTTCTGGGTTTACCCTTGGAATTCTGGGAACCAGAGGTTCTCTTTGTTATAGCGAAGAGCCTGGGGAGCCCCATTACTCTGGATCTGGTTACGAAAGCTAAGACTAGACTCACCCATGCCAGATTCTCTGTTAATATGAGTCAAGACTCATGTATGGAAACAAATATTAAGCTTATGACCCTAGAGGGGGTATGGGTGCAGAGGTTTGATTATGATCCATCCCCGTTTGCTTGTAAGAAATGTAAGTTAGTAGGCCATGAACAGTGCCTGTGTCTAGAATTTTAAAAAAAGAAGCTTGAGACAAAGGTCATACCCCAAAACTTGGGTCTAAAAAAGAGACAAAGGAATGGAAGAGGGTTGGAAGGAATGGCAGGGTTGAAAATGTTCAACAGGAAAATCCTGAAATAGAAGAACCTCTGCTCCCACCCAATAAATCCAATGAAGAAAGAGGAGAATCAAGTTCACAGGTATAAGGAGACATCAATGAATAATCTAATGAAAAGCATGAGAATCTTCTAGATTTGGTCACGGAAGAAGAAACTCAAGTTTCTGAGAATGAGGAAAGTAAATTTATGGAGGACAATAAAATTGATTTGCAAGTTGTAGATGGATTATCTTTGGAAGAGGTGTCCTCTATAGGTCAGAGCTCCTTTGGACAAAGATAAGAGGAAGATTTATCTATGTCAAATGGTTTTGAGATTCTAATAGACCTTGTTCTTGAAACTTATGAGGAGATGGGATCCTCGAAGACCCCCGTGAGTAAATCCAAACCTATTACTCATAGCAGCTCTCAAGCTGATGTGGGTAGAGACTCAAGCCTAAAAGGCAGGAAAAGTAACAAGGAAGTAAGGGAGACAAATTCAAGAAGGGAAGTAGAAGCTGGTATTCAGAAGACTCTGGGGAATTTGCTTCCCCATAAAAAGAAATGTTAATGATTTTTCTTTCTTGGAATATAAGGGGTCTAAATAACCCCAGTAAACATAGATTAGCTAAGGATATTATAATGAAAAATAAACCTGATATTTTTATGATTCAAGAAACTAAAATGTCTATGGAGAGATTCAAATATGTCAGAAGGTCTATTTGGAAAGAAAGTTGTTGGGAAGGTCATAGTTTTGTGGGAGCCTCTGGAGGTGTGGTTACTCTTTGGAACCCCAACATTGTGTATGGTGTTTTCATTCTATCGGCTCTAGGACATGTGGCTATGTGTTTCATGAACCTGTCCTCAAAGAAATCTCGATATGTTTCTAATATCTATGCGCCTAACAATGTGAGTGAGAGAAGGAAGCTCTGGAGGGACCTCACGTCTTTTAGAAATTTATTCAAAGCTAAAGATTGGCTTATTAGAGGTGATTTCGATTCCCCCCTCTCTCTGGGGGAAAAAAAGGTGGTACAGTTTCTTTCACTGATAGTATGGAAGATCTGGCTGAGTTCCTCAACAACAATGGGATGGTGGATTTGGAACTGGAAGGATAAAAGTTCACATGGGTCAATAGGAGAATTGGGTTGGAACTTATTCAAATTAGATTGGACAGGTTTGTGGTGAGTCACCTCTGTATGATGAATCAGCTCTACTCCCTTAAGACTCTTCCCAAAATTGGATCTGATCATAATCCTATCCTCCTTAAACTGGGGATTTAGATCAAGAAATCTAGGCCCTTCCGGTTTGAAAATATTTGGTTAGATTGTCCTGATCTTCCTACCAGAATCAAAGAGTGGTGGAATATCAAGGTTTTTCGGTTGGCTAGTTACAGACTCAGTTTTAAATTAAAGCACCTCAAAAATTGTCTCAAAATATGGAGTAAAGAGGTTTTTGGAAACATATTCCAGGAAAAAAGTAGAGTGGTAGAATATATAAGAAATATCGGGGACCTTATTAATATTGATGGTCTCAATCTGATTCTAAAAGAACAAGAAAAAAATCTCTTGATTGAATATCATAACATCCTAGTGAAAGAAGAGTTGAACTGGAAACATAAATTGAGAGTGAAATGGCTTAAGGAGGGGGACACAAATACAAATTTTTTCCACTTCTCGGCGATCTCTCAAAAAAATTTCCTTAACATATCTGAAATCAAGAATGAGAATGGAGAGATCCTATCGAAAATTAAGGATATCAATCAGGTCATTATAAATTATTTTAAGGATCTCTTTCAACAGGGCCAAGGGGTTGAGGAGAAAAGACAAAACAATATTCTGAACCTATTCCAGAAAGTGATATCTCCGGAGGAAAATCATGAGCTCTTAAAGATCCCTTCTGAAGAGGAAATTAGGTATGTGATCTTTGATATGGAGCCTGATACATCTCCAGGCCCTGATGGTTTTCAGGCCTTCTTTTACCAAAAATTTTGGGAGGTGATAAAGACTGAAGTTATTGATATGGTCCAAGAATTTTTCAAAAATGGGAAGCTTCTGAGACAACTCAACAACACGTTTTTGGTCCTCGTTCCCAAAATTGCTGGAGCCAATGAGGTCAAGGACTTTAGATCGATTAGCCTGTGTAACACGATTTATAAAATTCTAACCAAAATTATAGCTTGCAAGATCAGGTCGATGCTCACCCATTTTATTTTTGAGAACTAAGGAGCCTTTGTCTTAAGGAGATAAATCACTGATAGTATTGTAGTGATCCAGGAAGCCATTCATTCCATCGATAAATCTGCTAGATCAGCTATGTTCCTTAAGCTTGATATGCACAAGGCCTATGATAGGATTAACTGGTCTTTCCTTTGGGCTATTCTTGAAAACGTTGGGTTTGATAATACTATGGTGAGCATGATTATGACTTGTATAACTACTGCTAGTTATTCGATGTTGGTCAATGGAAGTTCAAAAGGTTTCTTCAAAGTTGGTAGAGGATTAAGACAAGGTGATCCCCTATCTCCTTTCCTTTATGTTATCATGGTTGAATCCTTGAGTAGAATTTGTAAGCAGACTATGACTTCTAAGAATATCCAGGGTATTAATATTTCCTATGGTCTCCCTCCTATTTGCCTCAATAAATTTGTTGATGACAACTTTCTAATGGGGAAGGCCTCTATCCAAGAGGCCACCAACTTCAAACTTTCTCTCAACGAGTATGAATAGGTTTCAGAGCAGATGGTCAATTTCCTTAAAAGTGTTGTCTATTTTATTAATGTAGATAAAAATGTTCAAGCCAGGCTCGCTTGTATCCTTGGTTGCAAAATCAAATGCTTTCCATATTCCTACCTTAGAATGCCTCTTCTCCTTAAAAATCCTAATAGCTCTGTTTAGAATGCCCGGCTAGAAAGAGTTAACAAAAAACTTTCCTCCTAGAAAGGTCTCCTCCTTTCACAAGCTGGCAAGATTCAACTTCTACAGAGCTCCCTCCAAGGATTTCCCATTTATATTATGTCTCTTTTCAAACTTCTGGCTAAAATAACAACTATTTTGGAAAGAATTCATAAAATATTTCTCTGGGCTGGTGCTTGGGAAGATTTTAAATTCCCCCTGGTAGCATGGGATAAAGTTACTAAGCCAAACTTGTGTGGTGGTTTGGTCCTGAAGAACATTCCTATTATGAACAAAGCCCTATTAGCCAAAGCTGGTTGGTGAATAGCTAGAGAGGAAGGCCTGTGGGTTGATATAATAAAAAATAAATACCTGCGGAATTATGGCAGAGTCGATTCCTTTTTCTTCCATAATAACCTTCCTAAAGTCTCTTTTTCCTAGAATTCCCTGATGGATTCCAAAGACATCCTCTCCAAGGGTGCTTCCTAGGAGATTGGGAAGGGGAACAAGATCAGATTTTGGAGGGACAACTGGATTGAAGAGGTCCCCTTAGCTGATCAAGAAATTTGGAAGGAGGTGGCTTAGGTCTATGAAGATAAAGGTAAAATTTGGATTAAGGATTTCTAGTTTTTTTAGGAGAAGTATCATTGCAAAACCATAACCCCCCCTCCAGACTATCTTTGTGACCTCAAACCCTTTCAGTATCTCAACAAGAAACTCAGAGACTTTCACATTCCCATCTTCCAAACAAAGGAGGACACAATTAAATGGAAAGAGGAGGATTTGGGTAACTTCTCTGTTGAATCTGCCTATAGCTCTCATTTCAAGAAAGAACAACAAAGAGACTATTGGGGCAAGTTATGGATTAAAGATCTGATCCCAAAGATCAATATTTGTTTCTGGCTGGCTGTCCAAAATAGAATCTTATAGGTTGATAACCTCAATAAGAGAGGGATGATGATTCCTAATAGGTGTTCTTTATGCAGGAAAAGGGAGGAAAATGTGAATCACCTTTTCTTACATTATCCTTTCTCTAAAGGTGTTTTCATGATGATTTTGGATTTTTTCAATATCCAATGGATCATACCTTCCAATATAGAATATTACAGGATTCGATGGGAATTTCCCTTTAGTTTTCCCTTTTTGAACTGGGCCTGGAGGATTGCTTTACCTCACTTCTTATGGGGGATCTGGAAATCTAGGAATAATAGTTTTTTTAGAGACCAGAAACCACAAATTGTGGTGATAAAGAGGAAGATCCTAGCAGCCATAAAGAAAAATCTCAAACTATTTAAAAGTAAAACTAACAAGAGTTGTCTAAAAGGGGAACAGGTTGTGCTGGAGAAGTTCACCTATATTCCGGTCATGAGCCATAACCCTAGTAAGATTGTGAACTGAAACAAGCTGATGGGATCTACTATCAAGATCAACTTTGATGGGGCCTCCAAAGGAAATCCTGGTCAAGTAGGGGGAGGGGGTATCTTAAGAAATAAATAAGGTGATTGGTTGTTTTCCTATACCGATCCTTTAGGCAAACAAACCAATAATATGGCAGAAGCCAGAGCATTCCTATGGGGAATTTTAATAGCCAAGGATAAAGGCATTAAGGATATACAGATTGAGGGTGATTCCCTAATCATCATAAGTGCTCTCAATAATAGGTGCAAGATCAATTGGGCTTTAAGAAACATCATCCAAGACATCAAGGAAATGCTTAAGCATTTTGATAAAGTTTCTATTAATCACACGTGGAGACATGGTAATATTTGTGCGGACAAGATGGCAAATACAGGTGTTCGGAGTAATGAGTACAAGATATGGGGCATTGGAGATAAGCTTCCCTCTAATATTAATGATGAAATCATTAAGGAAAAGGGGCACTAAGTTCCATAATGGTGGCATGAGCAGGCGTATGTATTTCAAGTACCCTGGGAACTTTCACATTAATCATCTTCTCCACTTGTTGTTTGAAAGGATGAACTTGTTGCCGGTTGTGGGGTGTTGCCAGTTGAAAGGGAAGTTTGGTAAAGCTAAGATGAGAGGTGAAAAAATCAGAGTGGATCGTGCTAGTCAAAAATTTGAAGAGAACAATCCGAGTCTGTGGAATAAGCTTAAGGTTAGGGGATCCAACAATTTCATCACCAAAATTCATGATCATTATTCTATACTATCAAAAGATGTTGGAATTGCTTGGAAGGAGGGGATTTTTCATATTCATGGCATGGATGTTGAGGTCTTGGAGACCAACAATGCCAAGATTACTGAAATGAAAATAGAAGGTTTGAAGCTCTATAAGGATAGAAAGCACAAGGATTTGGAGATTGATAGGTTTTTTGTTGGTAAAGAAAGCTACAGGTTTTTCATGGATGGTATTGCTCGTTGTTGCCTCCCTGGGGTTTGGAAGGATGTCTGCCTCTAACTCATGAAATACATCACTTTGGAGGGAAAGTATAGAAAGATATATACCCACCATATGACCCTGCTCAACATGTTCCAGCACAAGGTGATGATCAGTATCCCTTTTTTCCTCACTACCTCTCTCACGAATTCCTTGATTTCCTTTCAACAAGACAAGGCTGAGCTTCCCCTACATGAAGGTTTGATTCTCCTGCTGGTCGAGAATGGCACTCGGACCCTAGTCCCTCCTTTGAGGTCGGTGATGGATGGGCATGCTGAGGAGGACGATGTCACTCTTGATGTTTGCCTCACAAAAATGAAGGTGGGCAAGGGTATTGATGTGGAAAATGATTGGGATAAATTCAATAGAGACGGTGAACTTGGGGAGGCCAGTATGTCCAGGAAAATAGATTGTGTGGGTGATCCTAATGTCTTCGATGATTGGAGTAGGAAAATGTTGTACCTAGAGGGTGTCCTGAAAGCCATGGAGGTTGTCAGTGTTGACCAAACAGATTCTATGATGGACATTATCAATATCTCCAAGAAAATGGTCACTGATCAAGTTCAGACTAAACATAGAGTTAATGAGCTGGAAAATCAAGTGAAGGTTTTGCTGGAAAAGGTGGAAATGATGGAATCAAGAAACAAAAGAAGGAAATTCAACCTCAGGATCAACAAATCTGAGGAGGAGATGGATAAAGATGGCCATGGCAGGTCCTGATCTAGTTGGCACTCCTTGGTCATGTGATGCAGGTTGTTGGAGCCCTCTCTAAACTATGGGCAGAAGTTTGGCGAACTTTTGGTTCTTAGTTGTTTTTATTCTATCCGTTTCTAGGGGTTTCCTCTCTGGGGTCCATTTTTCATTGTAAGAGTTAAGATGTTTTAACTCATTTTCTGGGACTCTTTTTTGTTTGGTAGCTCCTATTGGTTATCTCTTTTTTCTCCTCTCTCTTGTATGGACCCTAGGAGCCGATCCTGTTTTTTGCCTTATCTAATAAAAAATTTGAAGGGCCCTTGGTTTATTGGTGAAGTTGATTGGATTTGAATAATTCTGCCAGGGATTCGGTCTTTTTGGGTACAAGGTGTACCAATAAGGAGAGTCGCAATGTTTGATGTCAGGATCGTGCCTTGGGTGACTTTGACGACGTGCATGCCCCTTACTCATAACTGCTTATAAAGCTGAAGGTGATCAGACATGCTGATAATCTATGCAATCTATTGCCCAATTGAATGCACTTTCAATTAAAAAAATAGAAAAAAAAGCATTGCAGTTCAAAAAATTAAAAAATGAGACAAGGATAGCTCATAAAATATTTTGTTATCACAACGCTACATGGAAATATTTTAAGATTTGAAGTTAAATAATATCATACAAAAATGTGCTAATTAAAAATCTGCATATGGTCCTAAAATATTTTTTCACACAACGCTAGATGGAAATATTTTAAGATTTGAAGTTAAATAATATCATACAAAAATTTACTAATTAAAAACCCAGGCCTACGGTCCTCATCGATAATAATTCTTGCCAACACATGGAAATATCATGGCGTGGGCCACGAATAAAACATTAAATTTGAAAAAGGACAAAAAAAGAATCAAATTTGTAGGACATGTAAGTGTCATGATATTGGTTACAATATAACCTCTACAAATAGAAAGAGAAAGCGAGGTGGTATAGAAATGTGATTTAACTGTTACCAAAGGATAATGTGAATAAAATATTGATATATGTAAGAGTTTACTTAATCACTTTCTTTCATGGTAATATATGTTTTTAAGAATAGAATTTGATTATAAAAATATCAACGAAGTAAAATGTAAAATAATTTCTCTTCAATTATATATATATATATATATATATATATTCTTCATATTAAAAGAAAAAATCAGTTATATAAACATTAGATAAAGATATAGATGGTATTGGAATATTAGGGAAGAGCTATAAAAGTAATGTAGAGCTTTTCTCTCCTACCAGTGTCTTGTTGTCTCGTTTGAGACTTGGTGGAAAGGGGATTATCTTCTTAGATATTTCTTCTTCAACAATAGCATGTATGACGTTTTTCCATTCAGTGGAATGGTAAATAGAGGCGATGTTGATGTTAAAAGTTTCTATCAACATATTAACAAGCATTGGAGAGCTCTTCCCATTTCTTGGTTGAGAATTTTTATCTGAAAAGCTCTTCCCGATTACATTCTTTGGCATAGAATTTGATACACGAGTAAAAAATTATTAAAGAAAATGACACAATCGTATCCTTCCTCTATATGAATTGCATGTAATCGTGGATATAATCACAATATGAATTGCACTTAATTCTCATAAATAAAATTATGAAAGAAAGGGATTGTATAAAAACAACTCTAAAAAAGACACTTGTAAGTAATGACAAAGCATTTTCTTTTGATTTCTTTATAAGAGGGATAATGAAGAAGATATGATTGAGAGACTATACGGTTGTAGTGTTTTAAATTGGAATGTAAATCATTCCGTTTCCATTCTTTCTAAGGACCCGTAGGCTTAAAATCTTGCGTGTATTCTCTCTCTATAAATTTACAATTGGTAGTGTGAGAAGAGATCACTTGGTATGGTATTTTTTTTGGGTACACTTTGTTTAATGTTTTATACATGTGCTTTCAAATATGATTAAATGGATGTCCATAAGTGATCAATATCTCTTATTTTGGCGCATTCTATGATGAGCAGCGTCAATGAAAACCAAATATCAGTGTCTCCACTTACGGAAGGCCACTTGCAGCAGAGGTTACAACGTACTATAAACCCACTTTATTGCTATGAATAAATAATACCAATTGTTAAAAATATTAATAGACCTGTAAGACATGGTTCTTTAAATCCCCTTCCTATTTATAATAATGCGGTGAATTTTTTTTTAACTTGTTTAAGCGAAATTGAAATGGAGGTTTAAAACTCAATATCTCCATGTTATACATAGCTTATTAAACTAGCAATTGCATGTGTACAATGCAATGTGAACGCCGAAAGGTATAAGTTATTTGTTTTAGAGGGATAGTTATGATGTTTTTTAGTTGATGTTGATAAGGGGTGTGATTGATTTTGATTGTGTAGAAATGTAGATAAACCACTTCATTTAAATAACGCAAACATGAGGTCTAACATTTAAAACAATTCAATATGAAAAAAGTGATATAATTTACAAAGGTTTGGATGGATACAAAAATGCTAGACAGATAATCCCAAGCCTGGCACATAGCCGTAAATTAGTGACAACCCTTTGAATTCAAGTATAGCTTAAAATAAAAGGAAAAAACCATACCCTCGTGAATCAATGTTTCTAAACAAAATTCAGACAAAACTAACCTCATGATGTATCCAAACCCATTTAATATTATAAAATCACAGTCTCGTCGACATCAATAAAGTCGAAAGTAGTGCCCAGGAGATGTGTTGGTTATACGGTGGCCTCAAAACTTACCTTACATTGAAAGTGAAACACATATCTAAGCTCTAGAAATTGCCTCCATTAAAATAGACTTTCATGGAAAATAATGAAATTCCTAGAGAGATTGCAGTAGATTTATGAACAAATTCTCAGCTACTAGACATATGATCAATTTGTTCACTACATTGGTTTATACTTGTTTGTAAGCGTACTAGTTTAGTTGTAAGAGTATTGGAGCCTGTATTCCTCCATTCAATTCCAAGCAGAAAGGAAAAGACAATCAAAACAAAAAAAATCATTTCTTCATCTTCCTTCATATTTATCTTTACATCAGAATCATGTATTTATTCATAAAAAGTGTATTATTGATTTCCATTGAAGTAGAGCATGCAATGGTATACATTAGCCATGGGATCAATCCAATGTCAAATCATTGACTATAAATGATCACATTCATAGAAGTATGAGTTGTAAGAAGAGGCTATTGAAAGCATTCACAAAATTGTGACACAGGTGAACAAGAACCCGAGTTCAAGCTTCTCCAGCCTCCCTCATACAGATGGCTGAGATCAAGAAAACTTTACTGGCTTTTCTAACTGGTAAAAATAACATATTAAATTTAAAAATCACCTAAATTTACTATATTTCCCAAAATCTACTAGTACTAATTGTAAATGCTATACATTAGAATAGAATGCTTATATTTCAAAAAATGTACTGACTAATTCTATACTTACTAAGAAAAATCCCACCCGTAAATCTTGGCTGAGAACTAAGGATGAATTTGGGGAATTGAAGGATGTCATTGCAATTACAATAGCACAGAGTTCTTGTTGTTTCCATTATGTTCACATTAGGGGGTGCATATTGTGGAAACTCTATTGAATTTCAAACTTAGGATTTCTTCACAAACTCTTTTATAGAGGAGATAACTCTTATAAGTGGGCTAAAGATGTGTTTGATGCAAGACTGCAGTGGTTGTGCAAGAATGGAATTTAGTAGTGGATAAATTCTTGGCAAGATGGTGAATCTAGGACCAATTGTCCTATTCCTATAGGATGGAACTGGACCTATAACTTTCAAGTCAAGGATCAGATTGGTAGCTTCTTTTACTTCCCTTCCCTTTACTTTCAGAGAGCAGCAGGAGGGTGTTGAGGTTTTATTATGAACCCCAGATCAGTGATTCCCATGCCCTTTAGAACTCTAGAAAGGGACTTTACTGTCTTAATTAGTGATTGGTATACCTAGAGTCACAAGGTGAGACTGGTTCCTATGGGCTTCAATTTTCTCAAAGGAAATAGCAAAAGGACGTCTTCTTGATGCTCCCAATGATTTCTATGATAAATATTTCTCACTGTTTATGAACAATGATGTGAACCAGGTGGAAAGATTGAATAAACTTCTTTTGCTAGTGGTTTGCAACACAGATAAGTTTTTAAGTAAAAGATAGGAATATTTTCTAACTCATATGATGGATTCCACATTACTATTGTAGAACTAGATGATTTATAAGGTAGGCAATCAATCAAAATTTAAAAATGAAAGCAAAGGTCCAGTGTTATTACTATTATAGGTAGTTTTCTAGGAATCCATTAATGAATTACAAGGTTCTTTAAGGGACGGAATTACAAACAATGATATGATTTGAGTGGAAAGACTAAGCAAACTATCTTTTAACTTTTGTAGGTTATCTACTATACATAATCTTTTTTTATTAAAGATAAGAAACTTTTAAAGCTCAAATGATGAATTCTGCATTACTCTTACATATCCAGGCTATTTCCAAAATAGAAAATTGAAAAATTGAAAAAATGAATGTGGAAACTCAATGTTATTACAACTAATGGTACTTTTCTAGGAAGGGATTATTGAGGCCTTTGAGGGATCAGATGCTGACAAGTCATGTGCTTGCTACAATTAGAGAATTATAGAGAAACTTTGTAGAGATGGGAAGTCTATTGCAAAAATACTTGAATAGAAATATATAATTACAAAACCCTTGATTGTAACTTGCAGAAGAATTCCTCATAGGAAATATGGAGGCTTATCACAGACTCTGCAACCTCTACAGCTCATTCTGGTCATTTACAGATGCATACCAGTGTACTGTGATCTTCTTCAGCCTCTATGGATCACCATTGACAACGATTGTAATTGAAGAACATGTGTTAAACAAACCTCCAATCCTAATGCACCTACAAAAAATTTATTCTGATGCTAGAAGGTCACATTTAAATTGAAGAGCCACTGTTATCTATTCAATTTTTGGAAAGAACACAAGTTAGGATTTCTGCATAAACATTGGAGTTTAAAATTTTTTATACAGAGGCAACAACAAGTCAAAAAAATCTTATGCATGATGCAGAAGAAATTCCCTCATAGCCCAAATTGTATGGCACAGGAAAAAATCTAGTAGATTGCAATAATACCAAACAAGTGCATCTCCCATACACATCCTAATGCACCTGCACCAAATTCACCATAGCAATTATATCGATCAATATCTAATTCACATAGAAAAAATCTTGGAGATAAACTTGTTTGTAGTATGACAGTCACTACAAACACTAAGGTTCTTGAAAACTATAATAGTCATTCCATGAGACGTGTTTAACAACCCAAATGCAATTGCCAATTTCTCAGTATGGTGGTAGACAAGTAATTCCTTCTCTCCACGTCTACATCATTAAATGTAGGTGCTCTATTTGTATTCTTCCTTCATCTCCCACAATAATTTCTCCAACTTTGTATAGATCTCTTGTGTTTTTGGGTGTGATGTCTCCTACACAAAAAACATGTATCATTTCCTGCACTTCAATCTAGCTACATCCAGGTACTTTCTTAATTCCTCTATCTTTCATCAATTTCCTTTCCTTTTGCATTTCACTCCTCCTACCCACTTCTGCATAAATGTTTGACAGAAGAACATAAGGTGCAGTATTATTAGGATCCAATTCAAAAAGGAGTACCAAACCCATTATGTGCATGTCCAGCAATGATTGTTGTCCATGAGACTGCATTTCGTTGAGCATTTTTTCAAACAACCTTGTGTGTCTTTTGTATTCCTCCATGTGCTTCTACTTTCTTGATAGAATGGACTGCTAGATTTGCTGGAATACTGCTTCAGTGAGATGGGCCATGGAATGTGCCGCATTGATATACATGTCAAACTATACAATGGCCAAAAACAGTTAGTTCTTTACTGCTGCCTAGTGGAAGTTTCTACTATACTGTATTAATAAAATTTAATTGGCAAAGCCGTAGAATATTTGATGTCTTAAAGAAAGTAACTATGTTTTTCATAATAGTATTAATGGTCGTCCATAATTGCCTTACTTGTCTACATGTATTTATTGTTCTTGGACACTTGTTGACATTGTGCTTTAACTATTCACATGCTTTCCGCTTCATGCATTTGAAAGTAAGGTGGATTTTAATGGTGTGACTCAGGTGAGCACTTTCAAAGATCCAAGTATTCGGCATCCACCCCTATTTTAACATCAGCTGCAAAAAAAACAATTACGAACCTATACAGATCCGGTGCAGATACGACTTGTTAACTTACACGTTCCTTGCCTCGTGTTCCTTTTATTGATTTGTTTCTATAATTTTCATATGACTATTGTATCCATTCTCATATGAAATTTTGTTTTGATGACATGCAAACTGTGCCTCCTTCAGTCGACCCTTTTTACCGCCTGCATTCTCCTCGGGCACACCGAAAACACCATTAAAAACCCTTGGAATTCCATGTAAAAAACGTGAAAATGTCCAGACGGCTGTCAAACTGTCAAATTTAAGACAGTCATAGAAACATCTGCAAATGCCTTTCCCATAGGGGGAACGCCTTCATTGTAATAAGGTTTTTAATGTGTACTATTTTTACATATTTATAAATATATGTGCCTTCTCCTTCTTATATTATTTTGAGAATGAATTAACAAGCAGCCACCATTTATGTTTCTTCCATTGGATTCTATTGACCAATACCCCATATCAAGTTTTCTGATTATGTTTTGTACAATTTTATTTTTAGAAATTTATGAGTATGAGTAAATTAAGACATGAAATGGTAAAAAGTGATATATATCACTATTTTCATATAAGTGTTTGTGAGAGGCCGATAGGTATATAAGAGGAGTAATTGAAAGCAGTAAAATAGTAATGGTATTATTTACAATATATGGTTCTTTCCTATTGTGACAATTATATAAACAAGGTTATTTAAAGTTACTCATCTCACTATTCTTAGAAGTGAAATTATTCACGCACATAATAATATTCTCTTTCTAATATATATTTTTAAAACCTAAACATGTCTTAAACCTAAGCATATATTCACTAATAGTATTATTTCATCCTCTTTTAATTTGAAATAGCTATGAAAAGGTAATGTTTATTCCAGTTTTGATAGAAAAAAAAGTTAGAGAGTTATAAACTAATACATTGTAAAACCATGTTATAATGCGCATAGAATCAAATAAATGCATGGTATTTTAAAAATATTTCAATTAATTTTTTAATAATATATTATAGTGGAATTTAAAACAAACATTAAAAACCCTAATATGATGAGATGGATCTCCTCTTTAATCAAAAATTTCAAATTTCAAAGAAGAAAATCCCAATGGAGAGAGATATACAAGTCCATCACAATCTAAAAGAGTTATAAGAATTAACATTTTTTATAAATGACCCTAATTTATGTCTTTTCAAAGACTTGAGAACAAATTAAGGAGTTCACAATTTGCACATTATTTTCATAATAATAGTCATGTAAAAAGTTGGTAAAGAAGTAGAAAAAACAAATTATAATAGTTTGGAAGAGAACAATTAATACAAAAAATCATAAGCAAAAAATGAAGAAATTAGATGGGCATTATGAGTAATAGATTGTTAAAGCATATTAGAAGAATTTTATTGGAAATCTTAGATGCATGTGCAGGAATATGGAAAGAAATAGGAACATGTGAAATTGAAAGATTTTTAAAATATTAAGAATTTTCGAAAGAAAAGAAGTAATATTGGAAACAAGATACGTTTAAGAAATAAAAAAAATTTAAACAAATTTAAAAATGACTACAGACATGTCGCATATTGAAATATATTGAAATTTTTAGGGATTTTATCTACATTATAAGTAATTATGTATTCATTATTTACTTTATATAGAATCTTTGAGACTATCTCTATATAATTTGGCCTCTATAAGTTTTTCATACACTTTATTTCAAGACATTCATCAATATAAAAATCTCCTTATGGTTTTCTATAACATAATCTATAAAAAAAATTAAGGTTTCCAACCCTTTCTTCTTTATCTAAGTAATTTGTTTTAATCATCTATTTCATATACATTATCAATTTTGAGTCATTCATTATATTATCATTCAAAGAAACATTTTCATTTGTAATAGAAGGAATACTAATAATTTTGGATTTCATTCTTATTTTTAAATAAAATATAAAATTAACCAAACGATTTTTAAGAAAATCAACGAATTCGATATTGATCATTCTCTTAGTCTTTCTAATCAAATATTTAAGTTTAATTAATTTTGAAATGACATAAAAAAGAATATGGTCATTGGATCTAAATGAAAACAATAAAAATCCTAAAAAATAAACAACTCATATATACCAATGTTTGATTTAATATTATCAACCAAATATATAATGCCTAATGACAGTAACAAAATCATTCCCTGCAAATTTTCACTCTTCGAGAAACATAACACAAAACACCTTATTTATTCAAACCACCAATTATATATAAAAATAATGCTAGAGAAAACAACAACCATAAAAACACTATTTATTCTAACATGTATATAAGACAAGATGTTTCTAAAAATAAAGTAAAATTATATATTTTAATAGAAATGTTAACTCAAATCAATAAAAAAACACTTTTAAAAGATTCAACTAAAATCGTAAATCTTGAAATAATTAAACTTTTCAGAAATCCTATAAACGTTTTGATCTAATGGATTGTAATAAAAAACCATAGCATTTCATTCATTTAAGAAAAAACAAGTGTCTAACTGTTATCATTTCCAAAAAAATTTATTCTATGTAACATTAATTGCAGTAACTTGTCTCAAATATTTGAAAACAGGCATGATAACATCCCAACAATTTTCTTGCCAAATCATAGTTTTGACTATTTTAATGGCAAATGACAAAATGCTTAAGATTAAAGAGCCTCACTATTAAACTATCTAGTGCTACAAAATTGTGTTTCCAAATCTACTATTAAAATACCAAATAGAGAGGGATGCGCTATTTTTACTTCAATGAAAACAACCAACAGTTAAAATGCCAGTAAAAATTGATCCCGGGAAAATCCCAAACAATTCTGGTCTGAAAAGGGCTCCACTTCCACTATCCTTAGTCTTGTTAACATCTCTGGGAGTAGGTAACGTCTAGACCATAGGTCCATCTGGCGTGAATGGAAATGGTAGGGGAACTAATGGAAAGTATAAGGGAGAAGGAATATGTTGGCGGAGGTGACCTCCAACCATGTCGCGAACCTGGCCTCAAAACGAACCTCAAACCCGAGAGACCAAATACCCCAAAACATCACGTCAAAACACAAATAATGTATTGTTATTTTTCAACAAATCTAGCCTTAAGTGGCATGGAAATTTTAGTCTTACCTCTAGAATCTGTACTGGCCGAAGGTGGAGACTCTGAAGATGGATTCTTTGCACACCATACATGAAAAGAAGACAAACATAAAGAAAATTAAAACATAAAGTAGACAAGGCCATCTTGCACACCAGTTTATTGGAAAGAACATCAAACAGTCCATCACTTGCCAAAATCATACATTCATCTTCATCTCTCAGCTCCGTTAATGTCACCTCCGGATCCGATATGATGTATGGCTTCACGTATTTTCGTGTGAATGCAAATCTAATGAGATTTTAGATTATAAGGAGATTCTGCATTTTGTGAGAAAAACATATTTACGTTAAGGTTAAGCTTGAATTAGAGATATAACATTTTTCATTCCAAAAATTGTATCCTTGACATACATTAAACCAAAATTTTACATATTTGAGGCACAACAAGCTTGAAAATCCACACATTTGAGAAATAGAAAACATAAAAATTTCATATTTGAGCAAAGTTTGCAGTTATAAAGAAAATTTAGCCATAAAAATTGATCATTTGACGCATATTTAACCAAAACATTTACATATTTGAGGCATTCTAAGCAAAAATAATCCATATTTATGTATTTCTAGATCCAAATTTGCATATGTAAGGTACTTTTAGCCAAAAATGGTGCAAATAGTACATTCATGGTTATTTTTACCAGAAGCCTTTATTAAGATATGGACATGTCAAAGGAAAAGGGGAATAAAACAAAAATGTCTTCTTAACTATGGCTCTAGACATAGCGAGACCGCCAAATACTCGCGGCCCATTCCAGAAAATAACTTTGTTCCATAAAATAACACGAACTCCCACAAATTCGATTCGTGAGGTAGATAGAAATGTTATCCATTCTAAAAAGAAGGATCTTGATCTCAATTACTTGTTAATCTTGGTTTTTTCTTTTGTGAAAAAATCTATTCACTTTAAAGAGATGTAAACATAGAAGTTTCTAAAATCATGGTTGAAGTGCCCACTCCTATTTGACACTATTTCAGTTTGATGTTGTTACTGTTGGTCTGATACTTAGACATTTGAGTATTATATTTTTATCAGTAGATGATGGACTATGCAGATATTTAGACTATTAACATTATGTGGTTTATATTTTTATTATGATGCACTAGATGGCGATGATAGATAGTTATATATGTTGAGTTGTGATATTCTGATTTTTGTACTAACATATCGTAATTTGGATGCATAACCTATGTTGGATGTTTTTGTGTAGAATTTTGATTTTATGGATTCCAAAATCGAATTAATTGTAAGATGTTAGATGATAGAATTACTAATGTCAAATGATGATTATTGATTTTATATGTATATAGTCTCGATGTTGTTAATACAGCCGAAAGACCAAAGAGGTATTTTGTTTGTGTTGTAGGACATTTTATCACATACATCGAAAGGGGATAGGGGATGTAACGCCCACGTTTTTCCCACTCAAACTCACGCTAAACCCGATAGCAAGTTGTAAAAAATTATGGAGTTCTTTTTTTGAAAGGTTCCAAAGTCTTAACTCGGATTTTAATTAAATTCAGATTACACAATTTTAAACTATTAATTGGCAGTCGGGACTAAAATAGTAATCAGTTACTATTGACCCAACCCTATTAAAATATTTCGATTTAATTTCCCTTATTAAGTTCCACTACATACTTCAAATATTAATCTATTTTACTCTTTACTATTTAGCCCCAAGGGTCTTATTAATTCTATTTATTGAATGGTCCTAAAATTAATTCAACATTTTATTAGGTAAAATTAATAATCTCCTACTAATAAATAAATAAATCAAATTAACATGGTTTAATACCTAAGGTGACAAGGGTACACAACATGGCCTAACCCCTTAGGCCCCATTTAACATTTCACACACATCTTTTAATTAATACATTCCCACTTAAATACCACATCACTTAAGTGATGTAGGGTGCATCTTCCACCATTAGATCTAATCTTTCTTAGCCCTTAGATTTAGGTTTGACAAAAGAAACCCTAGGTATCCTCATGGTTTCTCTTATATTCATTTTCTAACTCTAATCTCTCATTTAGCTTGTTTGGATTTGCAGGTTAAGGAGTGAGAAGAAGAATATGAATCCTTGGATTGTTGTTCTAAGATACATGATGGATACACACAAGATAAATATTTGTGTGTATCCCTCTCCTAGGGTTTATTTGAAATCTATTTATCATTTTTATTTTCTCGTTTTCCTTATATATATATATATATATATATATTTCTAATTTATTAGGGTTAAAGGGTATTTTCCCATTTTATTATGGTATACTTATATATATTTTCTTTTTTGTATGTAGAGATATACACGTGGTGTATATATCATTTGAATGATTATATATATATATATATATATAATCTCTTTTAAAAAAACCAGGAGATTCTTATGTAGCCTGAAATATACGTTTTTAACAAACATTTTAAGTATTTATCTTTATATTTCATCTCTTTTAAAAAAATCCAGGAGATTCTTATCCAGCCTGAAATATACGTTTTTAACAAACATTTTAAATATATATATATATATTTATTATTTATATTCATCGAAAATATTGATCAAAAGAAAATCCTTGCTGCGGCCTCCAAGGTTGCAACATTCTAAAACAACGATATGTAGATTTAAATAAATCTTACACTAAGTGTTGGTAAATAGTTCCCACATTTTTGAATTTATTTTGTGGGCCCCCTAACATAGGGGCACCACTATTGGTGTCTCTCCCCTATGCGCAGGCCAAAAAAAAATGATTGAGAAAATACCTTTCCGCGGGTTTTGTTTTAATGAGGGGGGTTTATTAATATTGGGGGAGGGGTGGGTTCGGCACCCCTTCCCCCAACCTTATTCCATTAAATAAAACAAAAAAACATACCATTGGTGGCCGCAGTCTTTAAGTTTTCATTCACACTTTTATTTAACTTCTTGATTATTGCCTTTAATTCCTAAAACTACTTTCCCCACACTTGGCCGATTTAAAAATTTTAGTTTAGTATTATTACTTCTAACCACTATCATTTATTATATATATATATATATATATATATATCTCCTTGTGGGATGGAAAAACGTCAACATGAAAAGCGCAACTAGTGGAAAGACACACTCCCTGAACCCCTGATTTTTTATGCTAAAAAGGATCTTGAATCAAAAGTAGATACCGTCATTGAATCTGATTCTACCCTGGAAACCCCTCTATCTGAAACTCAAGTTAGCAGCATGAAAAATGCACATGTTGTTGAGGGCAGCAAGGAAAATAATAAATATATCTCTCAGGAAGACAATGTGGCTGCCCCAATTGGAACAAATGCGACTAAGGAAAATAATCCTCCTTTGTCTTCTCCTCCAACCATGGAGGCTCCTTCAGGCTGGGTAACAGTCAGCAAAAAAAAAAAAATCACCCTGAAGGAGAGCTCTACGCCTAGATGATTTTCTCTGTTAGTGTTCGGCTGGATTACATTATTTCATTATTCATGGCCGGATCACAGATTGTTTCTTTTTCAATGGTTTTGATGTACCATTGTTGTTTGATCATTGTACATCAGTGGTTTATTTGCTGATGTGTTGTTGGTTGTGGTTTTTTTCTTTGCAATCTGTTTTCTGCAGTTGGTCTTTATTGTTGTATCTGGATTCTAATCTCTTTCTTTGTGCTCAAACTTCAAAATTCTGGCTTCTGAGCCTTGTTGTACAAGGGTATAGTCCCTTTCAAAAAACTATTTACCAATAATATAAAATATTTAATATTAAATCATAAATATTAGTATTTATCAATGATATTTATATAATGAAAATCATATAATGGTATTATAGCTTGTGAGAATAATCTTTGTATATTATTAATATACAACTATTATATATTAATAATTCGTATTTATTAATTAATTGTGATATACATTAACAGAGTAGTTGGCAAATTTGTAACGTAGAATAAATTTTACAATTATAAAATTCACGAGTACGATTGCATACACGAAGGTCAATGGTAGAGTAAAAGTTTGTACATTTATCAAATTTAAATAAATTATTGCTTTCAAATTCATTTACATAACTACTTAAAGGGTCAGATTAGATACGATTTATTCATTTACCTAGGGCAATGTCTATTGCAACAAGGGAGAATTACATTGCAAAAATTAATTTTAATCGTCCTTTCTTTTACATCATTTGAATAGGAGGATAATAAACATACCCAAATGAAATTTATCTCCTCCAAACCGGATTGCTAATAATGTCAAAATGATCAACACTCCCTTTGCATTCAACTTGAATAAAATTCATACTTAAAAGATCTTTATTTTTATATCAAAATAGTTACAAGGTTCCCATTTTGTTAAAGAAAAACAAGCCATAATAAACTATTTCCAAGAATTAACGAGGTTACATTCAATAAAATATTGATACAATTTACAAATAGAAGAATCATAATAACATAGGATGCAACTTTACATGTCTTCCTCTAACAAGAGCACTTTCTCCATTGAGCTCACCATCTTCATCAATTCATACACTCAAAAATATGGGGGAGTAGGCAACACTCTCCACCGAACCAAACATCCAATGAGGGAGAGAAGCCCCAACAAAGAAACAATGAGGGTTATTTAGAAAACCATGGCAACTCAAAAATGGCTTCTGCATACACATTCAATCAAGACAAACAATGAAATAACACCATACCAATCTTGCAACCAATCAAAAACTATCAAACACAAAGGCTTCATACTAAATTCATGTAGGAGAAAGGAACATAAGGGTTCTTCTTATGCCTCCCAAGGGCTTGGGTGTCCACCTATGAGCCTCCAAACATTTCATCAAAATACACACAACACTCTTATGTCTCCCTCAAGAAATTAACCCACTGTTATGCATCACTCACTTTTATGCCTCCCTCAAGATAATACTAAGATAAATACAAAACATATTTATCAACAAGGTGGACATCCCAACCCCAACTCTCTCCTAAAATCCCAATAACATTTCTCTTATGTCTCCCTCAAGTTTTACCCCCATTTCCATTTCTTCCACAACCTAAGACTCAAGTCTATTTCCAACAAGCATAACCAATGTAACAATCAACATCTACATAAGAGCACAACAAAATAGCAAGATAAAAACAAAGGTGGAGATCTAAATCACAAATGAAGATTATTAAAACACAACAAGCTGCAAGCCTTTCTAAATCCTAAGCAACCACCATCCACTCCAACCTCCATTCTCAAGTAAGCTCTCCAAATTTACAAGCATTCCCAAAAATTGAGCAAGTAACCCCCAAAACAACAATTAAACATGCATATAAAGGAAAAGGGAAGAGTAGGGTGAGGTGGCTCCATGTAGGATTCCACATCACTCATCCTCAACTCCACATCACAAGTTAAACCTCAACCCCAAGGCGTAATAAACGGGTGGTTGAGAGGTATGACAAACCTCTTTTACACACCACTTCATCCCACACCCCAGAAGGAAAAAAAGTAAACACATGTAAGAAAGTCTAAATAAAATCTTTCCTTTTTCCTTACAAAACACATAATGGGGTCTATTTTTGACCCCCAACCCATGGGTAGGGTTGGTATAATAAATTAAGAGGTGTGAAACAAGTTTAACTTGTCCCACAATATTACGCCCTTAACCTATTGCTTGTATTAGGATATGAGTAGCGAGCTTGTGGTTTACCATATCATTTTATTATATCATTTATACTTTCTCGTGCTTAATAGGCAGCCTTGGTGATGGCCATAACATATGAATAGTATATATAGGGGATTGTAGGTAGTAGTTCATCATCATGGGAGCATTTGAGTCTTATTGTATGTTTTAGAGGTTGCCCCCTCGAAGTGGTGAAGCTATTCTAGTTGCATATTGAGATCATTATTCTAGAATATTGTGTTATTTGGTGTTATATTACTGCTCATGATCTGAATTATACAAGTGGTATCAGAGCTGTGATCTAGGGCAAAATTAGAGCAAAAACCCTAATTTTTTATTTCCACCATATATTACGAACAAAATGGAGTTGGTGGGAGATATTTTTACCAGAGTTAAGAAACATTTCAAGTAAGGTTCCCTGAAAATTTTAGACTTTTTTGATTTATTTTACAAAAGTTATTACAAAGTTAGGGTTTTTCATAAAATCACTCTTTAGGGTGCAAATTGTGGAATTTTTTCAAATTCGTTACATTTTCGGAAAGCAAAAAAAAATTGGGGGTTTGTTCTTTAATTTTTTTTTATATTTGGCAGAATTCTTATCGAAATCTGAAACCCTAAAAATTTGATCGTGATAACTACATCCTACTATTTTGGGGCATCATGGTGAGGCCTTCCACAAGAGGAAAGAAGAATCCCATCACTCCAATTAAAACACCAAAAAACGATGAGATAGTAGTTAAGGAGTTGGAGATAGAAGATATAACTACAGATTCCTTAGGGTTAGGGTTTACTTCGATAGACCATAAAGTAAGTGTTATCCAAAATGTGCCCCTGCTCATTTTTGTGGCTAATTCCTTGTGTTCTTACCTCTCTTGTGCCTCAGCCTCCATTTTTGATTTTTAGGCACTCAAATCTTTCTCAAAATGGCACCATTGGATAGAGCTCTCTCTCAGCTTTCCAGAAAGGTAAAGTTTTCCTCCTAACTACTCATATTTTTCAAGTTATGGCTCGGCGGAGTTTTTGTGGGAAATTTTCCCCTAGAAGGCCCGCAGCCAATCAGAACTCGCCACGTGTCAAGGCCAAAAATATCAAAGTGACCCGATTTGGCCCTGTTTTGCCCTAAAACTTCAAATCGCCATATCTTTCGATCTAGAGCTCAGTTTTTCACATTCTTTATATCAATGGAAAGCTGGTGAAATTATCTACAAGATTCTGTGGTCAATTTTACATTTTGGTGGAGTTTGGGGAGATAAAATCAAAAAACACTTCTGGCACATGGTCATGAACAGAAATGATGTTTCAACCACCGATTTTAATGAAGAATGGCTCGCATTCTCTCCCAGCATGGTTAAAAATGTTAGGGAATGGGTCTGTCAGGTCACCCATGTTGTTTTGATGGCATTTTGGTCAATGGTTGAATCCCTTCCACATTTTCCCACGTTTCTCTCTCTTGGGCTCATCCCTTGCACTGTAAAAGCCAAATTTGGCTCATTTTTCAAAGGGTTGAACTTTTTTTTTGTATTGCAGGTCCCCTTTCTCACCTTGGAAGTGATTTTGGTGGAATATTAGACCTTTTCTAAGAGATGAAACTTTTATTTTGCCTCTCGGGTGTTGTAATGCAAGTGATTTTGATGATTAAAATAACAATACAGCCTCTGTGATTAGTTTTCATATTCTGCCTGTGTTGTTTGGTTAATTTATGATCCTTCATTACAATTATCAGTTTGTGCATGAGGTTATTTGTTGCATTTTTATGGACTGTGTCAATCTGCATAAGTAAAAAATGCTCACCACTCCTTTGGTGCATCACCTATTAGCATTAGTTTTAGCTTTTTGCATTCTCTATCTCTGTCTCCTTTGGAATTTAGGGTAGGGTTAGGAATATAAACCTCTGCAACTTGTAAGTGATAAATCTGACCATAGGAATTGAGGAACCAGCCTCTAAACTGGAGATTCTTTTCTCATTTTGCAAGTCCCACACTTGGGGAAAGGATTCAATGTTGTGCAATCACACTGGATGTTAGTATGATCAAACTAGAAATCTGATCAACATCCAGGGGGTGCTGCTGATTTGCCACAACAGTTTTGGCATGCCGGGTGGGACCTTAGAGGTCTTCCACTTTATCTTTGACAGGTTGGTGTGTTCCTGTTAAAGATTCATCCTTTTGGAGGCACTTTCAAAATCACATCTGGCGACTCCATCTGGTAAACAACTCATTCTCTAAGTTGCAGACCTATTTTCCATTCATTTCCATCCATTCTTCTTTCCATCATTTTAATTCTTTTCCATTCCATGAAGTTGTGCAATCATGACTTCATTTCCATCATGGAATTCACATTTACAACAGCAGTTTATCACACCTCCAACATGTTTTACAAATCCTCCAAATCAGCATTTTGATCAAATTCAAAATCAGCATGTCTACCCATATGAGCAGCAGTTCCAAAGTCAGTTTGGATATGAAGCATGTCAAAAACAAGGGTATGCTGGTTGTGAGGGCAGTTAAGAAGAAAATGCAGATCTACTAGAAAAAATTCAAAAGATGGAGGCGAAGATGGTGCAATCAAGAGCAACATCTCAAATGAATGCTTTCAGAATTGGTTGCAGGACTCCTTGTCCATGGGGAGGCCCTTTTCCAAGACACTTCAACCCTCAGGAGAAGTTGGACTTCATGATGAAGATGCTACCCCAACTTGCACAATGGACAACAGAAATAGAGGCCTATACACTTGGTGTTGAACAACCTTGTCAATGGGTACGATCTACACCATCATCTAGTTTTTCTCTTCCCATTACTCAAGTAGCATCATCTCATTTGGAATTTCAAATTCTAAATCCAGTCAATGCTTCCCCAGGATTTAATTACATTTCTCCATTCCCTAGTCTTCCACCACATCTCAATTCTTCCTTCCCCTTTACTTCCAAACAGTCATCCCCTCCACAAAAGCTAATAGAAATACCCTCTCCTCCAAAGAAACAAGAGTTTCTACCTCCTCCACCACCATGAAAAATTTCCGAGCCATTTGAGTTACAATCCACTTCTCCTCTTGCATTCCCAAATCCATGTTGGGAGGATAAAAATCAGAATTCTAGACAAGGAAAACAACAGCAAAAAGAAAAGCCAAACAAGGATGAAGAAATTCGAAGTCTCAAGAGTTGGGCTCTTAAATTTGGGATGAAAAAGATCCCCTTGATGGTTAACCCTTTAGAAGAGGTTGGAGTTGGAAAACAAGTGGTGGTTAGGACTGAATTTATTGCAGTAGGAGAAGAGCAAAAAGAAGAAGCAGATCAGCAATCAGTTTGCTCAGAAAGTAGTGTCCATGTTAGCATTCTATTTGAAGAGAATGCTGATTCAATTCAAGTTACACAATCAGCTATGGAGGAGGAAATCTCTGAAGAAGATCCTACAGTCCCAACTTGTCCTCTAGAGCAGCAGATCGAAGAGTTTGACTTAACGAACTTCGTGCTAGAGGAAGAGTTCTATCAAGAACAAGATTGTCTTCAAGTAGTAGAAGAGGAAGAAGCTACTCCAAATCCAAAAGAAGAGGAGCACATTCTAGTTGTGGAGGAGAAAATTGCAGATCCAAGGGATTTGAGCGCAAAGTAGGCTACAAGAGAACCTTCAATTCTTCCTTCTAATTCATCTCTCTCGAGTTCTAGTGCTAAAGAGGAGTTTGATCTCTCAAACTCAATGTTGGAGGATGAAAGAAACCATGATGATCAAGTTACAGATCAAGAGGATACCATGGAGGAAGTTGAGCATTTGCAGCAGGACAACAATGAGGTAGTTTATCTGTCAGATTTAGAGGACTGTTTTGATGAAGAAGAACCAGTTGAGTTCCTACCATTCTCTCTTTCATCATCCACGTTTCAAACACCTAAGCCTACTGTCATGAAGGAGAGCACCCATTTGTAGCAGCCTACATCTTATAGCAGCTCTTTGGAACCAAGATTGGAAGATTTTAATCTTTCATGTCCTTCATTGGAGGAAGAGAAAGGGAAAAAAGGTTCTACCTTTGCTTCTGCACCATCCATTCAACAAGGTCTACAAGAAGACTCATTTTTGGAGTTTAAAATCAGAGCTATGGGCATATCAAAAAGATCATACCTTTCCTAATAAGGTATTTGACTTCATTGGAGTCTAAGGAGAAGTCACAACCAGTCATGCTTTCTCCTAAGCATGAGGATGAGCTACAAAGAACCAAGGATCAATTGTCATACCTCTCCAATCCAAATGCATAACAACTAAAAGAGGTATTGAATTTTCCTTCACCTGATACCTTGATGATTTGGGTGGAAGACCAGCTTCTTGTTGATTTTCCATTCATCTAATCAGCCATGTTCAATGCCAAATCAGTTGCATGGTTGCCAATTTTGAAGAAAGGAAGCTATTTTGCACAACCAGTTGCAGGGTTTGTTTAGCTTACCTTTGCTTCTAGTTAGAATAGAGTAGGTAGGTTTTCTTTCAGTAAAAGAAGTGCTTGTGCACACTCTGCATGTTCCATTTGGAGCATGTATGATTTTCAGTTTTGTAAATAGTTTTGGTGTTGCTGGTTTTGCTCTTGCACAGCTATTTTAAATGGCATTTTGGTGAGAACAACTCTAAGTTAAATGGGTTTCAAGTGCTTCAGAGGGAAGTTTTCAAGATATCAGGTTGGTTTCAGGTTATTTCTTATGACTCCATACCCAATGGCTTGCTAAAAGGCAACTGGTAACTTCATCCAGTAGGCAGATGACCCCTGTGAGTCACCAAAATTGTTATCCAAAATGTGCCCCTGCTCATTTTTGTGGCTAACTCCTTTTGTTCTTACCTCTCTTGTGCCTCAGTCTCCATTTTTTATTTTTAGGCACTCAAATATTTCTAAAAATGACACCATTGGATAGAGCTCTCTCTCAGCTTTCCAGAAAGGTAAATTTTTCCTCCTAACTCCTCATATTTTTCAAGTTATGGCTCGATGGAGTTTTTGTGGGAAATTTTCCCCTAGAAAGCCTGCAGCCAATCAGAACTCGCCACGTGTCCAGGCCAAAAATATCAAAGTGACCTGATTTGGCCCTGTTTTTCCCTAAAACTTTGAATCGCCATATATTTCAATCCAAAGCTTGGTTTTTCACATTCTTTATATCAATGGAAAGCTGGTGAAATTGTCTACAAGATTCCAGGGTCAATTTTGCATTTTGGTGGAGTTTGGAGAGAGAAAATCAAAAAATGCTTCTGGCACGTGGTCATGAACAGAAATGACGTTTCAACCACCGATTTTAATGAAGAATGGCTCACATTCTCTCCGAGCATGGTTAAAAATGTCAGGGAATGGGTCTGTCAGGTCACCCATGCTGTTTTGATGGAATTTTGGTCAATGGTTGAATCCCTTCCACGTTTTCCCACATTTCTCTCTCCTGGGCTCGTCCCTTGCACTGTAAAAGCCAGATTTGAATCATTTTTCAAAGGGTTGAACATTATTTGTGTATAGCAGGTCCCCTTTCTCACCTTGGAAGTGATTTTGGTGGAATATTAGACCTTTTCTTAGAGCTGCAACTTTTATTTTTCCTCTCAGGTGTTGTAATGCAAGTGATTTTGATGATTAAAATAACAATACAGCCTCTGTGATTAGTTTTCATCCTCTTCCTATGTTGTTTGGTTAATTTATGATCATTCATTGCAATTATCAGTTTGTGCATGAGGTTCTTTGTTGCATTTTTATGGACTGTGTCAATCTGCAAAAGTAAAAAATGCTCACCACTCCTTTGGTGCATCACCTATTAGCAGTAGTTTTAGATTTTTTGCATTATCTATCTCTGTCTCCTTTGGAATTTAGGGTAGGGTTAGGAATATAGATCTCTACAACTTGTAAGTGATAAATCTGGCCAGAGGAATTAAGTAACCAGCCTCTAAACTAGAGATTCTTTTCTCATTTTGCAAGTCCCACACTTGGGGAAAGGATTCAAAGTTGTGCAATCACACTGGATGCTAGTATGATCAAACTACAAATCTGATCAACATCTAGGGGCGGCTACTGATTTGCAGCAACAGTAAGCCAACTTGAGTTTACCCTGAGAGACCTCGAATCTCGAGTAGCCAATAAAGAAGATGTGGATAGGATTGGACAAAGATTGGAGGATTTCATGCAAAAATTCAGTACGCATATGATGGGTAATCATACTTATGTCAATCAAGGTAGATCCTCAGGTCAACATAATAGAGACATGAGCTAGAGTGGATCTTCGAGTGTGCAAAATTCAAATACGAGCAATCTGCAGGCCTGTACTATGTTTCCAAAAGTGGAGATGCACAAATTTGAGGGAAAGGATCCACTCAATTGGATCAACCAAATGGATAATTTCTTTGAACTACATCAGATTCCATTAGGACAAAAGGTGACCATGGCAGCTTTGTATCTCGAACCTGACCAATTCATCTGGTATCGATGGTTATGTGCTCAAAGGCAGAAGAGTGGTCTCAATGTTACATGGGTAGTATTCACTGAAGAGTTGTAATTACACTATAGTTCTAGTTTTTCAGATAATTACTTTAGCCAATTAGCAAAGTTGAGACAGACAGGATCTGTTAAGGATTACATTCATCAATTAAAAAACCTTTCTCTGCGGGTGGAAAATATTACTGAAGAGAATCTGAATGACCTATTTCTTGGGGGTGTTAAGGATCACATTGAGCATGAGGTGCGTATGTTTAATCCTCATACGGTTTTTTATTCAAAGATTATGGCAATAAGGGCATAGGAGAAATTTGTTTCAAGTAGGAGACAACATTTAACTTATACCAAAGATCGCAACACCTTGGCCCCAACACTCCCTCAGCCAGTTAGATTGACACCTCAACAAATTGAAGAAAAAATAGAAAACAGGTTATGTTTTAACTGTGACAGTAAATTTGGACCCGAACATAAATGTTTTGAAAATAAGCTATTCTACATTGATGGGCCTAGTGAAGATGAAGAGAAGTATGAAGACATAGAGTCAGAGGTCTTGGTTGAGCCAGAGGAGGATTCAGGAGATCCTCAACCAATGATCATATGCTATGAAATTTCAGCTATTAGCGCCCCCCAAACCCTAAAGGTGGTTGGATTCCTAAAAAATAGAGGGTCACAGTGTTGATTGATTCAGGAAGTACTCACAACTTTATCAATCATAAGTTAGTTGTGTGCCTAAACTGTTTCATTTATCCAGCTCCTGAATGTCAAGTAATGATTGCTAATGGAGGTACTGTTACTTGTTCTAGAAAATTCCATATAATTAAGCTTGCCATGGGATATTACATACTAAATAGTCCCATGTATGTCATTTATATGGGAGGAGCAGACACTGTGTTAGGGGTTCAATGGCTTACCACTTTGGGAACCATTGAGATGAACTTCCAAGACTTGTTCATGCAATTTCACTCTGAAGGAAGGAATTTTGAGCTAATATTTTAAAGAGAAAAGTCTCCACAAATAGTAAGTTCTCATCAGATTCACAAAATGCTAAAATGGGTGTAGAGGGATTTGTGGCACAACTCTTTCCATTGGAGGCTCATCATTCTAAGAACATTATACCATCAGCTATGCAAGCAGTGTTGGATGCACACTCTTTAGTATTTGAAAATATACCAAAGGGCTTACCTCCAAAGAGAGATCATGATCATGCTATTCAGTTATTATTAGGAAGTCAACCACCCAACATCAGACCTTATAGGTACCCATATGTGCAAAAGAGTGAAATTGAGAAGATTGTACAAGAGATGTTGGAAGCAGGAATCATCCATCATATTCAGAGTGCTTATTCTTCTCCAATAGTGATGGTACGGAAGAAAGATGACATGTGATGCATGTGTCCTGATTATAGGGAACTTAATAATTACACAATCAAAGATAAGTTTCCTATTCTTTTAATTGATTATTTTCTTGATGAGTTGCATAGTGTTGTTTATTTTACAAAGTTTGATCTTCGTTCGGGATACCACCAAATCAGAATCAAGGATGAGGATGTTCATAAAAGAACCTTTCGGACACATGAAGGCCATTATGAATTCTTGGTAATGCCTTTTGGACTCACAAATGCACCTTCTACATTTCAAAGTTTGATGAATTCTATTTTTAAGTCATTCTTGCGGAAATTTGTCTTAGTGTTTTTTGATGATCAATATATTAGTTTATAGAAAAACATGGGAGGAACATTTGCATCATGTAAATAAGGTTTTGGAAACCCTTGAGCAACATCAAATTTATGCAAAGCCCTCTAAGTGTTCTTTTGGCCTCAAGGAGGTTGAATATTATTGTCACATTGTCTCTCATGAAGAGGTTAAGGTGGATCCTAATACAATCAAAGCCATGATGGAGTGGAAGGTTCCAAAAACCCTAAAGAATCTACGAGGATTTTTAGGGCTTACAAGTTATTACCGAAGAATCATAAGGCATTATGGAAGCATAGTTGTACCTCTCACAACTTTATTAAATAAGGAATCCTTCCATTGGACTGAGGATGCAACCAAAGCATTTGAGCAACTAAAGGAGGCCATGTGCACCACTCCAGTCTTGGCTATTCCAGATTTTTCTAAAACATTCATTGTTGAATGTGATGCATCAAGGGTGGGTATGGGGGCAGTTCTCATGCAAGAAGGCTATCCTATTTCATTTTTGAGCTGTCAATTTAAAGGTAATAATCTTTCCAAGTTGACTTATGAGAAGGAAATGTTAACCATACTTCATGCAGTAAAACAATGGAGACCACATCTCATAGGAAGACACTTTAAAGTGAAGATAGATCATGATAGTCTGAAATAATTCTTGGAGCAGCGTTTATCATCTGAATAACAACAAAAATGGATCTCCAAGATGTTGGGATATGATTTTGAGATTATCTATAAGAAAGGGAAGGAGAATTTAGTTTTGGATGCTCTGTCGTGGAAAGATGACTCAACTGCAGCCTTGTTATGTGCCATATACATATTACAGGAAGATTGGATAGATGAGGCAAGGTCCGAATGGATAAATGACCTAACCACACAAAACCTCATTCATCATCTCCAGAATGATCCAAACATGTTTGAAAAATTTATATTGAAAGGGGATGCTTTATGGTATAAAGATAGATTATACCTATGTAAGAACTCCACTCTTAAAAATAGAATACTATCTGAGCTTCACTCTTCTCCAGTAGGGGGCACTCTGGATTCTTGAAGAGTTATCATCAATTCAAACAAGATTTCTTCTGGGGAGGGCTCAAAGGGGATGTCTAAAAATTCGTAGGAGAATGCACGGTTTGTCAGCAAAATATGGGTGAAACAGTTTTATCCCCAGGTCTTCTACAACCTCTATCTATTTCTAGGCAGCGGTGGGAAGAGATTTCCATGGAATTTATCACAGGATTGCCTAAACCTGAAGGAAAAAATGTTATCATGGTTGTGGTAGATAGACTCACCAAATATGCTCATTTATGTACCTTGGCACACCCTTTTGCTGCAAGCATGGTAACAACAACCTTCATGGACATAGTTCAGAAGCTTCATGGGACAGAAGATTATAGTAAGTGATTGAGACCCTATATTTACTAGTAATTTTTGGACTAATTTATTCTCATGTTTGGGTACTCAGTTAGCTCGTAGCTCTTCTTATCATCCCTAGTCTGATGGGCAAACAAAATTTGTAAATAAGTGTTTAGAAGGATATCTTTGTTGCTTCACATCAGATAAACAAACAAGATGGGTCTAATGGTTTCCACTTGCAGAATGGTGGTATAACGCTTCTTTTCATACTTCATCTAAAATGTATCCTTTTTTGGCACTCTATGGGTACCAACCACCATCCATCACATCATCATTGAGAGTACAACTGCGGGTTAGAGTAGTAGAAGAACACATTCAATATCAACAAGAGGTCCTCTCTCGTCTCAAGGAGAACTTGGTCATGGCACAAAACCACATGAAGCAACAGGCTAATCAACATCACACAGAAAGGAATTTTGAAGTCAATGATTGGGTTTTTTTATGGTTACAACCATATAAGAAAATGTCTTTGAAACAACAACAAAAGGATAACAAACTTTCACCAAAGTATTATGGCCCCTATCAAGTATTGTAGAAGATTGGTACTATAGCATACAAATTAGAACTTCCATAATCATCTAGAATACATCCATTATTTCATGTTTCTTTCCTGAAGAAAGTAATTAGACAGAGAGGATCAGCCCAAATAGTGTTACCTGAGCTCGATGAGGAGGGGAGAGTCATCTTGGAACCTGAATGCATCCTTCAAACATGCACTAAAAGATTGAGGACATGAGTTATTACTAAGTACCTGATCAAGTGGAAGAATATGGATAGTGAAGATGCAACATGGGAAGATATGACATTCCTGCAGAAATGCCCAGAGCTTCTAAACATTGGGAAAAATTTTACTTTGAAGGGAAGGGTATGTTACGCCCTTAACCTATTACTTGTATTAGGATATGAGTAGCCGACTTGTGGCTTACCATATCATTTTATTATATCATTTATACTTTCTCATGCTTAATAGGTTGGCCTTGGTGATGGCCATAACATATGAATAGTATATATAGGGGATTGTAGGTAGTAGTTCACCATCATGGGAGCATTTGAGTATTATTGTATGGTTTGGAGGTTGCCCCCTCGAAGTGGCAAAGATATTCTAATTGCATATTGAGATCATTATTCTGGAATATTGTGTTATTTTGTGTTATATTGTTGCTCATGATCTGAATTATACAAGTAATTTCATTACACACAAGCCTCCAAAATTGGCGCTTAAGTCCAAATCCAAATTTCTAAGTAGAGGTAGAGTGTACCAAACTCAAGATCATATACACTCAACATAAAAAACATAAACCAAAGATCCATCTAATCTAATAAATGACTTCTTTTGTCTCATCCATAGTTAACTTTACTAACATGTATAATTTACTCAATTAAGACACATTAATCGATAAAAGATAAAAGGGAATTTTATCACCATAAAATCATATACACTCAAATTAATTGAAGAAAATTAAAAGAGCAACACCTTAAACCTGTAAAATAGAAATGAGAAAATAAGTCAAATGAAATTATAAAAGCTTCATACAAGAATATTAGGGTTATTTTTCTAATACTAGATCTAAAGGCCCAAATTCAATCCATCCAATGGCGAAGATTCTTCCCTATAAAAATTAAGTGAAATCATCATTCAAATGCATGAATCAAGTTTGAATTGGGCCACTTAAGTGGTGTAGAAGCTAACTTTAACTTGTTACCAATTATGATTTATTTAATAACTTTTAAAAATAAAAGACCCATGACCTTGTGATAATTAAAATAAATTCATTCCCTAGTAATTTAGACAACATTTTTAATTGGGGATTAAATTTAATAGTATTGTTTAAATGGAAGGGTAAATTAGACTTGGCCATAAAATAGTAAAATTATTAAATGACATTTGAGTAATGTTATTAAATTAATTAAGGAGAAAACTAAGGGGATTGTAAAATCAAACTAGATTTTAAATATTATTATTTAATTTCTTTTAAAATGATCATTTGTTAACCGAGAACTATGCTAAACTTTGCAACTCGTATTGTTTATAAAAAAAAAGGTTATTCAGTAATCTTTCGAGTTGTCTTGGGTTTTGTGCTGGTAAAAATTTTGGGAGTTACTATTGGTATCAGAGTCGTGGGTTCAACGGTTAGACCCTGGGCACACATGGACACATGAAACATAAACAAATTAACCTAACACAACTCAAACCTATAACACACAACATTACATGATATTTTTTTAGACGTAAAAAAATTATAAAACTGAAACAAAACTTAGATGATAGTAAACTAGCTCCCGCCTTGGTCTTTGCAGGAGGCACAGACTAGATGAGGAGTTCCTACATGCGGACCTAGACCTATCACCCCCAGATAAGGAAGTAGCGGCTATTTTGCCTCAAATATTGCAGACACTAGAGGATGTTAATGCCGCTATAGATGGAGGATCTTTAGGAGGGTGACATAGCAGACATAACAAAGAGCCATCAGTGGAGGCTTGTGCACCTTCATGTCACAGTGTTGAGGATAGGAAAGAGAAATCCAATGTGGATTCAGTTAGACATGAGTCACCTCCTAGGGAGATGAGAGATAGAGCTACAGGGCATAGACACAGGTCTGGGAGCCCTAGGCCGAGAGATGATCATAAAGAGAGACCTAGGAGTCGAACGTCGATAGCAATGGATCACATTAGAGAGATACTGAAGTTACACCCACCTCATTTTACTAGAGACATAGGGGGATTTCCGGTGGAGGCATGGTTAGTTAGCTTGAGCAGATGCTTCAAGATATGTCCTTGTTCTAGCAACACGAAAGCTCATGTTTCCATCAACCTTCTAAGCGATGGAGCTGGAGTTTGGTGGAAGACTGAGGAACAGAATATTCAGGTGGATTCAAAGATAGTTATTTGGGAGCTCTTTGAGGATCATTTCAGGAGTAGATAAATATCTAGGAGATTCATCCAGTAGCAGATCGATGAGTTTCATGATCTTCGATAGTCTTCCATGATAGTGGTAGAGTATGAGGGTTTGTTTTTAGAATTGCTTTACTATGTTGATTACATGTAGGATGAGAAGGTTAGAGTTCATAGTCTCATCCGGGGACTGAACTTAGATTTGGGTGGGGCAGTGGACATTTCTTACCTGAAAACATTATCAGAGGCCATGGAGAAGGCCTGTATTACAAAGGAAACTAGGGGGAAGACTCAGCAATCTCGTGACAAAGTGAGGAGCTGCATACAACAATTACAGGATAGTAGATCGAGGGGATTATCTCCTCCTCCTTGTGGTGGACACACTTCAACACAATCTTCCTTCTGGCCTCCTCCCACTCCTCAACAGTAGTAGCAGTAGACTCGGCCTCCGTTTCGACCTCCATAGTGTCATGATGTTCAGAGAGGGTGTAGTATGGGACCTCTAACTAGGGGGACCAACAAGACATATGATCCACCCCGAGAACATTTGGCAGGAGTACGTCCACCATAGTACCCATAGAGATCTATGGCATGATCATCATGTTCTTCAGCATGTATTACTGGGCCACCTGGAGGACTATCTTCATAGTGGAGAGGATCAGGTATTTTTTATGGATGCGGTGTGAATGGAAATCATTGGAAAGAGTTCCCTTAGAACTGTGCTAATTAGGGTAAGACACTTTTTTTGAGCCTACGGTTGGTGACATGGCTAAGACCCACAAGATATATGCAGTGGTTGATAACTGCTAGGTAGAGCACTAGGGCACGGTGATTGAGACCACATGTAGAATTGGTGGTATTTCTACCCCTATCTTATTTAACTCAGCATCTTTAGATTCTTTCATTTCTTCATCATTAGTAGAGTGTTGCAGGATGGTGGTAGCTAGGAAGGGCCTTAGTTGAGATGTTGAGATGGCTTCTAGAGAAAATATCTCAATTGACTCCTTAGTCAAGGAGTGTGTAGTAGACCTAAGACCCTTTACCAATACTCTAGAGGTTCGTATCCTTCCTTTGAGTTCATATGGAGTTATCTTGGGAATGGATTAGTTGTCTATGCATAGAGCTAGAGTTGATTGTCACAGAAATATTATATCTTGTGCAGATGATTTGGGTGTGGAGTCAGTGATAGTTAGAGTCAGTATACCCGTCTCTATTCGCATTATTTCTTTTATGCATCTGAAGTGGTGTGGGCAATAGGGTTGTCATTTTTATTCTATTACAATTAGTGATAGGTCAGAGGATGGGGCTAGTGGACCTTTAATTAATGATCACCCCATTTTGTAGGAGTTTTCTGATGTTTTTCATAGTGATATTTCAAGAATTCCTCCCAGCATGAGATCGATTTTCATATTGATTTGGTTCCAGGAGCGGAACCTATCTTACACACTCCTTATAGGATGACTACACCTAAGATATGTGACCTCAAATTTCAGCTATAGGGCCTTCTCGAGAAAGGACTAATCTATCCTAGTGTATCTCCTTAGGGTTCACTAGTGCTTTTTGTGAAGAAGAAGGATGGATCCTTACGGTTGTGTGTGGACTATCGTCAGCTAAACAAAGTAATGATAAAGAATTGTTACCCACTTCCTCGCATTGATGATTTGTTTGATCAGATGAAGGGGGCCATAATATTTTTGAAAATAGAAATTAATTCCAGATACCCTCAACTAAGGATTGCAGAGGCAAATGTCCACATGACATCTTTCCACACAAAATATGTCCACTATGAGTTCACATTTCTGTTGTTCAGTCTGACGAATGCCCCCGTGTTGTTCATGAGTTTGAAGAATGAGGTGTTTAGGAATTTTATATACCGCTTTGTACTCATGTTCCTTGATGACATCTTGATCTACTCTCATACTCATGAGGAGCACGAGGAGCGCCTTCTTCAAGTTCTACAATTTTTTCGTGACCAACAACTTTATGGAAACATAGACAATTGTGCATTCTTTCATTCAAAGGTGCGTTATTAGAGAAAATATGAAGAATTTAAGGGTGATTTATTAGAGAATTGAAGACGTCTACGTAAATTTAAGAAATTTTAGGAAATAAAATCTCACTCAGGAGAAATTTGTTTAAGAATGGATTTTCAGGTGCCGGTAATGAAAGCTAAAACAGTTAAAGTTGACTTATCTAGATGATTCCAAGGTTTTAGAAAGATTTAGGGTGAAATAAAATAGGCATTGGAAGGCTATTATAATACTCTACAAAGTTTAATAATAAAAATTTATTTAAGGCTTAAATATTTCTTTAGGTACTACAAGACTTTTCCACTGCCACTCGTAGTTCAAAATGAAATAAGAGGTAAATTTTGAGTTACATGCAGAATTAGATTTTTAGAATAGTTTCATTGATCATAAAATGTGATTTTTAGTGTTTTAGTGAATTATAGAGGTCAAGGACATGTAACTCATGCTAAAATTTCATATAACTATGGCTCCTTCGGGCCCTTCTAAACTTCATATAACTCAAAATGTGTATGTGTTTCCTAACAATATAAACACATACACGTTATAACGTGTATGTGTTTGATAATAATATAAACATGTAGACATTATAATGTGTATGGGTTTTAGGCTCCATAAATACCAAACCAAGAAAACTATAATGTGTACACATTATTTAAAAAAGCGTACATGTTTTTCCTAATTTTAAATTTATATCCTCTTTTTAGCCTCCCAGATTGGTACACTTACCCCTAAAACAAGTATATTATCATTTTGAGTAAGAAATTATTCAAGAAGGACTAAAATAAGATGAAGGAAACAGTTTCATAGCCATGACTAATGAAAATGCAACACATATAATCATAAATTATGGATCCATACTCATACCTAAGGAGAAAGACACTAACTACAGTCCTATAGGCATCATCATGATCAAGAATTTAAGAAATTCCAAGAAAAACAAGTTGAAAGAAGAAAAAAGAAAATTGGGAAGGATGAAACAAGGATGGTATACATTCAAATGAAACTTTCAAAAGATCATATTTAATTGGAATCAAAGAAAGAAAGAGGAAGAATAAGAAATCTAGCACATGGCATGAGGATGCATTTATTTTTCCCTGTGGGAGTATGATGTAGGAACATCACTCCTACCTTGTACATAGGGTTTTCAATATCAATTTTGGATTTCAAAAATATGTTGATAGGTCTAGGTGGTCATTTTATGTCATCTTGGTGTGTTCTTCTTAGTCTAACCTTTTCAAAATTTGAATCATGCACTTTCCCTCTTAAAGTGCAAGCTTAAAATTAAGGCTATTTTGTCTTGATATAAGAGTTATATTTTTCATGTATGTAAAATAATTATGCAATCCTAGGAAACTTAATGTGTGTGTGTGTGTGTGTGTGTGTGTGTGTGTGTGTGTGTGTGTGTGTGTGTGTGTGTGTGTGTGTGTGTGTGCATTTTAAGTGTTTTATAACTTGGACTTGTAACCTAAGTGCTTACATTGTCTTAAATGATAAACGTGTAATTAAGAGGGCTAATAACTTATATTCGATTAACAATTGCATGAAAGATTATAAAAGAAAAAAATGTAACTAATTTATGCATTCCATTTGAATTTCATTCAAGGGGAAAGCTCCAAGAATATTTGAGTTTTGAGTATACACTTGATGGTCACAATTTTTCATTGTTCTTGTGCATAGTATTGATCATAAAAACAAGTGCATGTCAAAGCTTGAAGGATATTGTGGGTGGTAAGAACTATTTTCTATTTGTCTTGATTTGTATGAGTTTTTAATTACATTGTGGTCTTATAGGCTTGGAATAACCTAACATTCCATGTCAAGCTTTCTAAAGGTGTAAGTTTAGTTCAATTTTTGTAATGTTGAGAAGTGAATAGAATTCAAATTTTGAATCTTATTGAAGAGGTAATCTCATTGTATGAAAGTATGTTCGACTGAGTTGTTTAATCTTAAGAAGCCCTTGAGAATTATTTTAGTGTAGAGTGACATAGTACTCTGGTTAGAGTTCTTTATCATGATAATCTTGCAACTTGAAATGATGTTTTTTTAATGAAAAGGGATCTTATATTATCTTAATGCAATACAATACAAGATAGCTTTCAACAAAAACTGGGCAGTATGAAAGCACGCCCCAAAACCACAAATAAAGATAGGCTGAGCTTAAAAGAACAAGAGTCAAACTAGGTTGATCCTAGAAGAGTAAAACAATAAAGGCATTGCCTAAAAACATTAAAAAAACACTATCAAGTAGTAGTAGCAAACATTCGTGAGGCAGGCGGATCCCAATCTTCTAGTCACCCTGAACCAAGAAAGTCCTTGCCAAATTTGGATGCCACCAACCAGTAGTAATTTCTTCCTCTAGGTCTTCTTCCCCATGCATAGGAATGACAAGGCTAAGTTAAGGGAATTTTTCTGATCCTGGCAGAGGTGGCAGTTGGTGCAAAACATCTTGTTGCAAAGCAGTGGCAGAAGGAGATCCCAACCCATGCTGGTAAGGTGGTGAGCCCCATACCTATTGGCAAATTGATGAATGTGGTAGAGAGCCTTGGCCACAGCGGTGAGCTCGTGAGTAACTATGCTTATGTAACGACCCCAGGGAGCGATGGGTGTAGTTGAAAGCATGGCATTGAAACTAGCTGAGCCAGCCACCAAGGGCGTAAGATGAGGAGCGTCTTGTGGGAGACAAAGGCATTTGGAAAAAATTACACGGGGCTTCCCCCAGTGGTGCAGTAGGGTTTAGAGGTGATCCACCTCCAGCGTTACCTTGTTTTCCTGAACTTTAATCTACATAAGAACATTGGAGATCACCATTAATTTATTATAAATCAAGAAATATTGATCAACTGCATAATTAGTAAAGAAGAAAGAATTTATTTTTTCCATATCCAAAATAGAATCTCCCCTTTGAAAACATGCCAAATATGGGTGAACATAGGAAGAAGTTTGGGATCATCTCCCAAGAGGATATGTTGCCTTAAGTGAAACAATGGGGTCATGAAGGAAAAAAAATAATGGATCTAGTTCCGAGAAACTTGAGCTTTTGGATAGAACCAAAAGACATGAAAAAGCATTTCCAAATGTCCATAGAAGGGGACTTTGGGAGACAGGATCTCAATTTTAATAAGACGAGCCCTGATAGGAAGGCCTTGGTGTAAAATACACCAAAGGAAATGATAAATTTTGGGCTCCACATATATAGTCCAATATAGTTTCAAATCTCCTACCCTAGGTAGAAAAAGTGGAGTGAGTTCCCCAATGAGTATTAAGTTTTTTCGCCATGGGAAAAAGGAGCGAGCGCAAATGGTAGCCTTTGCTAGATTTGTAGTTATAGAAAGGAGTATCGGCATACCACTTCAAGTCTATCTTAGAGAACAAGCAGATTTACACAACAAAATAATAATATATTCTATATATCATGCTAATACAATGGCTATTATATAGCCAGGAATGTTGTTGAACAACTTCCTATAAAATAGGAAGTATACAAAACAATAACTTACCCGTACTAATATATTGTTATACATTTGTTATAACAATATAAACATACTAATCAATTATAATAAACCATGTGAATACTAATTCCTAACATTCCCCCCCTTAGTGTTTACATGGTAGAAAAACATCCACACACTCAACTGCAGTATGCTCACCCCTGTGGCATGTCCAACTCTGTGACTCATGACCTTGATCCAAAAGAAAGGCTAGCTCCTTCCATGGTTTTAAACAGGCTTACCACAAACCTTGAAGTGACAGGAACCTCATCAACTATCAACCTCATGTGGTTTTTTGGATCCTCCCACAAACCCTTTCAAGATCCATGAACTGACTTACTCTGGTGCTAGTGTTCACCACTATGCTTATACATCAAGGAATTATGTAGGAAACACAACATGCATATCTCAAAACTACACAATAGAAGATATACTGAAAAAATTTCACATTACTTCCTATAAGAATCGTAATGTTATTAATTGTAGTCTCTGTCTTTGATCGCTGCCACTCGATCTCGAACAACATAGAAAACTGCCACTGCCATTGGAAGCTTTCCTTGACTAAGTCGTTTTGGGTGCAGAATGGGAATGGAACATTGGTATGTATTCCCCCCGACAATGTGAAATTCCACTCAAATAGATACTGAGAAGCAAAATGCATCGAAGAACATACTCTGAATGGATCTTGCTAGTTAGGTCTTGCTGCACATGGTCACTAATGCTAGTGAATGTATTCTCCTAGCTGACCATCTTCCAATGAAGTACGGAAATCAAAGGACCAAGTCAATCATAGGATCACTGACAGTCATCTGTGCTCGAACACAACTTTCTTTCCAACATCCATCAAATACCAAACAAAACAGGAACTCTGAAAAAGAATCACACCAAGTTGAAATTCACACCACACAACTAAATCTTGAACACTGCAAAACTCAAAAACAAGTACTCACACTGCACACCTATGCCACCAAATCATTCTATGCGGCCCCATCGTTGGTGACTGACGAGAGGTCGTTAAATGACCTCCATCCTCCGATGCCTCCTTCCTCCATCTTCATGTTGCTAACTCAGCAAGATGTGAACATGAAGCACATTTGTTTCCACATTGATCTTATTCTTTTCTTCCCTCCTGCAATGTGAAACACTTTATTTTTCCAGGCGTCGGGTAACACCAAAAATGTGTCCGTAAGGAATTTTTTTTTTAATTTTCAGACTTTCTCCACAATGAACTTTTGACGACTAAACAAAAATCGAATCTTGATTTTTTTGAAAATAGACACAAAAATGACTATTTTATCATATATACATATCATGACACTTTACGAAAAAAACACTAATGGTGCTATATAAGACATTTATACTGTTAACGACATGAATTTTTACACTAACATCTAACTTTCAAAACAATACTTATCAATTTGAATGACTCAACTTTAATTTTTTACTAGAATTTAAGAGGACATTAACAAAATAACATACATATGACATGGAAAAGATGGCAGCGGCCAAGGATTTTGACAATATAGTGAGTAATACAAGGCGGTTGAAAAAACCTATACGTATTAACTGAACATAGACCAAAACAAAACTAAATGAATTGATATGAATACCTAGACAATGAATCTAGCACTTATGTTAAAGACCGAATGAAGGTAAAGAGCAGTCACGTGGATCCATACTACGAGTGCATGTCATTCAAATTGATCTAGAATCGGCAGGTGGAGAAAACTGCCAACATGCTTCTGCTGCATCATCTGACAATTGACAAGCCAATATCATGGGCATGAAGGACACGGAATTATAGATCATCTCAGCACATTCAACCGATGTTAAATGGGTGATGAATCGAAACTAGATCCCACTATCAAGGTAGAACCGATGTAGTATTTTGGATGTTGATATGCAGAATACCACCAAACATTCTGTCCAATCCACTAAACTCTTCCAGGTAACTAACCTTACAATACACAGATCACGTCCAATCTTATTCCGACACCTATCGATGTAGTCGAGTGAAATGAATTGTATAAATTTTCACGTCCACACAGATGGAAGAGCGCAAGAGGAGAGGAGATGTCAATACAGGCTGTCAAGGGGATTTGGATGGAACCGGCTTGTATTTCATAGATGGCATCAAGCTAGATGCATGGCGTCAAGGTGTATATCATTCAATTCAGTGCAGATGAGATTTAGGTGAAAGCAACGATCTGTTTAACAACTATTCTGAGCTGTGTTCCAATGAATACAGGAGAAATCTCATCACGTGGGGCAATGAAGAATAATATTCGCCCCTGCAAACAATTTACTTTCCCATCACAGGCAGTGGAACAATATGGCTCTGATACCAAATCTTTGAGAACAAGTAGATTTACACATCAAAATAATAATATATTCTATATATCATGCTAATACAATGGCTATTATATAGCCAGGAATGTTGTTGAACAACTTCCTATAAAATAGGAAGTATACAAAACAATAACTTACCCGTACTAATATATTGTTATACATTTGTTATAACAATATAAACATACTAACCAATTATAATAAACCATGTGATTATTAATTCCTAACAGTCTATCCACCATGGGTGAGAGGAATGCACAACTACCTTATGGAACATGTGATCAGGAAGCGAATTAATCATAGTAGTGAAAGTTTCTTGATCTTGGTTGGAAAGATGAAACATAGCTTTTAAATCTGGCCAAGAGAACTAGTATTGATCATTTTTGCAGAAGAAGTCCTTGATGGTGTGAATTTTTCGCTTAAAGAATTTGAGCATAGAGATTCTTGGGACCTCTATTGAGCATTTATTTTTGGATTGAAAAATAGGTGACCACCAGAGAGATTGCTGATTGAGATAAATCCCATAATGAAAGCAATTCCCCTTCCACAAAAGCAAGGGTTTGACATATTCCTAAGATTTCTAAATACTCTTAAGCACAAAGGTGCCCAAAATTTTGTTAAGCACATGAGTGATGAGTAAATTGACAAATCCTAAGCCTTTCTACACAGGGTGGACATAAGGAGAACCTTCCCTAATGCCATGTCGTATGAGAACTTTCTAAGCTTCTTGACTAGTAATGCTTCTGATAATCCACTTAGCACAAATATATTGACCTTGATGTTGAATGTGAATAAGCCCAAGGCCTCCAGAATTACGAGGTGAACACTAGATATCCCAAGCTGCCCAATGAAAACCTTTTCCAGTAGAGGCATTAGCCCATAAGAAAGCTTTGAGCAGTTTTTCTAGCTTCTGAATGGAGGATTTGGAAGGAACCCAACAAGATAAGTAGTAAACATGGGTGGTTGCAAGAACTTTAGAGAAAATTTGGATGTTTCTAGCTAGGGATAAAGGCCTGGTGATCTAATATTATAGCTTTTTCACCACCCGTGGAATGACATAATGTCATAGCTTATCCGGGGAGCCTTGAAAAGTAAAAGGAATACCTAAAATTTTGAAAATATCACCATGTTGTAGAATTTTCCAATCAAAGGTGGCAATCTAGTTTGGTGTGGGAAGGAAATATTTCCAGTAACATTGGGTTTTTCGCCAATGAATGTTTGAGCTAGAAGCTAGGTAGAAAGTATCAAAAAATTGCATAGCATTACGAATGTTGGTTTCATCCTCGATAAGCGTGAGGAAGGATTCATCTACAAAATGCCCATTGAGAATTTGTGAATTGGGCTCATTAGGCAGTGAATTTTCACAAACAACTAATAGACCAAAAAATATTGAAAGGCTTTGAGTTGAGGCCATTAATAGAAATTTGATCAGAGGCATCTGCAAAAATCATTTTGATGGATTTAATAAAAATGGGTCCAAATCCAATGGCCTGAAGCATGGCGAGAATGAATGGCCATTCAATCCGATCATAAGCCTTCTCAAAGTCAATATTGATAAACATGGCGTCTTGATGAGACCTGTGAGCCCATTCCATTCCTTCCCACACTGTGATGATGTTATCTAGGATGAAACATCCCTGTATGAAGCATGTTTTCTCTGGCTAAATAATAACAGGAAGAATATCACATAATCATAGAGTTAACACTTTGGCAATGATTTTGTAGGAGACATTCAACAATATAATCAACTTCCAACTAGTGATTTTCTTGGGATCTCCTTCCTTACAGATAAATTTGATGTTACCCTTCTTAATGTGTGGCCCTAGGTATTGTTCTGAATCCTTCAATATAGACCTGAAAAAGGTCTTTCCCGACATAATCCCAAAGAGATTTATAAAATTCATAAGTGAATCCATCAAAGCCCCTCACTTTATCATTAACCATTAACAATGTGGCTTCATGGAGGTCTTCAATGGTGCACATTATTTCACAGATCACCTTATGAGACTTTGATAGTTTCCATGGAAAAACACCCAAACATTGATCAAGAACGGATCGACGAGATGCAGAGAGTGGCTGATCATGAAAGATGAGCTTGTAATGGTTCACAAAGGCTTGTAAAATAAGTTGCAGGTCATTATTTTTGAGGTCTGTTGTCCATGATAGCTTGGATCTATTAGAAGGCTTTCTGGGTCAGATAGAAAAAAATAATTCTTTCGAAACCCGATCTCCAATCTTAAGCCAATGCATCTGAGCGCCTCTGGCATTATAGTTATCCACAATTTGAATTTTATGTCGAAGCATTACAACTTACAGTTGGAGAGCGTCAGAGAAGGGATCACCTTGAAACACCACCATCGCCCGGCTGAGAGCTGAGGTGTTAGAGGTGTATGAGTGGCACCAAATTTTTTCCAGCTGTCAGCCATAGATTCTAAGAAAGCTAGTAGTTTGAGTTAGTGTCTCTTCCTACCATTGTATCCAGTTGAGTTCCATATGTGGATGAAACCACTAACAATGACTAGCTCATGGAATTAAATATAAAACCCATTTGATATGAGTGATAGTGGGGCCATGTTGCATCAAGATAGTATGAAGAAATAATTGGCCTTTATGACAAAAGGGGCATGCATCATGCCAACAACTATGAAATTATATAGGAGAGTGCCCCAAAAGGAAAAAGTCAAGCATAACCTCCACTAGTATAGAATAAATGCTATCGAACTCGAAAAAAATTGAGCTGAAATAATGGCTATGTCAAGCCATTCAAGAACGTGATCCATCCCTCCATGAAGATTGGTCCATGTGTACCAAACTGCAGAAGTGGGAAAGCGAGATTTGTTAGGATTAAAAAATCCAAATTTATTACGCATGAAGTACCACGCTTCCCTTTCACTAGGTGTCCACTTCATAGGCAAGTTTCCAAATTTATCATTAGGGGATTCAACCTTATTAAAATATTCACTTATTACCTAGTAGGCATCAGGAATAGAGTTCGCTATCCACCACCACAGATCATCCCTTTCGGCCGCATCATTTGAGGTGTCATTATTTATGAGCCCAAAAGGGCAGCCATCAATATTAAATAGGACCCATATGACATGGTTGGAGGGGTTGATACCATGGTTAATTAATAAGGGTCGCCATTTGGGAGCAAAAAAAATAAAATAATCCCCCACACCCTGCTTCATGATTTCTACAGAAAGCCAATCTGTCATGCCAGATGGATTTGTAAACCATCTGTAACTGAAAACCTATAATTTTTACTTCCAACAAAAACAAAATGTCCACATTTGCACATCATTTTTGAGTTTCATGCACAACATACTTATGACAGGAGTGTGTAAGACCCAGAACATTCCAAGATAGATAATTCATGGGAAACATTGGTCCAAAGCCATATTCCCATCCTCCAAGCCATCAAGGGCATCATATTGATTATGCAGAAAACAAGCAACATTATGTTACGAAAATTCCTCCGAGTCATTTTGTTTCCAGTTTACATACTCAATGTTGTATTCTGCTTCGGTGGAATCCACACTGTGTGTTGGCTTATGGTCCTAAGAGATGCAGGAAGGACTTTGGGGCCGTTTAGACGTCGCTGGTGAACTGTCTGGCAGAAGTAGTTGTAATGAGTGCTCGATGGAGGCATGAGAAAATAAAAATTTCTAGTCCATGAGAACTAACGTCACAAGGGGTGTTCTGGAGTAATTTGGCAACTAAGAAACTGAGATTGTAGCAACAATTGGTTCTTTAGTAGCAGTTATAGGCTCCATAACTGGGATGCTAAGATATTTCTCCGTAACAGTTAGCTCCCGATGAACATGGGAGGTAGAGGCTTTAAATTGTTGGGCTTTGTTCTTGTTTCGCCGGCCTCCAGAAACTTGCCAAGCTTCCTCCCGATAGGGTTTGGTAGGATCGAGAGTTTTTTTTACCATAGGGCAGTTATGGGGTACATAGAGTGGGCAGTCCTTGATCTTGTGATCAGGCACCTGGAAACGGAAGCAAGTGTCAAGTATATTGATATGCATGACCTACTGGTAATAGTGTTTATCTCCCATCTGGATATACATAAATTCCTTGAGATCTTGTGAGAGATCAATCTCAACGCATACTGGCTTCTGCATCCAAGTATGGTAAAACTTAATGGCTTCCAAGAAGACTACCTGCCCAAGAGAACTACAAATTTGCTGCAGAAAGGGCACGCATGGCAGAGGGAGACTAGGAAATTTAACCAATATAAGAAGTTTAAGCACGGTATATTCAGATACCACAAAGTCTTTGTGTCAGGATGTTAATACAAGAAGTGAGTTGTGGACATACCAAGTGCCTTGCTTAGCCAGAATATTGGGTGCATTAGCAGGGTCTAAATAATGAAAAATAAAGAAACCATTGGTCATGTTTTGAATGTTATCTAGGCGGACTCCATGGGGAGTCCAGACTATGTTATCCAAGATTTGAGCATGCTTTCAGAGGGGATTCGATGCATAAAATACCCAAAGATGCAAAACTTCTCTAACCATTAACAAACAACATTAAATTTAGGAATGGGAAGAACTACATCAGGAGGAGAAATATTACCTCATGGAAAACCTTCGGGACAAATTTCCTGGGTCTCTTCACTGGTGGTGCCATTGCTCGCTCCACTATCTCCTACCACAGTTGAAACAACCGGCTTTGAAGATTGTGAGGACATTATATAGGGAACACCTAGATGATGAGAAACCCTAGGAGAAAGTATAGCAATAAATTCCCGTAGAGCCAGAAAAGGTCAAGGTATGGTGGTTGGGAATGTGAAACCCTAGAAAAGTCGGCTCCAATTTTGTGCCAGAGTTACAGAGCATTCTATCCAAATCCGACATTTTTCATGCTTTTCCAGCAACTATTGAAATGAGGTTTTGAATTAATATACAAGTATTGTGAACTATGAAGAATTTGATATGTTATGTTAACCTTTAGTTGTCTTCTAGGATCCTTAAAGTGAATTTAAAGACAGTGATTGTATCATAATTTATTGAAAATATTTAGAACCCTGGTTTTAGGGGACATATCAGTGACACGGTAAGTTATTTACATAGTTTGGTGGCTTTAAGTGCCTCATTGTGAAATTTTTAAGATTGAGTACAAAGGCCCAAGTGTAGAAATGAGATTTTTTATTTTAAAAGTGTGAGGAAACAATGTGGTGAGCGAACAATACTTTTAGGGCCTAGATAGAGGTAGTTTTTCAAGAAAGTGCAAAATTGATAATATGCTGATTTCAAAACATTTAGAAGATAAATTTAGTCTAGTGCAAGGTATAGTGACATGATGAAATGAATGGTTATGTGCAATGAGTTGAAAAAAAATAATTTGCATGATTGAGGGTAATTGTGAACTTGAGAAGAAGCTAGTCTTAAATGCCTAAAGAGCAATTTTGAGTTCTTGTGTGATTTCTAACATTGTGATTTTTTTGAGATTGCTGTGGCTCTACATTTGGGGCCTGAGGCTGATGTGGAAAACAAGTAAAATGGAAATGTACATATCTCATTTGATGGAATTCAAAGGGAATTTTGAAAAAAATGATGTCACTTGGGTTTCTGCGTGCTAGATAAGATGCTCCAATTCCATGTACCTAAAATAAAAATTGTTTTTTTAACAAAAATATTTTTTATTTGAATGCTGCACTTATTTTCCAATATCAATATCGATTTTTACTATTTTCTATCCTCGTAATATTCATGGCTTGAAAAATTTGAACAAATAGAAGGTATATACATTTTGATTTATTTCTGAAGTTTTTTTATAATTCTCTTTCAAGCTACAAAGAAAACAACAGTGGGTTTGATGGGTGTGAGAAGTAAAAAATTATAAAGTTTTCTACCTAATAATTCGAAGGACCCTTGGTTTATTGGTGAAGTTGATTGGATTTGAATAATTCTGCCAGGGATTAGGTCTTGTTGAGTACAAGGTGTGGAGATACCCAACAAGGAGAGTTGAAATGTTTGATGTCAAGATCGTGCCCTGGGTGACTTTGACGACGTGCATGTCCCTTACTCATAAATGCTTATAAAGTTGAAGGTGATCAGATATGCTGATAATCTATGCAATCTATTGCACAATCGAATGCACTTTCAATTATAAAAATAGGAAAAAAAGTATTGCAGTTCAAAAAATTACAAAATGAGACAAGGATAGCTCATAAAATATTTTGTTATCACAACACTACATGGAAATATTTTAATATTTGAAGTTAAATAATATCATACAAAAATGTGCTAATTAAAAATCTGCCTAGTCCTAAAATATTTTTTCACACGACGCTAGATGGAAATATTTTAAGATTTGAAGTTAAATAATATCAGACAAAAATTTACTAATTTAAAACCTAGGCCTACGGTCCTCGTCGATAATAATTCTTGCCAACACATGGAAATATCATGGCATGGGCCACGAATAAAACATTAAATTTGAAAAAGGACAAAAAAAGAATCAAATTTGTAGGACATGTAAGTGTCATGATATTGGTTACAATATAACCTCTACAAATAGAAAGAGAAAACAAGGTGGTATAGAAATGTGATTTAACTGTTACCAAAGGATAATGTGAATAAAATATTGATATATGTAAGAGTTTAATTAATCACTCTCTTTCATGGTAATATATGTTTTTAAGAATCACATTTGATTATAAAGATATCAATGAAGTAAAATGTAAAATAATTTCTCTTCAATTTTTATAACTAATAGTATATATATATATATATATATATATTCTTCATATTAAAAGAAAAAATCAGTTATATAAACATTAGATAAAGATATAGATGGTATTGGAATATTAGAGAAGAGCTAATATACCTTGTCCAGTTGTCTCGTAGATGTAGAGCTTTCATACGTTTTTCCATTCAGTGGAATGGTAAATAGAGGCGATGTTGATATTAAAAGTTTCTATCAACATATTAATAAGCATTGGAGAGCTCTTCCCATACAGTGGGTGGCTTTTCTTGGTTGAGAATTTTTATCTGAAAAGCTCTTCCCGATTACATTCTTTGGCATAGAATTTGATACACGAGTAAAAAATTATTAAAGAAAATGTCACAATCGTATCATTCCTCTATATGAATTGCATGTAATCGTGGATATAATTACAGTAGAATTGCACTTAATTCTCAGAAATAAAATTATGAAAGAAAGGGATTGTATAAAAACAACTCTAAAAAAGACACTTGTAAGTAATGACACAGCATTTTCTTTTGATTTCTTTATAAGAGAGATAATGAAGAAGATATGATTGAAAGACTATACGGTTGTAGTGTTTTAAATTGGAATGTAAATCATTCCGTTTCCATTCTTTCTAAGGAGCCGTAGGCTTAAAATCTTGCATGTATTCATTCTCTTTATAAATTTACAATTGGTAGTTTGAGAAGAGATCACTTGGTATGGCATTTTTTTTGGGTACACTTTGTTTAATGTTTTATACATGTGCTTTCAAATATGATTAAATGGATGTTCATAAGTGATCAATAGGTCTCTTATTTTGGCGCATTCTATGATGAGCGGCGTAAATGAAAACCAAATATCAGTGTCTCCACTTACGGAAGGCCACTCGCAGCAGAGGTTACAACGTACTATAAACCCACTTTATTGCTATGAATAAATAATACCAATTGTTAAAAATATCTATAGACCTGTAAGACATGGTTCTTTAAACCCCCTTCCTATTTATAATAATGCGGTGAATTTTTTTTTAACTTGTTTAAGCGAAATTGAAATGAAGGTTTAAAACTCAATATCTCCGTGTTATACATAGCTTATTAAACTAGCAATCACATGTGTAAAATGCAATGTGAATGCCAAAAGATATAAGTTATTTGTTTTAGAGGAATAGTTATGACGTTTTTTAGTTGATGTTGATAAGGGGTGTGATTGATTTTGATTGTGTAGAAATATAGATAAACCACTTCATTTAAATAACACAAACATGAGGTCTGACCTTTAAAACAATTCAATATAAAAAAAAGTGATATAATTTACAAAGGTTTGGATGGATACAAAACTGCTAGACAGATAATCCCAAGCCTGGCACATAGCCGTAAATTAGTGACAACCCTTCGAATTCAAGTATAGCTTAAAATAAAAGGAAAAAACCATAGCCTCGTGAATCAATGTTTCTAAACAAAATTCAGACAAAACTAACCTTGTGATGTATCCAAACCTGTTTAATATTATAAAATCACAGTCTTGTCTACATCAACAAAGTCGAAAGTAGTCCCTAGGAGGTGTGTTGGTTATATAGTGACCTCAAAACTTACCTTACGTTGAAAGTAAAACACCTATCTAAACTCTAAAAATTGCATCCATTAAAATAGACTTTCATGGAAAATAATGAAATTCCTAGAGAGATTGCAGTAGATTTATGAACAAATTCTCAACTACTAGACATATGATCAATTCGTTCACTACATTATTTTATACTTGTTTGTAAGCGTACTAGTTTAGTTGTAAGAGTATTGGAGCATGTATTCCTCCATTCAATTCCAAGCAGAAAGGAAAAGACAATCAAAACAAAAAACTCATTTCTTCATCTTCCTTCATTTTTATCTTTACATCAGAATCATGTATTTATTCATAAAAAGTGCATTATTGCTTTCCATTGAAGTAGAGCATGCAATGGTATACTTTAGCCATGGGATCAATCCAATGTCAAATCATTGACTGCAAATGATCACATTCGTAGAAGTATGAGTTGTAAGAAGAGGCTATTGAAAGCATTCACAAAATTGTGACACCGGTGAACAAGAACCCAAGTTCAAACTTCTCTAGCCTCCCTCATATAGATGGCTAAGATCAAGAAAACTTTACTGGATTTTCTAACTGGTAAAAATAACATATAAAATTTAAAAATCACCTAAATTTACTATATTTTCCAATCTTACTATATTTCCCAAAATCTACCAGTACTAATTGTAAATGCTATACATTAGAATATAATGCTTATATTTTGAAAAATGTAGTGACTAATTATATACTTACTAAGAAAAAATCCCACCCGAAAATCTTGGCTGAGAACTGAGGATGAATTTGGGGAATTGAAGGATGTCATTGCAATTACAATAGCACAGAGTTCTTGTTGTTTCCATTATGTTCACATTAGGGGGTGCATACTGTGGAAACTCTATTGAATTTCAAACTTAGGATTTCTTCACAAACTCTTTTATAGAGGAGATAACTCTTATAAGTGGGCTAAAGATGTGTTTGATGCAAGACTGCAGTGGTTGTGCAAGAATGGAATTCAGTAATGGAGAAATTCTTGGCAAGATGGTGAATCTAGGACCAATTGTCCTATTCCTATAGGATGGAACTAGACCTAATAACTTTCAAGTCAAGGATCAGATTGGTAGCTTCTTTTAATTCCCTTCCCTTTACTTTCAGAGAGCAGAAGGAGGGTGTTGAGGTTTTATTATGAACCCTAGATCAGTGATTCCCATGCCCTTTAGAACTCTAGAAAGGGAATTTACTATCTTAATTAGTGATTGGTATACCCGGAGTTACAAGGTGAGACTAGTTCCTATAGGCTTCAATTTTCTGAAAGGAAATAGCAAAAGGACGTCTTCCTGATGCTCCCAATGATTTCTATGATAAATATTTCTCACTATTTATGAACAATGATGTGAACTAGGTGGAAAGATTAAATAAACTTCTTTTGCTGGTGCTTTACAATGCAGATAAGTTTTTAAGTAAAAGATAGGAATATTTTCTAACTCATATGATGGATTCCACATTACTATTGTAGAACTACATGATTTATAAGGTAGGAAATCAATCAAAATTTAAAAATGAAAGCAGAGGTCCAGTCTTATTACTATTATAGGTAGTTTTCCAGGGAATCCATTAATGAATTACAAGGTTCTTTAAGGGACGGAATCACAAACAATGATGTGATATGAGTGGAAAGACTAAGCAAACTATCTTTTAACTTTTTTAGGTTATCTGCTATACATAATACTTTTTTTATTAAAGATAAGAAACTTTTAAAACTCAAATGATGGATTCTACATTACTCTTACATAACCACGCTATTTCCAGAGTAGAAAATTGAAAATTTGAAAAAATGAATGTGGAAACTCAATGTCATTACAACTAATGGTAGTTTTCTAGGAAACCAATAATGGATTATAGAGGCCTTTGAGGGATCAGATGCTGACAAATCATGTTCTCACTACGATTATAGAATTATAGAGAAACTTTGTAGAGATGGGAACTCTATTGCAAAAATACTTGAATAGAAATATATAATTACAAAACCCTTGATTGTAACTTACAGAAGAATTCCTCATAGGAAATCTGGAGGCTTATCATAGACTCTACAACGTCTACAGCTCATTTTGGTCATTTACATCTGCATACCAGTGCACTATGATCTTCTTCAGCCTCCATGGAACACCATTGACAACTACTGCAACTGAATAACATGTGTTAAACAAACCTCCAATCCTAATGCACCTACAAAAAATTTATTCTGATGCTAGAAGGTCACATTTAAATTGTAGATCCACTGCTATCGATTCAATTTTTGGCAAGAACATAAGTTAGGATTTATGCATAAACATTGGAGTCTAAATTTTTTTATACAGAGGTAACAATAAGTCAAAAAAATCTTCTGCACGATGCAGAAGAAATGCCCTCATAGCCCAAATCGTATGGTATAGGAAAAAATCTAGTAGATTGCAATAATACCAAACAAGTGCATCTCCCATACACATCCTAATGCACCTACACTGAATTCACCATAACAATTATATCGATCAATACCTAATTCACATAGCAAAAATCTTTGAGATAAACTTGTTTGTAGTATGAAAGTCACTACAAACACTAAATTTCTTGAAAACTATAATAGTCTCCAGGGGACATGTTTAAAAACCCAAATGCAGTTGCCAATTTCTCAGTATGGTGGTAGATAAGTAATTCCTTCTCTCAAATCTACATCATTAAATGTAGCTGCTCTATTTGTATCATATCCTTATGCCTTCATCTCCCACAATAATTTCTCCAACTTTGTATAGATCTCTTTTGTTTGTGGGTGTGATGTCTCCTACACAAAAAGCATGTATCATTTCATGCACTTCAATCCAACTGCATCTATGTACCTTCTTAATTCCTCTATCTTTCATCAATTTCCTTTCCTTTTGCATGTCACTCCTCCTACCCACTTCTACATAAATGTTTGACAAAATAACATAAGGTGCATTATTATTAGGATCCAATTCAAAAAGGAGTACCAAACCCATTAAGTGCATGTCCAACAATGATTGTTGTCCATGAGACTGGATTTCGTTGAGCATTTTGTCAAACAACCTTATGTGTCTTTTGTATTCCTCCATGTGCTTCTACTTTCTTGATAGGCTGGACTGCTAGATTTGCTGGAATACTACTTCAGTGAGATGGGCCATGGAATGTGCCGCATTGATATACTTATCAAAATATACAATGGCCAAAGACAGTTAGTTCATTACTACTGCATGGTGGAAGTTTCTACTATACTGTATTAATAAAATTTAATTGGCAAAGCCATAGAATATTTGATTAAAGAAAGTAACTATGTTTTTCATAATAGTATTAATGGTCGTCCATAATTGCCTTACTTGTCTACATGTCTTTATTGTTCTTGGACACTTGTTGACATTGTGCTTTAACTATTCACATGGTTTCCGCTTCATGAATTTGAAAGTAAGGTGGATTTTAATAGTGTGACTCAGGTGAGCACTTTCAGAGATCCAAGTATTCAACATACACCCCTATTTTAACATCAGCTTTAAAAAAAACAATTACGAACCTATACAGATCCGGTACGGATATGACGTGTTAACTTACATGTTCCTTGCCTCATGTTCCTTTTATTGATCTGTTTCTAAAATTTTCATATGACTATTATATCCATTCTCATATGCAATTTTGTTTCGATGAAATGCAAACTGTGCCTCCTTCAGTCAACCCTGTTTACCGCCTACATTCTCCTCGGCCACACCGTAAACACCATAAAAAAACCTTGGAAATCCATGCAAAAAACATGAAAACGTCTAGACAGCCGTCAAACTGTCAAATTTAAGACAGTCATAGAAACGTCCGCAAAGGCCTTTCCCATAGGGGGAACACCTTTGGTGTAATAAGGTTTTTAATGTGTACTATTTTTGCATATTTATAAATATATGTGCCTTCTCTTTCTTATATTATTTTGAGAATGAATTAACAAGCAGCCACCATTTATGTTTCTTCCATCGGATTCTATTGAGCAATACCCCATATCAATTTTTTTGATTATGTTTTGTATAATTTTATTTTCAGAAATTTATGAGTATGAGTAAATTAAGACATGAAATGGTAAACAGTGACCTTTCGAATGAGTGGCTCTCATTAATTATATATCACTATTTTCATATAAGTGTTTGTGAGAGGCCGATAGGTATATAAGAAGAGTAATTGAAAGCAGTAAAATAGTAATGGTATTATTTACAATATATGGTTCTTTTCTATTGTGACAATTATATTTGGCAGAATGAAAATCAATTATATAAATAAGGTTATTTAAAGTTATTCATCTCACTATTCTTAGAAGTGAAATTATTCATGCACATGGTAATACTCTCTTTCTAATATATATGTTTTAAACCTAAACATGTCTTAAACCTAAGCATATATTCACTAATAGTATTATTTCATCCTCTTTTAATTTGAAATAGCTATGAAAGGTAATTTTTATTCCAGTTTTGATAGAAAAAAATGTTACAGAGTTATAAACTAATACATTGTAAAACCATGTTATAATGCACATAGAATCAAATAAATGCATGGTATTTTAAAAATATTTCAATTAATTTTTAATAATATATTATAGTGGAATTTAAAAAAAACACTAAAAACCCTAATATGATGAGATGGATCTCCTCTTTAATAAAAAATTTCAAATTTCAAAGAAGAAAATCCCAATGGAAAGAGATATGCAAGTCCATCACAATCTAAAAGAGTTATAAGAATTAACATTTTTATAAATGACCCTAATTTATGTCTTTTCAAAGACTTGAGAACAAATTAATGAGTTCGCAATTTGCACATTATTTTCATAATAATAGTCATGTAAAAAGTTGGGAAAGAAGTAGAAAAAATTAATTATAATAGTTTGGAAGAGAACAATTAATACAAAAAATCATAAGCAAAAACTGAAGAAATTAGATGGGCATTATGAGTAATAGATTGTTAAAGCATATTTTAAGTAATTGCATTGCTTAGATGCATGTGGAGGAATATGGAAAGAAATAGGAACATGTGAAATTGAAATATTTTCAAAATATTAAGAATTTTCAAAAGAAAAGAAGCAATATTAGAAACAAGATAAGTTTAAGAAAGAAAGAAATTTGAAACAAATTTAAAAATGACTACAGACATGTCACATATTGAAATATATTGCAATTTATAGGGATTTTATCTACATTATAAGTAATTATGTATCCATTATTTACTTTATACAAAATCTTTGAGACTATCTCTATATAATTTGGCCTCTATAAGTTTTTCATACACTTTATTTCAAGACATTCATCAATATAAAAATTTCCTTATGGTTTTCTATAACACAATCTATAAAAAAAATTAAGGTTTCCAACCCTTTCTTCTTTATCTAAATAATTTGTTTTAATCATTTATTTCATATACATTATCAATTTTGAGTCATTCATTATATTATCGTTCAAAGAAACATTTTCATTTGTTATAGAAGGAATACTAATAATTTTGGATTTCATTCTTATTTTTAAATAAAATATAAAATTAACCAAACGATTTTTAAGAAAATCAACGAATTCAATATTGATCATCCTCTCAGTCTTTCTAATCAAACATTTAAGTTTAATTAATTTTGAAATGACATAAAAAATAATATGGTCATTGGATCTAAATGAAAACAATAAAAATCCTAAAAAAATAAACAATTCATATATACCATTGTTTGATTTAATATTATCAACCAAATATATAATGCCTAATAACGGTAACGAAAACATTCCCTGCAAATTTTCACTCTTCAAGAAACATAACACAAAACACCTTATTTATTCAAACCACCAATTATATATAAAAATAATTCTAGAGAAAACAACAACCATAAATACACTATTTATTCTAACATGTATATAAGACAAGATGTTTCCAAAAATAAAGTAAAATTATATATTTTTATAGAAATGTTAACTCAAATCAATAAAAAAACACTTTCAAAAGATTCAACTAAAACCGTAAATCTTTAAATAATTAAACTTTTCAGAAATCCTATAAACCTTTCGATCTAATGGATTGTAATTAAAAACCATACCATTTCATTCATTTAAGAAAAAACAAGAGTCGAACTGTTATCATTTCCAAAAAAAATTATTCTATGTAACATTAATTGCAGTAACTTGTCTCAAATATTTGAAAACAGGCACGATAACATCCCAACAGTTTTCTTGCCAAATCATAGTTTTGACTATTTTAATGGCAAATGACAAAATGCTTAAGATTAAAGAGCCTCACTATTAAACTATCTAGTGCTACAAAATTGTGTTTCCAAATCTACTATTAAACTACCAAATAGAGAGGGATGCGCTATTTTTACTTCAATGAAAACAATCAACAGTTAAAATGCCAGTAAAAATTGATCCCGGGAAAATCCCGATGTACGCTGCATCCTCCACCATTAGATCTAATCTTTCCTAACCCTTAGATTTAGGTTTAACAAAAGAAACCCTAGGTATCCTCATGGTTTCTCTTATATTCATTTTCTAACTCTAATCTCTCATTTCTCTTGTTTGGATTTGCAGTTAAGGAGTGAGGAGAAGAAGATGAAGCCTTGGATTTTTGTTCCAAGATACATGATGGATACACACAAGATAAATATTTGTGTGTATCCCTCTGCCACGGTTTATTTGAAATCTATTTATCATTTTTATTTTCTCATTTCCCTTATATATATATATATATATATATATTTGTTTTCTAGCTTATTAGGGTTAAAGGTATTTTCCCATTTTATTATGGTATACTTAGATATATTTTCTTTTTTTGTAGGTAGAGATATACATGCGGTGTATATATCATTTGAATGTTAATACATATATATATTTGACAATATATATATATCTTTATATGTCATCTCTTTTTTTAAAAACTAGAAAAATTTTATCCGGCCTGAAATATATGTTTTTAACAAACATTTTAAATAAACATACATACCTACATACATACATATATATATATTTGTTATTTATATTCCTTGCTGCGGCCTAAGGTATGCGCAGGCCAAAAAAAACGACTGAGAAAATACCTTTCTGCGGGTTTAAGTAGACCCGGTTTTGTTTTAACGAGGGGGGTTTATTAATATATGGGGTAGGGGTGGGGTCGGCGCCCCTCCCCCCAACCTTATTCCATTAAATAAAACAAAAAAAACAGGTGGCCGCAGTCTTAAGTTTTCATTCACATTTTTTTTAAACTTCTTAATTATTGCCTTTAATTCCTAAAACTACTTTCCCCACACTTGGCCGATTTAAATTTTTTAGTTTAGTATTATTACTTCTACCCAGTATCATTTCTTATATATATATATATATATATTTGCTTATGGGATGGAAAAACGTCAACATGAGAAGTGTAACTGGTGGAAAGACGCACACCCGGAACACCTAATTATTTATGCTAAAAAGGATCTTGAATCAAAAGTAGATACCGTATTTGAATCTGAGTCTACCTTGGAAACCCCTGTATCTGAAACTCAAGCTAGCAGCATAAAAAATGCACAAGTTGTTGAGGACAGCAAGGAAAATAATAAATATATCTCTCAGGTAGACAACGTGGCCGCCCCAATTGGAACAAATGCGACTAAGGAAAATAATCCTCCTTTGTCTTCTCCTCCAACCGTGGAGGCTCCTTCACGCTGGGTAACAGCCAGCAAAAAGAAAAAAAAAATTCACCTTGAAGGAGAGCTCTACGCCTAGATGATTTTCTCTGTTAGTGTTCGGTTGGGTTACATTATTTCATTTTTCGTGGTTGGAACACAAAGTGTTTCTTTTCCAATGGTTTTGATGTACCATTGTTCTTTGATCACTATACATTAGTTTTTTATTTGTTGATGCGTTGTTGGTTGTGGTTTTTTTCTTTACAATCTGTTTTCTACAGTGGGTCTTTATTGTTCTATATAGATTCTGATATCTTTCTTTGTGCTCAAACTTCAAATTCTGACTTCTGAGCTTTGTTGTACAAGGGTATAGTCCCTTTCAGAAAACTATTTACCAATAATAATAAAATATTTAATATTAAATCATAAATATTAGTATTTATCAATGATATTTATATAATGAAAATCATATAATGGTATTATAGCTTGTGAGAATAATCTTTGTATATTATTAATATACAACTATTATATATTAATAATTCGTATTTATTAATTAATTGTGATATACATTAGCAGAGTAGTTGGCAAATTTGTAACATAGAATAAATTTTACAATTATAAAATTCACGAGTACGATTGCATACACGAAGGTCAATGGTAGAGTAAAAGTTTGTACATTTATCAAATTTAAATAAATTATTGCTTTCAAATTCATTTACATAACTACTTAAAGGGTCAGATTAGATACGATTTATTCATTTACCTAGGGCAATGTCTATTGCAACAAGGGAGAATTACATTGCAAAAATTATTTTAATCGTCCTTTCTTTTACATCATTTGAATAGGAGGATAATAAACATACCCAAATGAAATTTATCTCCTCCAAACTGGATTGCTAATAATGTCAAAATGATCAACACTCCCTTTGCATTCAACTTGAATAAAATTCATACTTAAAAGATCTTTATTTTTATATTAAAATAGTTACAAGGTTCCCATTTTGTTAAAGAAAAGCAAGCCATAATAAACTATTTCCAAGAATTAATGAGGTTACATTTAATAAAATATTGATACAATTTACAAATAGAAGAATCATAATAACATAGGATGCAACTTTACATGTCTTCCTCTAACAAGAGAACTTTCTCCATTGAGCTCACCATCTTCATCAATTCATACACTCAAAAATATGGGGGAGTAGGCAACACTCTCCACCCAACCAAACATCCAATGAGAGAGAGAAGCCTTCTTCCTCATTGGCCCTCGAGCCCCAACAAAGAAATAATGAGGGTTATTTAGAAAACCATGGAAACTCAAAAATGGTTTCCAGATACACATTCAATCAAGACGAACAATGAAATAACACCATACCAATCTTACAACCAATCAAAAACTATCAAACACAAAGGCTTCGTACTAAAGTCGTGGAGGAGAAAAGAACATAGGGGTTCTTCTTATGCCTCCTAAGGGCTTGGGTGTCTACCTACGAGCCTCCAAAAATTTCATCACAATACACACAACACTCTTATGTATCCCTCAAGAAATTAACCCACTGTTATGCCTCACTCACTTTTATGCCTCCCTCAAGATAATACTAAGATAAATACAAAACATATTTATCAACAAGGTGGACATCCCAACCCCAACTCTCTCCTAAAATCCCAATAACATCTCTCTTATGTCTCCCTCGAGTTTTACCCCCATTTCCATTTCTCCCACAACCTAAGACTCAAGTCTATTTCCAACAAGCATAACCAATGTAACAATCAACATCTACATAAGAGCACAACAAAATAGCAAGGTAAAAACAAAGGCGTAGATCTAAATCACAAATGAAGAGTATCAAAAAACAAGCTCCAAGCCTTCCTAAATCCTTAGCAACCACCATCCACTCCAACCTCCATTCCCAAGCAAGCGCTCCACATTTACAAGCATTCCCAAAAATTGAGCAAGTAACCCCCAAAACAACAATTAAATATGCATATAAAGGAAAAGGGAAGAGGAGGGTGAGGTGGCTCCATGTAGGATGCCACATCCCTCATCCTCAACTCCACATCACAAGTTAAACCTCAACCCCAAGGCATAATAAATGGGTGGTTGAGAGGTATGAAAAACCTCTTACACACACCACTTCATCCCACACCCCACAAGGAAAAAAATTAAACACATGTAAGAAAGTGTGAATCAAATCTCACCTTTTACCTTACAAAACACATAATGGGGTTTATTTTTGACCCTCAACCCATAGGTAGGGTTGGTATAATAAATTAAGAGGTGTGAGACAAATTTAACTTGTCCCACAATGTTACGCCCTTAACCTATTGCTTGTATTAGGGTATGAGTAGCGAACTTGTGGCTTACCATATCATTTTATTATATCATTTATACTTTCTCATGCTTAATAGGTTGGCCTTGGTGATGGCCATAACATATGAATAGTATATATAGGCGATTATAGGTAGTAGTTCATCATCATGGGAGCATTTGAGTCTTATTGTATGGTTTAGAGGTTGCGCCCTCGAAGTGGTGAAGCTATTCTAGTTGCATATTGAGATCATTATTCTAGAATATTGTGTTATTTGGTGTTATATTGCTGCTCATGATCTAAATTATACAAGTAATTTCATTACAAGTGGTATCAGAGCTGCGATATGGGCTAAAATTAGGGCAAAAACCTTAATTTTTTGTTTCCGCCATATATTTTGAACCAAATGGAGTTGGTGGGAGATATTTTTACCAGAGTTGAGAAACATTTAAAGTAAGGTCCCCTAAAAATTTCAGACTTTTTTGATTTATTTTACAAAATTTATTACAAAGTTAGTGTTTTTCATAAAATCACTCCCTAGGGTGCAAATTGTGGAATTTTTTCAAATTCGTTACATTTTCGAAAAGTAAAAAAAAATGGGGCTTTGTTCTTTAATTTTTTTTATATTTGGTCAAATTCTTATTGAAATCCGAAACCCTAAAAATTTGATCGTGATCCCTACATCCTACTATTTTGGGGCATCATGGCGAGGCCTTCCACAAGAGGAAAAAAGAATCCCATCACTCCAAGTAAAACACTAGAAAAGGATGAGATAGTAGTTGAGGAGTTGGAGATAGAAGATATAACTACAGATTCCTCAGGGTTAGGGTTTACTTCGACAGACCATAAAGTAAGCCAACTTGAGTTTAACCTGAGAGACCTCAAATCTCAGGTGGCCAACAAAGAAGATGTGGATAGGATTGGAAAAAGATTGGAGGATTTCATGCAAAAATTCAGTACACATATGATGGGTAATCATACTTATGTCAATCAAGGTGGATCCTCAGGTCAACATAATAGAAACATGAGCCAGAGTGGATCTTCGAGTGTGCACAATCCAAATACGAGCACTCTGCAGGCCCTTACTATGTTTCCAAAAGTGGAGATGTGCAAGTTTGATGGAAAGGATCCACTCAATTGGATCAACCAAATGGATAATTTATTTGAACTACATCAGATTCCATTAGGACAAAAGGTGACCATGGTAGCTTTGTATCTCAAACCTGACCAATTCGTCTGGTATCAATGGTTATGTGATCAAAGGTAGAAGAGTGGTCTCAATGTTACATGGACAGTCTTCACTGAAGAGTTAAAATTACACTACAGTTCTAGTGTGTCAAATAATTACTTCAGCGAATTAGCAATGTTGAGACAGATAGGATCTGTTAAGGATTACATTCATCACTTCCAAAACCTTTCTCTATGGGTGGAAAATATTACTGAAGAGAAACTGAATGACCTATTTCTTGGGGGTCTTAAGGATCACATTGAGCATGAGGTGCATATGTTTAATCCTCATAAGGTTTCTGATTCGATGATTATGGCAAGAAGGGTAGGGGAGAAATTTGTTTCAAGTAGGAGACAACATTTCACTTATACTAGAGATCGCAACACCTTGGCCCCAACACTCCCTCGGCCAGTTAGATTGACACCTCAACAAATTGAAGAAAAAATAGAAAAAGGGTTATGTTTTAACTATGACAGTAAATTTGCACCCGGACATAAATGTTTTGAAAAGAAGCTATTCTACATTGATGGGCCTACTGAAGATGAAGAGAAGGATGAAGATGCAAAGTCAGAGGTCTTGGTTGATCTAGAGGAGTCAGGAGATCCTCAGCTAATGATCGCATGCCATGCAATTTCAAGTATTAGCACCCCCCAAACCCTAAAGGTGGTTGGATTCCTAAAAAAATAGAGGGTCACAGTGTTGATTGATTTAGGAAGTACTCACAACTTTATCAATCATAAGTTAGCAGTGTGCCTAAACTGTTTCATTTATCTAGCTCCTAAATGTAATGATTGCTAATGGAGGTATTCTTACTTGTTCTGGAAAATTCCATAGCATTAAGCTTGCCATGGGAGGTTACATACTAAATAGTCCCATGTATGCCATTTCTATGGGAGGAGCAGACATTGTGTTAGGGGTGTAATGGCTTACCACTTTGGGAACCAATGAGATGAACTTCCAAGACTTGTTCATGCGATTTCACTATGAAGGAAGGACTTTTGAGCTAAGAGGCTTAAGATAAAAGTCTCCACAAATAGTAAGTTCTCATCAGATGCACAAAAATGCTAAAAAAGGGTATAGAGGGATTTGTGGCACAACTCTTTTCATTGGAGGCTCATCATTCCAAGGACATTATACCATTAGATATGCAAGAAGTGTTGGTTGCACACTCTGTTGCATTTGAAAATATACCAAAGGGCTTACCTCCAAAGAGATATCATGATAATGTTATTCAGTTATTACCAGGAAGTCAACCGCCCAACATCAGACCTTATAGGTACCCATATTTGCAAAAGAGTAAAATCGAGAAGATTGTACAAGAGATGTTGGAAGCAGGAATCATCTGTTATAGTCAGAGTGCTTATTCTTCTCCAGTAGTCATGGTACAGAAGAAAGATGACATGTGGCGCATGTGTCTGGATTATAGGGAACTTAATAATAACATAATCAAAGATAAGTTTCCTATTCCTATAATTGATGATTTGCTTGATGAGTTGCATGGTGTTGTTTATTCTAAAAAGCTTGATCTTCGTTCGGGATACCACCAAATCAAAATCAAGGATGAGGATGTTCAAAAAACCACCTTTCAGACACATGAAGGCCATTATGAATTCCTGGTAATGCCTTTTGGACTCACAAATGCACCTTCTACATTTCAAATTTTGATGAATTCTATTTTTAAGTCATTCCTACGGAAATTTTTCTTAGTGTTTTTTGATGATATATTAATTTATAGAAAAACATGGGAGGAACATTTGCATCATGTAAATAAGGTTTTGGAAACCCTTGAGCAATATCAAATTTATGCAAAGCCCTCTAAGTGTTCTTTTGGACTCAAGGAGGTTGAATATTTGGGTCACATTGTCTCTCATGAAGGGGTTAAAGTGGATCCTAATAAGATCAAAACCATGATGGAGTGGAAGGTTCCAAAAACCCTAAAGAATCTACGAGGATTTTGGGGGCTTACAGGTTATTACGGAAGATTCATAAGGCGTTGTGGAAGCATAGCTGTACCTCTCACAACTTTATTAAAGAAGGTTCCATTGGACTGAGGATGCAACCAAAGCATTTGAGCAACTAAAGGAGGCCATGTGCACCACTCCAGTCTTGGCTATTCCAAATTTTTCTAAAACATTCATTGTTGAATGTGATGCATCAAGGGTGGGTATGGGGGCAGTTCTCATGCAAGAAGGCTATCCTATTTCCTTTTTAAGCTGTCAATTTAAAGGTAATAATCTTTCCAAGTTGACTTATGAGAAGGAAATGCTAACCATACTTCATGCAGTAAAACAATGGAGACCACATCTCATAGGAAGACACTTTAAAGTGAAGATAGATCATGATAGTCTGAAATAATTCTTGGAGCAGCGTTTATCATCTAAAGAACAACAAAAATGGATCTCCAAGATGTTGGGATATGATTTTGAGATTATCTATAAGAAATGGAAGGAGAATTTAGTTTTGGATGCTTTGTCGTGGAAAGATGACTCAACTGCAGCCTTGTTATGTGCCATATCCATATTACAGGAAGATTGGATAGATGAGGCAAGGTCCAAATGGATAAATGACCTAACCACACAAAACCTCATTCATCATCTCCAGAATGATCCAAACATGTCTGAAAAATTTGTATTGAAAGGGGATGCTTTATGGTATAAAGATAGATTATACCTATGTAAGAACTCCACTCTTAAAAATAGGATTCTATCTAAGCTTCACTCTTCTCTAGCAGGGGGGCACTCTAGATTATTGAAGACTTATCATTGAGTCAAAAAATATTTCTTCTAGGAAGGGCTCAAAGGGGATGTCCAAAAATTTGTGGCACAATGCATGGTTTTTCAGCAAAATAAGGGTGAAACAGTTCGATCCCAGGTCTTCTACAACCTCTATCTATTCCTATCCAGTGGTGGGAAGAGGTTTCCATGGACTTTATCGCATGATTGCCTAAATCTAAATGAAAAAATGTCATCATGGTTGTGGTGGATAGACTCAACAAATATGCTCATTTATGTACCCTTGCACACCCATTTGCTGCGAGCACGGTAGCAACAACCTTCATGGACATAGTTCAGAAGCTTCATGGGACACCAAAGATTATAGTAAGTGATCAAGACCCTATATTTACTAGTAATTTCTAGACTAATTTATTCTCATGTTTGGGTACTCAGTTATCTCATAGCTCTTCTTATCATCCCCAGTTTGATGGGTAAACAAAAGTTGTAAATAAGTGTTTGGAAGGATATCTCTGTTGCTTCACATCAGATAAACAAGCAAGATGGGTCTAATGGTTGCCACTTGCAGAATGGTGGTATAACACTTCCTTCCATACTTAATCTAAAATGTCTCCTTTTTTGGCACTCTATGGGTACTATCCACCATCCATCACATCATCATTGAGAGGACAACTGCGGGTTAGAGTAGTAGAAGAACACATTCAAGATAAATAAGAGGTCCTCTCTAGTTTCAAGGAGAACTTGGTCATGGCACAAAACCGCATGAAGCAACATGTTGATCAACATCACACGGAAAGGCATTTTGAAGTCAGTGATTGGGTTTTTGTGTGGTTACAACCATATAAGAAAATGTCTTTGAAACAACAACAAAAGGATAAAAAACTTTCACCGAAGTATTATGACCCCTATAAAGTATTGCAGAATATTTTTAATGTAGTATACAAATTAGAACTTCCATAATCAACCAAAATACATCCAGTCTTTCATGTTTCTTGCCTGAAGAAAGTAATTGGACAGAGAGTATCAGCCCAAATAGTGTTACCTGAGCTCGATGAGGAGGTAAGAGTCATCTTGGAACCTGAATGCATGCTTCAAACATGCACTAAAAGATTGAGGACACAAGTTATTACTGAGTACCTGATCAAGTGGAAGAATATGGACAATTAAGATGCAACATGGGAAGATATGACATTCCTGCAACAACACCCAAATCTTCTCAACATTGGGGACAATGTTACTTTGAAGGGAAGGACATGCTACGCCCTTAACCTATTACTTTTATTAGGATATGAGTAGCTAACTTGTGGCTTACAATATCATTTTATTATATCATTTATACTTTCTCGTGCTTAATAGGTCGGCTTTGGTGATGGCCGTAACATATGAATAGTATATATAGGGGATTATAGGTAGTAGTTCATCATCATGGAACTTTTGATTCTTATTGTATGGTTTGGAGGTTGCCCCCTCAAAGTGGTGAAGCTATTCTAATTACATATTGAGATCATTATTCTGGAATATTGTGTTATTTGGTGTTATGTTGCTTCTCATGATCTGAATTATACAAGTAATTTCATTACACACAAGCCTCCAAAATTGGCCCTTAAGTCCAAATCCAAATTTATAAGGAGACGTAGAGTGTACCACACTCAAGATCATATACACTCAACATAAAACACATAAACCAAATATCCATCTAATCTAATAAATGACTTCTTTTGTCTTATCCATAATTAACTTTACTAACATGTATAATTTACTCAATTAAGACACATTAATCAATAAAAGATAAAAGAGAATTATATGACCATAAAATCATATACACTCAAATTAATTGAAGGAAACTAAAAGAGCAACACACAAACCCCTTGCTCACAATTGGAGGTAATCCCCCCACGGGGACACCCTAACAAAAAATAGGACACACACACAACATAACACAAATTTATTTAGTGACCAGTTGCCAATACCCCACACTCCTTCGTTGTTGGTCTCTTACCCCCCGTAGTTTATTGTTGTGAAATAATTACTTGCAAAAATCACACAATAACTTTTGGGCCTTGTGACCATATTAGTGATATCAAACTAATAAAAAAGCTTATATCTACATATCAATTTCAACCTCAAATGTCATAACTACTATTGCTAGGACCAAGTGATTCAACAATTACTCTCAATTTCTAACATTTTGATTTTGTCAATAAATCATTTTGTAACTACGATCATAAACCAACTAAATCATCTAACTTAAGAAATAATTTCACTTGTTCACAATTTTTCCAATTCTCCAACATCAAAGGAATCACAAAATAACTTTGAACATCATAATAAAAACCAATACGAAAATAATTTGAAACATCAAAATATATCTAAACTGAAAACACATCATTTTCTTCCGTACTGAAAGCCTATCAAAAGTTAATTAGTTCGATTAGAGATTTATATCCTTCAATTTCCATATCACAATGTGTTACTATTGTCCGTCCATTATTGTTTACATGTACAATGTGCAATGATGTCTATGTGTTTAGTCATAGTGTTAGATTAAATATAACAAAACAATATCGAAGTGTAATGATATCACAATAATTTTATAACCAATAAAACATTCTAGCTACTTGTCTTATCCTTAAATTCCCTACAGGTTCCATAGTACAACATGTGATCAAAATGATAGCCAAAACACAATAGTAATCATGATGTCTCTGTCAACACCAATCCGGCACTATGATAATTCTTCACCGGGAACTCCTCGTGCTATGATTATTTACTAATGCACAGCTTTTAGTTTGGTTGATGGAATCTGGAAACACAACAACAAACATAACACAAGAATACCATAAACTATGATAAGAAGGAATGACGATAAATTTTAAATATAAGTGTAAATTATAATATCAACATGAAATTGTTACAATCTCACCCATGAGGTATTTCAAGTGTTACTAACTTCACTTGCCTTCCAACAATAACTATGGGAGAAACTTCACAATTACACTTCTTAATGGCTTCTTTAACACACATTCAAAATGATGGCTTCCTTTACACACTTACAATATTTCTCACTACTTCCTTCTATGCTAAATGAGGGGGGGTGACCTCTTTATTTATAGGAATTTAGGCTTATCCACCTTATCTCTAAGATAGGATAGGAAATCTCTTCCGGCCAATCATATTCCATTCCTAAACTCTTGCCTTTACATGTAGGCTTATCTTCTAAGATAAGATAAACCTTATCATCTCACATGGGTTCCACCTTTTTAGACTTTTCCACAAATAAAATACACAAAATATTTATGACATCACTCTTTGTTCTTATTACAAATATAATATTTATAATTCCTAATCATGTAGACCCTACTTCTCTACTTATCCCAACTTTGACATTTTAACATTACTCGACCACTTAGGACAAATATTTACTTTTTACAACATTCCTATTGTACTTTGACTATTACTGTACTCTACATTATTAGCAGCGTCGTACTGGTAGTGCCATTATCTTCTATCGGACGCTACTACTAATTATACTTAACAACATCTTATTCTTAATACATACATTAATGAAATAGAAATTACAAAGGAAAATTTTAGTGTTGACATCTTCCCCCTTCCTAGCTTCTACTCCGTCCTCGGAGTAGACTATTCTGGTGCTTGGAAAATCTTCAACTTGTCGTGGTTGACCCATTTCGTAATGGGAGTGCCATCCAATTCCTCCAGTCGGTACATACCATTTTCATGCACAACTGCTATTTTGTAGGGCCCCATCCATTTTGGAAGAAATTTTCTCTATCTTCTTTTTTTGTATCTGGAATCATATACTAGAACCAAGTCATTCACATGAAATGGAGACCAACAGATCTTTTGATCAAAGTATTCCTTCTGCTTCATTTTCTTCTTATAGCTTGTATCCTTTGCTATTTCCCTCATTTCCTCTAGCAAATGAAGATGTACCAACCTTTCTTTTACTGAATCACTTTCATCCATCCTTTCATTTTTCATAACTCTCACCGTGGGAATATCAAACTCAATAGGAAGAACTGGATCAATGCCATAAGCCAACTGAAATGGGGAGTATCATGTTGCTGACTTTGATGTTGCCACTATATGCCCACAGTGCTGCATGAATCCTTTTATCCCACTTATGTACCTGCAAGGCTGCATCTTTTGCTAGAATTTGACACAACACAAAATTTATTCGTTCCACCTGTCCATTTGTGCTTGGCTTGTATGTTGTTGCCTTCCTATGCTTAATAGAAAACTTATTGACTAGGGCTTCTACCACCTCATTAATGAAGTGGCTTCCTTGATCTGTTACAATTTCTAATGGGAAACCAAATCTGGTGACAATGCGTTTATATATGAACCTTGCCACTTCATCCATAGAAGTTGTTTTCAATGGCCTAGCTTCAACCCACTTAGTTAAATAATCTGTGGCAATTACAATATACTTATTTTGGCATGGGGTAGTTCGAAGTGGACCTACAATGTCTATTCCCCACTTTTCAAAGGGACCAAGTGGAAGAATAGGGCATAATGGAGCTGATGAAGTCTTACAGTTACCATGTGTTTGACAAATATCACATGTCTTACAATAATTATAACAATCTCTAAAAAGAGTGGGCCAGTGATAACCTGCATCCAAGATCCTTCTTGTTGTAAGTTGTCTAGAGAAGTGTCCTCCACATGTACCATTGTGGAATTCTTCTATCAGCTCCTTCCCTTGATCATGTCCAACTGCCCTCTTGTACTGTCCATTAGGTCCTATTCGAAATAATACTCCATGCAAAATAGAATATGGACGACTGACTTGAGTAATCTTCCTCTTAGTCTTTGCATTGGCACCATCAGGAAACTTGAATTCATTTAGATAATTCCAAATATCTATGTATTCACTAGGGATTGTGTCAAGAGATAACAATGTTGCATCTGGGAAATCATCATCATCACAAGATGAACCTAAACCATCCTAGGCTCGAGAGAGTGCATCTGCATTGACATGCTTCTTTCCTGGCCTATCTATAATATCAAATTCAAATTCTTGTAGCAAAATTATCCATCTTGCTATCCTCCCTGATGGGTTAGGCTTATTTACAATATATTTTAGAGCCTGATGATCTGTTACAACTAGGAATTTTTTCCCTAGCAAGTAATTCCTAAACTTCTTTACAGCAAAAATGATAGCCAGAGCCTCTTTTTCAGTTACAGTATAATTTACCTCAACACTACTCATTTGTCTGCTCCCAAAGTAAACTGGATGATCATTCCCATTTTCATCCTTTTGGCTCAGAGTACTTCCTAGTGCTGCATCTGAGGCATCAGTATACACAATGAATGGCTTGCTCCAATCTGGATTCTTTAAAATAGGTGAAGACACCAGGGCTTCCCTTCAGTTGTTCAAAAGCTTCATGCGCCTTATTTCCTGGTTCATAAGTAACATCCTTCTTCAAGAACTGGGTTAGTGGCTGTGCAATCTTTGAGAAATTCTTGATGAACCTTCTATAGTAACCCACATGGCCTAAAAATGATCTCAACTTACTTCTATTCATAGGAAATGGTAACTCTTTAATTTTTGAAACTTTATCAGGATCAGTACCAATACCATCTCTGGATACAACATGCCCTAACAAAACGCCTTTAGAACATCCAAAGACACACTTTGTAGGGTTTAGTGAGGCTTGTGCTTCATCTAACCTTTGAAATGTTGTCTCCATCTGGTGCAGGTGGTCCATCTTGCCCCCATAGATGCAAAAATCATCCAAAAATACTCTTATGAAGTTCCCAATGTAGGGTTCGAACACCCTATTCATCAAACACTGGAATGTTGCTGGAGCATTACACAACCCAAAAGGCATAACTCTATAAGCAAATGTTCCCCAAGGAGTGGTGAACGTGGTCTTCAACTGATCTTTCTCTGCTATACGAACTTGGTTGTACCAACTATATCCATCAATAAAACTATAACACTCCTGGTCAGCTACTTGGTCTAAGATATGATCTGAGAATGGAAGAGGGTAATGATCCTTCTTTGTTGCCTTATTGAGTTTCCTGTAGTCAACACAAATGCTTAGCTTCCCATTCTTTTTTATTGAGATCACAATGGGAGAAACTCATTCTAAATTATCCACAGTAAATATGAATCCTGCATCAAGCAACTTATCTATTTCTTCTTTTACAGTCTTTGAAAAATTAGGATTCATTCTATACGGCATTTGCTTTATGGGCTTAGCACCATCTACCAGCTCAATAGAATGTTCTACCCAACTTACTTGACGGAGTTCCTTGTAATCAAAATTGAATATGTGTATGTACCTTTGAAAGCGCTGGAGGTAGGATTCCTTCTCACTCTCCATCACAACATCACCAATCTTTATTTGTTGGAGACGATCATCAATTTCTTCTTCAAATAATTTTATGGGGTCATGAATCGGTGTGACTGGAAGGATATCCATGACTGAAACATCAACCTCACTTTCTTCATCTTCTGTGTCAACTTCACTGGTACTAGAGTAATCAGAGGATGTCCAATCATCAGTTTCATCACTTGAATCGACAGGTTCTACCTTATGATGCCAAGGGATCACATTTATTTTCACCCTCTCTCTACCACATCCAAGTATCATGAAGCCTTCATTCCAGTAGTTTCTTGCATGAACTTTCCTTAGCCATGGTCTTCCCAACAACATTGGGTACGCAACAGTACCATTTTTCATCACCTGAAAGTCTACCACACATACAACACCCATAACAGATATTGCCACATTTGAAACTACACCTTCTGGTTTAGTTTTTCCCTTATTTAATGACCTTAACATAAGTGTTGAGGGACAATCAATTTTTAAACCCAACATATTCATTACAGGCTCGGTCATTACATTAACTGCAGCACCTCCATCAACTAAGACATCATGAATTGAAATACCATTACATAGTACCTCAGCTTGTGGAGCATAGGGATCCGCCTCTGCCTCTAAAACAGGGACCTCAACCTCCTTCCTTCGTCAAGCATTGAGTCCACTTCGCAGCTCCCGCCTCTTCTCAGAAGACATAGCCAAGAGTTGACCATATGTAATATTTGCAGGCCTTTTGGACAGATCTTCTAAGATGGAGTATGGTCCTTGTCCCTGTGAAATCAGAAAATCCTGCACACCCAACTTTCTTCTCCTATGTTTCTTACTAGTTTCTCCTTTCATCTTCTTAGGATCATTTCCATCTTGGTTATCTTTTTCTTTCTTTCTTTTTGTTACAAACACATCTACTTCATTATTTATGCTCTTATCTACTACATAAAAAGAAATCACAGGTGCTTTTCCTTTATCATTATCTCTTGTACCAGATGTAGAAGCTCTATCTGGACAATTATACTTATAATGACCCTTTTTATAACAACCATAACAAACAACTTCAGAAATATTTCTTTTTGGACCTCTATCTCCTCCCTGAGAACTAAATTCTTTTCCTTGAAGAAGATTAATAGTTAACTGTCCCATCTTCTTGAGCAGATTCTTCATACTCAGTAGATGTACTAAGAGAAAGATTTTTGCTCACCGAGAGTGGTTGTGGATTCTGAACCAAAGGTGCTGGTGTAGGCTCTACTTTAGCAACAATTTCTTTGGGCTCCTCTTCCATGCTTTCTTCTTGCCTTCTTACAATCTCCTTTTGCTTGTTCAATGGTAGCTGGGCAGTCATACTTCACTCATTGTCTAATCTCTGGCTTCATCCCAAGAATGAAGTGCTTACAGAGGAGATTATCCACGCCATTCATCAACCCATCCGCTAATCCTTCCTTCCGGATCTGGGCATCGAGCTTCCTCCTTAGCTCTAGAACGCGAGCATGATAATCTCTTATCTTCTCCTTCTCTCCTTGGGCTAGCTTTGTGATCTCAATCATGAGATCTGCATATTTTTGTTGTTCACCAAATTCTTCAAGAAAAATTTTAGTTAATAAATCCCATGAGTTTTTTACATTTTCACCTAGTGTTTCAAACCACCTAAGTGCTGAACCATCCAAAAAGGTAGGAAAAAATTTAGTCCATTTTTCCCTTCTTATAAGGCCATTACAAATACAAGATCGTTTAAACTCTTGAATGAAAGAGGAAGCATCTTCATTAGATTGAGCTGAAAAAATAGGAATCTTCCCCATTTTCAAAAGTAACCACAGTGAAATACCAACCCACAAGTACAATCAACAAGACTTATGTGCACAAATAATTGGAATCACTATAATAGAAAGTGACTTTACGCTTTTCTATAGTAAAATAGAAATGACCACGGTAAACTATGGTAAAATTTGACTTACTGCAGTAAAAACTAACTTTACTATGGTAAACACGATTCACGGTAAAAAGTGAAGTTACTGCGGTAAATACTATTCACGGTAAAAAGTGACTTTACCATGGTAACTACTATGCACAGTAAAAACAAGGTTACTCTCCAAATGATTTCTGACTAAGTGGGGATATCTCTCCAGAAAATCCACCAACGAGGAATGATCCCGGCAATGGAACCAAAATGTCAACACCAATCTAGCACTATGATAATTATTCATTGGGAACTCCTCATGCTATGATTATTTACTAATGCACAGCTTTTATTTTGGTGGATGGAATCTGGAAACACAACAACAAACATAACACAAGAATACCATAGACTATGATAAGAAGGAATGACGATAAATCTGAAATATAAGTGTAAATTATAATATCAACATGAAATTGTTACAATCTCACCCATGAGGTACTTCAAATGTTACTAACTTCACTTGCCTTCCAACAATAACTATGGGAGAAACTTCACAATTACACTTCTTAATGGCTTCTTTAACACACATTCAAAATGATGGCTTCCTTTACACACTTACAATATTTCTCACTACTTCCTTCTATGCTAGATGAGGGGGGGTGATCTCTTTATTTATAGGAATTTAGGCTTATCCACCTTATCTCTAAGATAGGATAGGAAATCTCTTCCGGCCAATCATATTCCATGCCTGAACTCTTGCCTTTACATGTAGGCTTATCTTCTAAGATAAGATAAACCTTATCATCTCACATGGGTTCCACCTTTTTAGACTTTTCCACAAATAAAATACCAAAAATATTTATGACATCACTCTTTGTCCTTATTACAAATATAATATTTCTAATTCCTAATCATGTAGACCTTACTTCTCTACTTATCCAAACTTTGACATTTTAACATTACCGGACCACTTACGACAAATATTTACTTTTTACAACATTCCTATTGTACTTTGACTGTTACCATACTCTACATTATTGGCGGTGTCGTACTGGCAGCACCGTTATCTTCTATCAGACGCTACTACTAATTATACTTAACAACATCCTATTCCTAATACATATATTAATGAAATAGAAATTACGGAGGAAAATTTTAGTGTCGACATCTCGCACATCTTAATAGTATGCTAACTAGATTACAACAGCCAAGTTTACGATTATAATCAATTTGAGATTGATAATGTGGTTTAAACAGAGTAGAAGAGGAGTGGGCATTATAGGGGACCAACCACGGAAGGATGTCGGGTGCTGAGGAACATAGCCAAAATTTGACAACTTATGTATGTTATAGTGTGGTGTTTTTGCAAGCCTAGTTAAGAGGTTTCCCATGGGGGTGACCTCACATGTGTGGCCATTGGGTGAAATATTTTCCCTTTTCTTTTAATTTTTGTAAGTGTTTTATTCATGTTTTATGTATTAATTTTGGAAATTGTTATCACTTCATTAACAATTATAATACTTTCTTAATTAGCTAATCCAACTTAATTTACTAACTAAAATTAAGATGTGACTATTAGATAATTAACAGGGTAGATAGTTAAATCTGTAAACCAGATTAAATTGCAAAAACAAGGTGGAGCTTACTATGATTTTATTAATATAAAATGAAGCATTACAATCAAAAGAGAGAGCTGCAATATTTATAGATATTGGATAGCTTCTATCTCTTCCACAATACATGGAACAAATCTCCTAAACAAAGCAAATATTCAATAATAGCATATTTCCCCTAAAAATCTTCTACAGGAAATCATCCGAGAACAATATTCTAACTAAAGAACATCCTCCACAATCTAAGGGATGATAACAACATACTAACAACTAAGCTAACTAAAGTAATTAAATAATTACTTTATTATAATTACACATTAATCCACATATCGTGAATTACGTGTTAGATTATTTCTAACATTCCCCCCCTTAATTCATCATATTCCTAAGTGAACAGGAGAGAAATACTCTGAATGCCTCAAATTTAGGATGTGGAAGAGATTTTGTGAAGATATCGGCACGTTGATGTTCTGTCGGTTAATGTTGAAGCTGAATGTTGTTGTTCTAAACTTGTTCACGAATGAAATGTACCTACACCTCAATGTGTTTGGTGCGTTCATGAAAAACTAGATTCTGAACAAGTTTTTTTACTCCTTCATTGTCTACATGTAGGATTGTTGGATGATCCTGTGGAATTCCCAATCCTTCAAGTATCCGTCTGAGCCAAATCACTTCATAGACAACTCCTCTTGCTGCACGATATTCTGCTTCTGTGGAAGACCTTGAAACACAATTTTTTTTCTTACTTCCCCAGAAAATAGGTCCAGATCCCAAAAAGAACACAAATCCTAAAGTGGACTTCCTGTCATCAACGTTCCCTGCATGATCTGAATCTATATATCCTGTCAAGAAGAAGTTATCATTCTTCTTGTATTCTATGCCAAATTCCATGGTTCCTCTGATGTATCTCAGTACCCTCTTTACTGCTTTCTAGTGACAAACCCTTGGTTCTTGCATAAATTGCGAAATATAACTGACTGCATAGCTGATATTTGGCCTAGAATAAGTTAAGTAAATGACACTCCCAATCAACTTTTGATGAAGAGTAACATTTACTTATTCTGACAGATCTGTGCAAGATAATTGAAGCCTTGTCTCCATAGGTGTATCCATTAGTATACTATCCATCATTTTGAATTTCTCGAGCATTGTCTTGGCATATTTTATTTGAGTAACAAAGATGTGGTTTTTCTTTTTCCATACTTCAAGTCCAAGACAATAATGAAGAATCCCGAGATCTGTCATGTCGAATGATCGATTTAGATCTTCCTTAGTTTTTTCAATCATCTTCACTGAACTTCCAGTGATGATTAGATCATCGACATATACTACTATGATCACTATCTCCCCCCTTGCTTTTTGAGATAGAGATTAGGATCATATGGACTTCTTTTCAATCCATGTTTGATGAGATGCTCATCAATCTTTATGTACCATGCCCTGGGATCCTGTTTGAGACCGTACAGTGACTTTATGAGTCTATATACCTTTCCTTCTTTACCTGGTATGACAAAACCTTTTGGTTGAGTCATGTAAACTTATTCCTGTAAATTCCCATTGAGAAATGCACTTTTTACATCCATTTGATGAACTTTCCAACCAAATTGTGTAACTAGAGAAAATATCATCCTGATTGTTTTGATCTTAGTTGTTGGTGTGAATGTTTCTTCATAATCAATGCCTTATTTTTGTGCATAACCCTTAGCTACCAATCTTGCCTTGTATTTATCAATGCTTCCATCTGATTTGTACTTTGTTTCAAATATCCATTTGCACCCTATTGCATTTTTCCCTGATGGAAGATCTGAAAGTTGCCAAGTATTATTTTTCATCAAAGAGTTGAATTCTTAATTCATAGCATCTGACCAAGGTTTTGACTGTTTGGCATCCTGAACTGTAGTGGGCTCACTTGATTCAATTACTATACTCATCAAGGCTAAGTTTACCTCATTTTGATCCATACTACTAGTTCTTGGTCCTGAAGTGGATGTGTTAGGATCACTATCCAACTTAGCATCTCAAATTAGATTACTATACCACTTAGGTATATGTTTAGTTGTTCCTGTAGATAGAGGAGTTGAATTATCCTTATCATCATTATCTTCATCAAGAAAATCTTCTATTTTCTTTATAGGATTGTTTTGTGAGTTTATGGAAGGATAATATGCTTCTTTATTTTCAAAAAACTCAACATCTCTATTTGTGAAGATTTTTCTTATTTTTGGATCCATTAACCTGTATCCCAAGGCTTCATCACTGTATCCCAAGAATATAAGTTGTTTTGATTTCATATCAAGTTTAGTTCTATTTTTCTTAGGAATGTGCATACTTTCCTTGCATCCAAAAACTCTAAGGTGTTTTATAGATGGTTTTTCCCCTGACCAAGCTTCCTGTGGTGTTATTCCATCAAGTGCAGAAGCAGGAACTCTATTTAGTAGATTAACTGTTATTTGTACTGCTTCTACCCAATATGTTTTACTCAATCCTGAATCATCAATCATACACCTTACCATATCCATTATAGTTATGTTTCTTCTCTCAACTACACAATTTTGTTGTGGTGTATATAGAGGTGCCATTTCTTGATGAATTCCATGTGTTTCCAAAAAATCTTTGAACTCATTATTGGTGTATTCACCCCCTTGATCTAAGCGAAGTGTTTTTATTTTCTTACCAGTTGCATTTTCACAAGCTACTTTGAATTTCTTGAAAGTTTCAAAGGCTTAGTCTTTGGTGCGAATGCAGTATACCCACATTTTTCGTGAGTAATCATCAACAAAGAGCATAAAATATTGAAACCCTGAATGACTAGATCTCATAGGTCCGCATGGATCGGTATGCACCAGATCAAGTTTACCACAGGCCCTGAATGTACTAATTTTCTTAAAAGAAGCTCTATGTTGTTTTTCTGCCAAACAATTTGTACACTTGTCTCTATTCTTCTTGAAATTTGGCATTCCTCTTACCATGTTATTTTTTTGAAGTGTTTCAAGATAGCCAAAACTTACATGGCCAAATCTTCAATGCCATAATTGTGTCGATGATGTATCCTTAGCTACAAGGGCCTGAATTTGGTTTGAACAAAATCCAACTGAAACATACGACCTACACCAAAATCTCATGCAACAATGTTGGAGTTTTCAGACTTATCTTTTATTAAACACATCTTCTTTCCATCTATACAATCAAAATCCACTTTTAAGTTGTGCTCCAAAAGCTGACTTACTGAAAGTAGATTCTTTATCAATCCAGGAACATATAGAACATTTCTTATTGTTCACTTTCTTGATCCCAGAGGTAAGGAGATGTTTCCAATTCCTTGTACTTTATACAATGAATCATCACCCAATGAAATAGAGTCTTTGTTAGGTGTATTCTTTAACTCTAAGAACCAATCATTTCTCCCGGTCATATGTCTTGTTTCTCCTGAGTCAACATACCAAATTTCCTGTGGTGAATTGATTTCTTGAGTTGATTGTGTAGCAAATAGGAATTCCTCATCTGGTGAGTTATCTTCCTCTTCAGCAATGTTGCCATGCTGCGGTGTTTTCTTTTTCCAGTTACTTTTCCTTTGTCCTTGTTGTTTGTTTTGATAACCCTGACTAGATTGTTGAAAATTTGGTTTCTTACCACTAGATGAACCCTTCTGATATGTGTTATACCAACAATCTTTTAAGTCATGTCCTTTTCTGCCACAAATCTGACACTTCTTTTGCTGAGTGTTCCCTTGATTATTCTATTGAGAATGTTGCTTGTGTTGGTTACCAGTTGTATGAATCTATTTCTTTCCCTTATGGAATGAAGAGAGGGCTTGTTCCTCATCTTCTACAAGTTTGTTCATGGACTCTTCCTATTGTAACATGTTCACTAACTCTTCAAAACTTGTAGTTGGTTGAGAGTTGTGACAAATATTTTGTATGAGGCTAGTAAAGCTCTCACTACAATAGGGACAAGAGATTCATCAGTGATCTCTTCTTCCAAAGCTTGGAGAGATGATCTCAATGTAGCAACACACTTTAGAAAACCTTCAATAGACTCATTAGAATTCATTTTGAGACAATGGAGTTGTGTTTGTAATTGGAAAATAGCATTTTTGTTCTTAGCTTCATATACAGTTGCTAGTTTATCCCATGATTATTTTACATTTGTCGCTTGACGAATATGAGGTTGTACATCATCAGTTACACCAAATAGAATTATAAGTTTTTCCTTTTGATTAGCACGATCAAACACACGTTGTTGAGTAATATCATTTTCTGGTCTTATTATCGAGCTATCAACTACACCAATTATGTCTTCAAATTCAAGTTGAGTTTTAATTTTTATTTTCCATGCAGCATAATTATCTCCTTGTAGGAGTTGTGAATCAGGAAAAAACAATTGAGGCGCATTGTTAGCCATTTTTGCACGAAAGAAAAGAGAGATAGATAATCAAACACGAAACAAATCCACCCTCAAATCAGTACACACCCCCCCAAAATTGATTTTTATTGAGTGTGGGATCCTTTTTGGCCTTTTACAATGAATTTTCGACACTATCGGCCATTTTTACAAACATCTTGTAAATAGAAAAAGAAAATTGCACCCCCCCTTCTTGTTTACGAAAAATTAATATTTTCGTAATTTTTTAATTTTTTGGCACTTTGGCCTCTTTTCCCTTACAAATTTAGTTTTGGGCTCTTTGGCCTCTTGGACTGGACCAAAGCATAGAGCTCGAAAAAAAATATACTTTCAAAAAATGGCACCTCAATCAGAGGTACCGGCAGAAAGAAATGACAAATACAAGTTTTGATTTTATGATCTTTCCGGACCCCTTTCCAAAAAAGGAAAGTTTTGTTTTTCTCTTTTTTTAATATTAAAAAGTGAATTCACTTACCTTCGAACCACTCATATTTGACCACATGGCTTGAAGTGGAGAGAAGGTGGTTTAGGTCTCTCAAAAAATGAAATTTCTTTATTTATACTCCTCCACCACTGTTTTGTTTTCACTGCACTATTCTTTCTTTTGCATGGACACTTTTACTCAACTATTCGAGATGGCTGCTCTTCCCTTGACTGCTCCAATCTGCTATGGATAGAGTTGAATCCTTCTACAGTCTGAATAATGGCTCCGTAGTTGCTCATAGACTATGCTCGATGCCTTGAAAACAATAATGGAGTTGGGAGGTGCATCTAGGTGTTCTGGCCCGTGATTTCCCTTCCAATTTTTTTTTTTTTAATTCTTGCTACTTCTACTACTGTCAGGTGTGTGGAGAAGGGGCAGGGGCTGTGAAGAGGCTAGGGGCATCTATGGCTCCTCTTGGCTTAAGTGTCTAGTCCTCCTTTCTCAAATATTCTAACACTTCCTCAGCAATTATCTACAGCCTTAACTCACCTGCTCTGGTACCAAATGAAATCTATAAACCAAATTAAATTGTAAAAACAAGGTGGAGCTTGCTGTGATTTTATTAATATAAAATGAAGCATTACAATCAAAAGAGAGAGATGCAATATTTATAGATATTGGATAGCTTCTATCTCTTCCACAATACATGGAGAAAATCCCCTAAACAAAGCAAATATTCAATAATAGCATATTGCCCCTAAAAATCTTCTACAAGAAATCATCCAAGAACAATATTCTAACTAAAGAACATCCTCCACAATCTAAGGGATGATAACAACACACTAACAACTAAGCTAACTAAGGTAATTAAATAATTACTTTATTATAATTACACATTAATCCACATATGGTGAATTAAGTGTTAGATTATTTCTAACAAATAGTCCTTGAAATCTTGTGAATGTAAGTGAGATTTATGTTGGTTTGTGTATGATGTACTCTACCCCAACTTCAAAATTCGGATTTTAACTTGGGAGGCCTTTTTCGAGGCTTGTGGGACAAGTTAAGCTTGTCTCATGCGTCTTAAATTTACCGAACAACCCTACCTATGATATGGGTAGTTTATTTTTGACTTATTTATCCTTTTTGGAGTGTAAACTAGTGAAAATAATTGGACTTTCCTATTTTATTCAATTAATTTTGTCCTTAGAAGGCATGATGTGCAAGTTTGAGTGCCTTTTGGGTTGTCATAGTCTTACAAGTTCATTTATTGTCTTGGGCATGATGTTTTGACTTGATTGTGGGAATGGAGGAATGATGAAGTGTCATCCTAGATGGAGCCACCTCATCATCCTCACATTCCATTTATATTTATGGATGAAATTTGATGGAATGGGGGTTACTTGTTCATTATCTTTCTTTTGCATTTTTGAAATTGGGAGCTTGTTGGAGTTGCTTTTGGGAATTTTCTTAGCTTGGTGGTGTGAAATACTTGTGGAGTGAAGTTTTCTTGGAAGCTTGATGGAGAGGTAGGATCTCCATCCTTGTATTTTTCTTATTTAGTTCTGTATATGTGAAAATGGTGCTTGTTTAATATAGTATGAGTTTTGTGAATGTTCTTTTGTGTGGTTGGGTAGTATGCCTTAAGTTGGGTGTAGGAGATGGACTTATGGGACCATTGGGGAGGGAAAAGGGTGTTTTTGAGGTATGTATTTTGTGGGAGTGTGATTGGGAGTTTCATCTATGGAGAGTGAAAATGAAATCATGGTCATATTTTTGAATACTAGCAAAGGAGATATAATTATATTGTGTTTTTTGTGATGTGCACTTGGAGGCTTAGGGTGAAACTCCCACTTCACTTGGGAGGGAAAATGAGGTGGTTTCCCATAGTCCTTGCTCGACTTGGTTTGATATCAAACCTATGTATTGTTTGAGAAGTTATAAAACTTGTTGATTATATCTTTTTAGTTGTGTTGAATATTTTGAAATGTATGTTGTTTGTCGAAGCTATATTTGTTGAAAAGTTGTCAAATGTTGCTCAAGATCTCTCATGGTTCTTTGGTTGGGGCTCGGGGCCATTAAGGGGATGGATTATCCTCTTAATGGGTTAAAATTTGGGTGGAGAACATTGCCTATTCCCCCTTCCTTTGTATTGTGATCCTTGTTGTGAAAGATTGAAGTGAGCTAGATTGGAGGTACATTTGGGAGAAGACTTGCGAATTGGAGACTTGTATTTTAGCCTTGGTGATAGCCATTATGTTGTAAATTGTTCATTTTATTATTCCCAGTTTTAGTGGATGATTGTAAATTTGTAAGCTTGAAAGAAAGTTATTTTATTACTTGGAAATCCCTATATTTTGTAAACTCTTCTAAGAGTGTTTGTATGAGAAATTTATATTTTCAAATGTGTTAATTTGTGAAAGGAAACTACAAAACATTTTCATTTGTTACATGAAATAGAAAAATTTAAATGAGTGGAAATAGTAATGCATCTCTCTTGGAATTAAGTTGTTTCATTATTTCCAAAATGTGATATTTTTCATTGTAAAAGAAATAGGAATCTTGTTAAAACTCATTGTTGTTGGAAATGGTTATTACTTATATCTTGTGATAGAAATGGAATAGTTTTCTTGTTTTATGCAATGAAAAGCATATTGAAGTTTTAAACTATAGATGTATTTCTAGACTTGTTGAAGGAAAGTAAGTAGTGTATAAACTATTTTTCTTAGATGAGAAAAATCTTCTCCTTGCCAATTTATTTTGAAATGAATAAGCAATCTTATTAGTTTGTTCAATTATCACTCTTCTTTGAATGGGAAATTTTTATAGTTCTTGCTTTGTCTTACTCTACTCTAAATGACTTATTTTTTATTAATTAAATAACTCAAAATTCTAATATATATATATATATATATATATATATATATATATATATATATATATATATATATACATTTATAATTAAAAATATATTTAATTATATGAATTTATTATTAAATTTATATATATATAATATATTATAAATATTTATTTATCAAAAATAAATTGACGTAATTATATTATATAATATAAATTTTAATATATATAAGCATTAAATGAGTTTGTATGGGCCGATGGGTCAAGGCCAAGGTTTGGCTTTGTTTTGTTAAAGGTGGATAGCGGGGGGGAGGGGGGAGAGGCGGAGGTCACCGACCCCACCCCCCAACCCATATTAATCTTGGATGGGGGGTGGGGTCGGCGACCCCTCCCCCCTGCCCCCACTTTTTAGTACAACCTAAAAATAATATAAACCGAAACATTTTCATTGTTATTTGGCAAACTGTATAAAAATGTTAATCCATAGTTTTTTTTGTAGGTATGTGTGTGTGTGTGTAGATTTGTATATCTAGATTTTTTATTAAATAAAATTTTGGGTTTTATTACAATAGTAAATTTGTATATACATATATATTCACAAAAGTGTGTATGTGTGTGTGTGTGTGTGTGTGTGTGTGTGTGTGGAGATACTCAAAATGAGTTCTTTCACTACTTAAAAACCAGATCTAATTAAAGGGGGAAAATTCCCATTTGTCCAAATAAGGTAAATACAAGAAAGGATTTATCTACGACAATGAATAGATTATAGCAACAATAAATTCCAATCAAAACCTAGGAAAGGGTAGATTATAAATAGCAAACAAATAAATAAAATAAACTTGGGGCTTTCTGTATCCATCTCAAGCTCCATTTCCCTCTTTCATTGCTTCCTCTCCTTCCCAAAACCTCTAAAATAGAAATGAGAAAATAAGTCAAATGAAATTATAAAAGCTTCCTAAAATAATATTAGGGTTATTTTTTTAATCCTAGATCTAAAGGCCCAAATTCAATCCATCCAATGGCCAAGATTGTTCCCTACAAAAGTTAAGTGAAATCATCATTCAAATGCATGAATCAAGGTTGAATTGGGCCACTTAAGTGGTGTAGAAGCTAAGTTTAATTTTTTACCAATTATGATTTATTTAGTAACTTTTAAAAATAAAAGACCCATGACCTTGAGATAATTAAAATAAATTCATTCCCTAGTAATTTAGACAACATTTTTAATTGGGGATTAAATTTAATAGTATTGTTAAATGGAAGGGTAAATTAGACTTGGCCCTAAAATAGTAAAATTATTAAATGACATTTGAGTAATGTTATTAAATTAATTAAGGAGAAAACTAAGGGGATTGTAAAATTGAACTAGAGTTTAAATATTATTATTTAATTTGTTTTAAAATGATCATTTGTTAACCGAGAACTATGTTAAACTTTGCAATCGGTATTGTTTATAAAAACAAAAAAATATTTAGTAATCTTTCGATTTGTCTTGGGTTTTGTGTGGGTAAAAATTTTGGGAGTTACAATTGGTATCAGAATCATGGGTTCAAGGCTTAGACCCCAGGCATGTATGGACACATGAAACATAAACAAATTAATCTAGCACACCTCAAACCTATAACACACAACATTGCATGATATTTTTTTAGACATAAAAAACTTATAAAACTGAAACAAAACTTAGATGATGATAAAATAGCTCTCACCTTGGTCTGTGCAAGAGGCACGGACCAGATGAGGAATTCCTACACAAGGACCTAGACCTACCACCCCCAGATAAGGAAGTAGAAACTATTTTACCTCTGATATTATAGACACAAGAGGATGTTAATGCCATTATAGATGGATGATCTTTAGGAGGGTGACATAGTAGCCATAATAAAGAGCCATTAGTGAAGGCTCGTGCACCTTCATATCACAGTGTTGAGGATAGGACAAATAAATCCAACGTGGAGTCAGTTAGACATGATTCACCTCCTAGGGAGATCGGAGATAGAGCTACGGGGCATAAACACAGGTTTGGGAGCCCTAGATTGAGAGATGAACATACAGAGAGACCTAGGGGTCAAAAGTCGACAAAAATGGATCACATTAGAGAGATACTATAGTTATACCCACCTCATTTTACCGTAGACATAAGGGGATTTCCGGTAGAGGCATGGTTAGCTTGAGAAAATGCTTCAAGCTATTTCCTTGTTCTAGCAACACGAAAGATCATGTTTCCATCCACCTTCTAAGAGATGGAGCTAGAGTTTGGTGGAAGACTGAAGAACAAAATATTCAGGTGCATTCAAAGACATTTACTTGGGAGCTCTTTGAGGATCATTTCAGGAGTAGATAAATATCTTGGAGATTCATCCAACAGCAGATCGATGAGTTTCATGATCTTCGATAGGCTTCCATGATAGTGGTAGAGTATGATGGTTTTTTATTAGAACTGATTTATTATGTGGATTACATGCAGGACGAGAAGGTTAGAGTTCATAGGTTCATCCAGGGCTTGAATTTATATTTGGGTATGGCAGTGCATATTCATTACCCAAAAACATTATCAGAGGCCATGGAGAAGGCCTACATTATAGAGGAGACCAGGGGGAAGACTCAGCAGGCTCGTGACAAAGTGAGGAGCTTTATATAACTATTATAGGATAGTAGATCGAGGGGATTATCTCCTCCTCCTCGTGGTGGACACACTTTAGCACATACTTCCTTCTAGCCTCCTCCCAGTCCTCAATGGCAGCAGTAGCAAACTCGACCTCCCTTTCGACCTCCATAGTGTCATGATGCTCAGAGAGGGTGTAGTACGGGACCTCTAACTAGGGGCCCCAACAAGACATATGATCCACCCCGAGCACATTCGGTAGGAGTACGTCCACTGTAGCACCCATAGAGATCTATGGCATGATCAACATGTTCTTTAGCATGTATTACTGGGCCACCTAGAGGACTATCTTCGCAGTGGAGAGGATCGGGTACTTGCTATAGATGTTGTGTGCATGAACATCATTGGCGAGAGTTCCCTCAAAACACTGTTAATCAGGGTACGACACTTTTTTTGAGCCTACAGTTATTGACGTGGCTAGGAGCCACAAGATATATGTAGCATTCGATAACAACCACGCAGAGCACTAGGACACGGTGATTGAGACCACAGGTAGCATTGGTGGTATTTCTACCCCTACCTTATTTAACTCAGGATCTTTAGATTCTTTCATTTCTCCATCATTAGTAGAGTGTTTAAGGCTGGTGTTAGTTAGGAAGGGCCTTAGTTAGGATGTTGAGATTAATTCTAGAGAAAATATCTCAGTTGACTCCTTAGTCAAGGAGTGTGTAGTAGACCTAGGACCCTTTACCAATACTTTAGATCTTCATATCCTTCCTTTGGGTTCATATGGAGTTATCTTGGGCATGGATTGGTTGTCTATGCATAGAGCTAGAGTTTATTATCACAAAAAAATAATATATTATGTAGATGATTTGGATGTAAAGTCAATGATAGCCGGAGTTAGTATACCCATCTCTATTTGCACTATTTCTACTATGCATATGAAGTGGTGTGGGCAACAGGGTTGCCAATTGTATTCTATTACAGTTAGTGATAGGTCAAAGGATGGGGCTAGTGGACCTTCAATTAATGATCACCCCATTTTGTAGGAGTTTTCTGATGTTTTTCATAGTAATATTCTAAGGATTCCTCCCCACATGAGATTGATTTTCATATTGATTTGGTTCCAGGAGTGGAACCTATCTCACACACTCCTTATAGGATGACTACACCTAAGATATGTGAGCTCAAATTTCAGCTATAAGGCCTTCTCGAGAAAGGACTAATCTATCCTAGTGTATTCCCTTGGGGTTCACCAGTGATTTTTGTGAAGAAGGATGGATTCTTACGGTTGTGTGTGGACTATCGTCAGCTAAAGAAGTAATGATCGAGAATCGTTACCCTCTTCCTCGCATTGATGAATTGTTTGATCATATGAAGGGGGCCACAATGTTTTCCAAAATAGAACTTAATTCTAGATACCCTCAGCTAAGGATTGTAAAGGAAAATGTCCACAAGACATATTTTCATACAAAATATGTCCACTATGAGTTCACATTTGTGTCGTTTGGTCTGACGAACACCCCTGCAATGTTCATGAGTTTGATGAATGAGGTGTTTAGGAATTTTATAGACTACTTTGTATTCATGTTGCTTGATGACATCTTGATCTACTCTCATAGGCATGAGGAGCATGAGGAGCACCTTCTTCAAGTTCTACAGTTTTTTTGTGAGCAACAACTTTATGGGAACATAGAGTAGTGTGCATTCTTTCAGTCAGAGGCACAGTATTAGAGAAAATATGAATAATTTGAGGGTGATTTCAGAGAGAATTGAAGATGTCTAAGTAAATTTAAGAAATTTTAGGAAATAAAATCTCATTCGGGAGTAATTTTTTTAAGAATGGATTTTCAGGTGCCATTAATGAAAGCTAAAATAGTTAAAGTTGACTTATCTAGATGATTCCAAGGTTCTAGAAAGAGTTAGGATGAAATAAAATAGGCATTGGAAGGCTGTTATAATACTCAACAAGGTTTAATAATAAAAATTTATTAAAGGCTTAAATATTTCTTTAGGTACTACAATACTCTTCCACTGCCACTCTTAGTTCAAAATGAAATAAGAGCTAAATTTTGAGTTGCATGCAGAATTAGATTTTTAGAATAGTTTTATTGATCGTAAAATGTGATTTTTAGTGTTTTAGTGAATTATAGAGGTCAAGAACATGTAACTCATGCTAAAATTTCATTCAAGGATCCATTCCCTATCTGGAGGAGGAAACCCATTTCCATGAGGAACAACTTGAGAAAAAAGGTGTCCATGTAGCATAAGCATGCTTTCACCAAGGTTTCATGTTGGTCAATTAATTGAATTGTGAAGGGTTTATCATGTTCAAAGGTGAAATATGGAGCTCAAGGAGTGACTTGATTATCATCATATCCTGACTCTATCATTATATCCAAATCTCTCCAAAGAACAAGCTAATTCAATGAGCAAGTCATGTCACTGAGGTATCTAGGACCATCATGTGTGAAGTATTAAGGCATTGTCTATCAACATGAGATAGATATGAGAAAATAAATGTATGAGAATCATGAATTTGATTCCATGAAAGGATGATTTTAGAACTAGGAAAGGTACGGAGTGATCTTTATATGGAGCACTTTGTTTCTAAGAATGAGCAATCATCTAAGTTCACTTTATGTAATTCACTCAGTAATATTCATAAAAACTCATTCAACACATAATAGTGTGATCAAACCTTAAGGAGGAGGCACAATACAATCACCTCATTTTTTCCATAGGACATGAATCCCATTCAGGGAGAAATCCTCTATCTACAAAGTGAGGATCTCATTTTAGTAAGAAGTAGACAAACATCATAGAGTTATTGTCACTACAATGAATTATGCACCAAATTTTAAAATTGGTACCAGTTCAAGTAGTGGTAGGGCCAAAATCCAATCCAAAATGTCAAAATACCTTTAGAATGACTCTATGTTTTCCCAAAACAAAGACCAACTACAATCTATATGCCCTAAAAGTTGTAGGTTCTTGTTGAAATCCTAGAAATGAGTAAGTATTGACCAGATTAGATTTTGAAAAAATATCTTCTAAATTATAATTGTCAGAGCTACGGGACCACTTCCATAAGGTGCACAGTGACCCTAAATTCTTATATTTACTAAAATAAATATAATACTTGAAATTTATTTTAGTAAATATGGCTCCTTCGGGCCCTTCTAAACTTCATATAACTCAAAACATGTATGTGTTTCCTAACAATACACGTACACGTTATAACATGTATGTGTTTGTTAACAATATAGATGTGTACACATTATAATGTGTATGGGTTTTACGCTCTAGAAATACCAAACCAAGAAAACTATAATGTGTACACATTATTTAAAAAAGTTTATGTGTTTTTCCTCATTATGAATTTATATCCTCTTTTTAGCCTCCCAGATTGGTTGCACTTACCCCTAAAACCAGTATATTGTCATTTTGAGTAAGAAATGATTCAATAAGGACTAAACTAAGATGAAGGAAATAGTTTCATAGCCATGATTAATGAAAATGCAACATATATAATCATAAATTAGGGATCCATACTCATACCTAAGGAGAAATACACTAACCACAATCCTAGAGGCATCATCATGATCAAGAATTTAAGAATTTCCAAGAAAAACAAGTTGAAAGAAGAAAAAAGAAAACTGAGAAGGATGAAACAAGGATGGTATACATTCAAATGAAACTTTCAAAAGATCATGATTGATTGGAACCAAAGAAAGAAAGAGGAAGAACAAGAAAGCTAGCACATGGCATGGGGATGCATTTATTTTTCCCCATGGGAGTATGATGTAGGAACATCACTCCTACCTTGTACCTAGGGTTTTCTATATCAGTTTTGGATTTCAAAATTATTTTGATAGGTGTAAGTGGTCATTTTATGTCATCTTGGTGTGTTTGTCTTGGTATAACCTTTTCAAAATTTGAATCATGCACTTTCCCTCCTAAAGTGCAAGCTTTAAATTAAGGCTATTTTGTCTTGATATAAGAGTTATATTTTTCATGTATGTAAAATACCTATGTAATCCTTAGAAACTTAATTTGTGTGTGTGTGTGTGTGTGTGTGTGTGTGTGTGTGTGTGTGTGTGTGTGTGTGTGTGTTTTAAGTGTTTTAGAACTTGGACTTCTAACCTAAGTGCTCAAGTTGTCTTAAACGCTAAGCATGTAATTAAGACGGCTAATAGCTTGTATTCGAATAAACAATTGAGTGAAAGGTTATAAAAGAAAAAAATTTAACTAATTTAAGCATTCCATTTGAATGTGATTCAAGGGGAAGCCTCCAAGAATATTTGAGTTTTGAGTATACAGTTGATGGTCACAATTTTTCATTGTTCTTGTGCATAGTATTGATCATAAAAATAAGTGTATGCCAAAGCTTTAAGGATGTGGGTGGTAAGAACTATTTTCTATTTGTCTTGATTTGTATTAGTTTGTAATTACATTGTGGTGTTATAGGCTTGGAATAACCTAACATTCCATGTCAAGCTTTCTAAAGGTGTAAGTTTAGTACAATTTTTGTAATGTTGAGAAGTGAATATAATTCAAATTTTGAATCTGATTGAAGAGGTAATCTCATTTTATGCAAGTATGTTTGATTGAGTTGTTTAATCCAAAGAAGCCCTTGATAATTATTTTAGTGTAGAGTGACATAGTATTTTGGTTAGAGTTCTTTATTAAGATAAACTTGCAACTTGAAATGATGTTTTTTTGATTAAAAGGGATCTTATATTATATTAATGCAATATGATACAAGATAGCTTTCAACAAAAAATAGGTGGTATGAAAGTACGCTCCAAAGCCACAAACAAAGATAGGCTGAGCTTACAAGAATAAGAGTCAAACTAGGTCGAGCCTATGAGAGTACAACAATAAAGGCATTTCCTAAAAACATTAAAAAAACACTATCAAGCAGTAGTAGCAAACATTCCCGAGGCAAGCGGATCCCAATCATCTTGTCACCCTGAACCAGGAAAGTCCTTGCCTGAATCTAGAAGCCACCAACCAGTAGTAATTTCTTCCTTCGGGTCTTCTTCCCCATGTGTAGGAATGAAAAGGATGAGTTAATGGAATTTGTTTGATGCTAGCAGAGGTGGCATTTGGTGCTAAACATCCTATTACAAAGCAATGGCAGAAGGAGAGCCCAACCCATGCTGGCAACGTGGCAAGCGCCATACCTGTTAGTGAGCTTACGAATGTGGTGGAGAGCCCTAGCCACAGTGGTGAGCTGGTGAGTAACTATGCTGTTGTAACGACCCCAGGGAGTGATGGGTTCAGTTGAAAGCATGTCATTGAAATCGGATGAGCCAGCCACCAAGGGCAGAAGACAAGGAGTACCTAGTGGGAGATGGAGGCACTTCGGAAAAATTGCATGGGGCTTCCCCCCAATGGCACAGTAGGGTCTGGATGTGATCCACCTCCAATGTCACCTTGTTTTCATGAACTTGAATCTATAGAAGAACATTGGAGATCACCATAAATTTATTATAAATCAAGAAATATTGATCAACTGCATAATTAGCAAAGAAGAAAGAATTTCTTTATTTCCATATCCAAAACAGAATCTCCCCTCTGAAAACATGCCAAATATGGGTGAACATAGGAAGAAGTTTGGGATCATCTCCCAAGATGATATTTTTCCTTGAGTGAAACAATGGGGTCATGAAGGAAAAAAAAAATATGGATCCAGTTCCAGGAAATTTGAGCTTTCAGACAAAACTAGAAGACATGAAAAAACATTTCCAAATGTCCAGAGAATGGTAATTTGGGAGACAGGACCCCAATTTGAATAAGAAAAACTCCGATAGGAAGGCCTTGGTGTAGAATACACCAAAGGAAATGATAAATTTTGGGCTCCACATATATAGTCCAATATAGTTTCGAATCTCTTACCCTAGGTAGACAAAGTGGAGTGAGTTCCCCAATGAGTATTAAGTTTTTCCGGCATGGGAAAAAGGAGCGAGTGTAAATGGTAGCCTTTTCTGGATTTGTAGTTACAAAAAGGAGTATCGGCATACCACTTCACCTCTATCCACCATGGGTGAGAGGATTACACAACAATCTAATGCAAAATGTGATTGGGAAGAAAATTAAGCATAGTAGTGAAAGTATATTGATCTTGGTTGGAAAGCTGAAACAGAGCTTTAAAATCAAGCCAAGAGAACTAGTATTGATCATTTTTGCAGAAGAAGTCCTCGATGGTGCAAATTTTGTGCTTAAATAATTTGAGCGCAGAGATTCCTAGGACCTCTGCTAAGAATTTATCTTGGGATTGAAAAATAGGTGACTACTAGAGAGATTGCTTATTGAGATAAAGCCCATAATGAAATCAATCCCCCTTCTACGAAAGCCAGGGTTTGACATATTCCCATGCTTTCTAAATATTTTTAAGCATAAAGGTGCCAACAATTTTGATAAGAACATGAGTGATGAGAAAATTGACAAATCCTAAGCCTTTCCATGCAGGGTGGCCATAAGGAAAACCTTCCCAAATGCTATGTCGTATGAGAAACTTTCCAAGCTTCTTGACTAGTAATGCTTCTGATAATCCAATTAGCGCAAATATATTGACCTTGAAATTCAATGTGAATAAACCCGAGGCCGCCAGAATTACAAGGAAAACACTAGATATCCTAGGCTGCTCGATGAAAACCTTTTATAGTAGAAGCATTAGCCCATAAGAAATCTTTGAGAAGTTTTTCTAGCTTCTTAATGGAGGATTTGGAAGGAACCCAACAAGATGAGTAGTAAACATGGGTGGTTGCAAGAACTTTAGAGCAGATTTGGAAGTTTCCAACCAAGGATAAAGGCCTGCTGATCCAATATTCCAACTTTTTCACCACTTGTGGAATGACATAATGTCATAGTTCAGACAGAGAGGCTTGAAAAGAACAAGGAATACCTAAAATTTTTAAAATATAACCATGTTGTAGAATTTTTGAATCAAAGGTGGCAATCCAGTCTGGTGCGGGAAGTAAATATTTCTAGTAACATTGGGTTTTTCGCCATTGAATGTATGAGCCAGAAGCTAGGTCAAAAGTATCCAAACATTTCATAGCATTACGAATGTTGGTTTCATCCTTGATAAGCGTAAGGAAGGATTCATCCACAAAATTCCCATTGAGAATTTGTGAATTGGGCTCATTAGGCAGTGATATTTCACAAACAACTAATAGCCCAAAAGATCCCGAAAGGCTTCGAGTTGAGGTCATTAATAGAAATTTGATCAGAGCCATCTGTAAAAACCATTTTGATGGATTTAATAAAAATGGTTCCAAATCCAATGGCCTGAAGCATAGAGAGAATGAATGGCCATTCAATCCAATCATAAGCCTTCTCAAAGTCAATATTGATAAACATGGCGTCCTGATGAGACCTGCGAACCCATTCCATTCCTTCCCACACCGCGATGATGTTATCCAGGATGAAACATCCCTGTATGAAGCATGTTGTCTCTGGCTAAATAATAACAGGAAGAATATTGCATAATCATAGAGCTAACACTTTGGAAATGATATTTTAGGAGACATTCAACAACGTAATCGACCTCCAACTAGTTATTTTCTTGAGATCTCCTTTCTTACAGATAAATTTGATGTTACCCTTATTAATGCATGGCCCAAGGTATTGGTTCTAAAATCCTTCAATATAGACCTAAAAAGGGTCTTTCCCAACAGAATCCCAAAGAGATTTATAAAATTCATAAGGGAATCCATCATAGCCCATCACTTTATCATTAACCATTAACAATGTGGCTTCATATAGGTCTTCAATGGTGAGCATTATGTCACAAATCACCTTATGAGCCTTTGATAGTTTGCATGGAAAAACACCCAAACATTGATCAAGAGTGGCTCAACGAGATGCATAGGGTGGCTTATCATGAAAGATGAACTTGTAATGCTTCACAAAGGCTTGCAACATAAGTTGAGGGTCATTATTTCCAAGCTCCATTGTCCATGATAGCTCGGATTTGTTAAGAAGGCTTTCTAGGTTAGATAGAAAAAATAATTCTTTCAAAACCCGATCTCCAATCTTGAGCCAATGCATCTGAGCACCTCTAGCATTGTAGTTATCTGCAATTTGGATTTGATGTCGGAACATTACATCTTGCAGTTGGAGAGCATCAGAGAAGGGGTCACCTTGAAACACCACCATCGCCCGGCTGAGACCTGAGGTGTTAGAGGTGTATGAGCGGCACCAAATTTTTTCTAGCTGTTAGTCATAGATTCTAAGAAAGCTAGTAGTTTGAGTCAGTGTGTCTTCCCACCTTTGTATCCAGTTGGATTGCATAGGTGGATGAAACCACTAGCAGTGACTAGCTCATGGAATTAAATACAAAACCCGTTTGATATGATTGATAGTGGGGCCATGTTGCATCAAGGTAGTATTAAGAAATAATTGGCCTTTATGACAAAAGGGGCATGCATCATGCCAACAAATATGAAATTGTATAGGAGAGTGGCCCAAAAGGACAAAGTCAAGCATGACCTCCACTGGCATAGAATAAATGATATCAAACTCAAAAAAAAATTGAGCTGAAATCATGGCTCTGTCAAGCCATTTAAGAATGTGATCCATCCCTCCACGAAGATTGGTCCATGTGTACCAACCTACAGAATTGGGAAAATGAGATTCGTTAGGATAAAAAACCCAAATTTATAACACATGAAGTACCACGCTTACCTTTCACTAGGTGTCCACCTTATAGGCAAGTGTCCAAATTTATCATTAGGGGATTCAATAAAATTAAAATCTTCACTTATTACCCAGTAGGCATTGGGAATGGATTTGGCTATCCACCGCCACAGATCATCCCTTTCAGACACATCATTCGAGGCATCATTATTTATGAGCCCAAAAGGGCGGCCATCAATATTAAAGAGGACTCATATGACACAGTTAGAGGGGTCGATACCATGGTCAATTAATAAGGGTCACCATTTGGGAGCAAAAACATAAAATAATCCCCCACAACCTACTTCATGATTTCTACAGAAAGCCAAGCTGTCAGGCCAGATGGATTTGTAAACCATCTGTAACTGAAAACCTATAATTTTTACTTCCTGTAAAAACAAAATGTCCACATTTGCACATCATTTATGAGTTTCATGCACAACATGATTATGACAGGAGTTTCTAAGACCTAGAACATTCCAAGATAGACAATTCATGGGAAACGTTGGTCCAAAGCCATATTCCCATCCTCCAAGCCATCAAGGGCATCATATTTATTGTGCAGGAAACAAGCAGCATTATGCTGCAAAAAGTCCTGCAGATCAATTTGTTTCCAGTTTACGTACTCAATGTTGTATTCCGCTTCAGTGGAATCCACACTGCGTGTTGGGATATGGTCCTAAGAGATGCAGGAAGGACTTCAGGGCCATTTGGATGGCCTTGCTGAACTGTTTGGCAGAAGTAGTTGTACTGAGTGCTAGATGGAGGCATGAGAAACAAAAAAATTCTAGTCCATGAGAACTAACACTGCAAGGGGTGTTCTGGAGTAATTTGGCAACTAAGAAACTGAGATTGCAGCAACAATTGGTTCTTTAGCAGCAGTTGTAGGCTCCATAACGGGGATACTAAGATATTTCTCCTTAACGGTTGAATCCCAATGAACATGGGAGCTAGAGACTTTAAATTGATGGGCTTTGTTCTTATTTCACCGGCCTCTGAAAACTTTTCAACCTTCCTCCTGATGGGGTTTGGTACGATCGTGAGTTTTTTTGGCCACATGGTAGTTGCAGGGTACATATAGCGGGTAGTCCTTGATCTTGTGATCAGGTGCCTGGAAATGGAAGCAAGTGTTAGGTATATTGATATACATGACCTGCTGGGAATAGTGTTTATCTCCCATCTAGATATCCATAAATTCCTTGAGATCTTGCGAGAGATCAATCTCAACACATACTGGCTTCTGCAGCTGAGTATGGTAAAACTTATTGGCTTCCAAGAAGACTACCTTCCCAAGCGAAGAAAAAATTTACAACAGAAAGGGCACGCATGGCAAAGGGAGACTAGGAAATTTAACCAATATAGGAACTTGAAGGGCAGTATATTCAGATACCACAAAGTCTTTGTGTCAAGGTGTTAATACAAGAAGCGAGTTGTGGACATACCAAGTGCCTTGCTTAGCCATAATATTGGGCACAATAGCAGGGTCTAAAAAATGAAAAATAAAGAAACCATTGGTCATGTTTTGAATGTTATCCAGGCGGACTCCATGTGGAGTCCAGACTATCTTATCTTAGGATTTGAGCATGCTTTTAGAGGGAATTCGACCCACAAAATACCCAGTGAGGCAAAACATCTCTAACCATTGAAAAACAACATTAAATTTAGGAATGGGAAGAACTACATCTGGAGGAGAAATATTACCTCATGGAAGACCTTCGGGATGAATTTCCTAGGTCTCTTGACCAACGGTACCATTGCTTGCTCCACTATCTCCTACCACAGTTGAAACAACCTGATTTGAAGATGGTGAGGACATTATATAGCGAACGCCTAGAGGATGAGAAACCCTAGGAGAAAATATAGCAATAAATTCCCACAAAGCCTGAAAAGGTCACGGTATAGCAGTTGGTAATTTGAAACCTTATAAAAGTTGACTCTAGTTTTGTGCAAGAGTTACAGAGCGTTCTATCTGAATCTGACAGTTTTCATACTTTTCTAGCAACTACTGAAATGAGGTTTTGAATTAATATACAAGTATTGTGAACTGTGAAGCATTTAATACGTTATGTTAACCTTTATTGGTCTTCTAGGATCCTCAAAGTGAAGTTAAAGAACATGATTGTATCATAGTTTATTGAAAATATTTAGAACCCTGGTTTTAGGGGACAGATCAGTGACACAGTAGGCTATTTACACATTTTGGTGGCTTTAAGTACCTCATTGTGAAATTTTTAAGATTGAGTACAAAGGCCCAGGTGTAGAAATGATATTTGTGGTTTTAAAACTACGAGGAAACAATGTGGTGAGCGAACAAGACTTATCGGGCCTAGATAGAGGTAGTTTTTCAAGAAAGTGGAAAATTGATAATATGGTGATTTGAAACCATTTAGAAGATAAATTTAGTCTAGTGTAAGGTATAGTGACATGATGAAATGAATGGTTATGTGCAATAAGTTGAACAAAAAATAATTTGCATGATTGAGGGTGATTGTGAACTTGAGAAGAAGCTAGTCTTAAATGCCTAAAGAGCAATTTTGAGTTCTTGTGTGATTTCTAACATTGTGAGTTTTTTGAGATTGATGTGGCTCTGCATCTGGGGCCCAAGGATGATGTGGAAAACAAGTAAAATGGAAATGTACATATCTCATTTGATGGAATTCAAAGGGAATTTTGAAAAAAAATGATGTCACTGGGGTTTGTGCATGCTAGATAAGTTGCTCTAACTCTATGTACCTAAAATAAACATTGATTTTTTTTAACAAAAATATTTTTTATTTGAATGGTGCTCTTATTTTCCGATATCAAAATTGATTTTTACTATTTCCTATCCATGTAATATTCATGGCTTGAAAATTTTGAACAAATAGAAGGTATATACTTTTTGATTTATTTCTAAGGTTTTTTATAATTCTCTTTCCAGCTACAAAGAAAACAACAGTGGGTTTGATGGGTGTGAGAATTAAAAAATTATAAAGTTCACTACCTAATAATTTGAAGGGCCCTTGGTTTATTGGTGAAGTTGATTGGATTTGAATAATTCCGCCAAGGATTATGTCTTGTCGAGTACAAGGCGTGGAGATACCCAAAAAGGAGAGTCGAAACGTTTGATGTCAGGATCGTGCCTTGGGTGACTTTGACGACGTGCATGCCCCTTACTCATAACTACTTATAAAGCTAAAGGTGATCAGACATGCCGATAATATATGCAATCTATTGCCCAATTGAATGCACTTTCAATTAAAAAAACAAAAAAACAAAGCATTGCAGTTCAAAAAATTAAAAAATGAGACAAGGCAAGCTCATAAAATATGTTGTTATCACAACGCTACATGGAAATATTTTAAGATTTGAAGTTAAATAATATCATACAAAAATGTACTAATTAAAAATCTTCCTACGGTCCTAAAATATTTGTTCACATGACGCTAGATGGAAATATTTTAAGATTTGAAGTTAAATAATATCATACAAAAATATACTAATTAAAAACCCAGGCCTACAGTCCTCGCCTGCCAACACATGGAAATATCATGGCATAAGCCACGAATAAAACATTAAATTTGAAAAAATACAAAAAAAATCAAATTTGTAGGACATGTAAGTGTCATTATATGGCCTACAATATAACCTCTACAAATAGAAAGAGAAATCGAGTTGGTATAGAAATGTTATCTAACTGTTACTAGAGGATAATGTGAATAAAATATTGATATATGTAAGAGTTTACTCAAGCACTTTCTTTGATGGTAATATATATTTTTAAGAATACAATTTGATTATAAAGATATCAATGACGTAAAATGTAAAATAATTTCTATTCAGTTTTTATAATTTTCATATATATATATATATCGATTATATTGATTTTTCATATTAAAAGAAAAATTTAGTTATATAAACATTAGATAAAGATATAGATGGTAATGGAATATCAAAGAAGAGCTATAAAATAAATGTAGAGATTTTATCTCACACCATTTTCTCGTTGTCTCGTTTGAGACTTGGTGGAAAGGAGATTATCTTCTTAGATATTTCTTCTTCAAAAATATCATGTATGACGTTTTCCCATTCAGCAGAATCGTAAATAGAGGCGATGTTGATGTTAAATGTTTATAGGCATTGGAGAGCTCTTCCCATATAGTGGGTGGCTTTTCTTGGTTGAAATTTTTTGTCTGGAAAGCTCTTCCCATGCACATGGTGCTTCTTGAACCTCATTATAACAAGATTACATTCTTTGGCATAAACTTTGATACACTTGGAAAAAATTATTAAAGAAAATGTCATAGTTGTATCCTTCCGCTATATGAATTGCGTGTAATGGTGGATATAATTACAATATGAATTACATGTAATGCTCAGAAATAAAATTATGAAAGAAAGGGATTGTATAAAAACAACTTAGAAAAGACACTTGTAAGTAATGACAAAGCATTTTTTTATAAGAGGGATAACGAAGAAGAGATGATAGAGAGACTATACAGTTCTAGTGTTTGAAACTGGAATGTAAACATGGTTTAATTTAAATCATTCAGTTTCTATGCTTTTTAAGGAGTTGTAGGCTTAAAATGTTGCATCTCTTCTTTCTCTTTATAGCTTTACAATTGGTAGTGTGAGAAGAGATCACTTGGTATGGCATTTTTTTTGGTACACTTTGTTTATTGTTTTATACATGTGCTTTCAAATATAATTGAATGGATGTTCATAAGTGATCAATATCTCTTATTCAAACCGTCATCGTGACGAGTAAGATTAATGTGCATGGATACCAACTTGGTCAAGCTAACCCATGAGGTACCCCGCAAACTACAAAACATTACACCTATCAACTGCCAATCACCCAAACCTGTTAAGTTATCTATTTTGCAATGGTGCAAAAAATGGATAACAATGAGATGAATGAAAAGAATATTGAGTAAAAGTGAAGGTGAAGGTGAAAAACAAAGTTGAGAATATGTTTTAGAAAGTCTTTAAACAAGGAGTCTTAAAAAGCCAAAAAATGAAAATCTAGGAAGATGATGATGGATAAATGAGTAATGGAACATTGAAGTGTTCGTGAGTAAGGTGTATATGTGTGTTGAAAGGTGGATGTAAGGATGTAACATGTGGTAATCCATTAAACCCTTAATTTTTCTTTCAAACCCTAACTAGACCTACTTGAAACAAGTGAAAAGGATAAAGTTGAATTGGGGAAGTTGTATTTTTAGTTGAAGTTATATAAAGTGGATTACATGGTACTATGTATCATTTGGCCATCCTCTCATTAGTTCAAAATTTACCCTGGCTCAAAGTAAAGTCCTAATAAGAACATTCAATGTCTTTCCGTGTGTGGGAAATAATGTCTAAGGTGATTGATCAACTAATTTAATTTTGATGAGAGATTACTTGCTCTGAAGGCCTAAAAAGGCCATTTTTTGCCATTGTGTTGCTAATTGAACACCCTTTGGAAGTTTTTAGAGAAAATATGAAGAATTTGAGGGTGATTTTAGAGATAATTGAAGATTTTTAAGTAAATTTAGGAAAGTTTAGGAAATAAAATTTCATTCAGCACCAATTTTTTTAAGAATGGGTTTTCAGGTGTAGGGAATGAAAGCTAAAACAGTGAAAGCAGAATTATCTGGATGATTCCAAGATTTATCAAAAGAGTTAGGATGAAATAAAATACCTGAAGTCTATTAGAATACTCTATAAGGTGTAATAATCAACATTGATTCAAAGGTTAAATATTTCTTTAGGTACTACAAGACTCTTTTGCTACCCCTCACAGTTCAAAATGAAATAAGACTTAAATTTTGAGCTGCAGGAAAAATTAGATTTTTAAAATAGTTTTATTGATTGTAAAATGTGATTTGTAGTGTTTCAGTAAATTATGGAGGTCAAGAACATGTAACTCATCCTCAAATTTCATTCAGGAATTTATTCCCTATCTGGAGGAGGAAACCCATTTCCATGAGGAACAACACAAGAAAAAAGGTGTCCATGTACCATAAGAATGCTTTCACCCAGGTTTCATGTTGGTTAATAAATTGAATTTTGAAGGGGTTATCATGTTCAAAGGTGAAATGTGGAGATCAAGGAGTGACTTGATGATCATCATATCCTGACTTTGTCATTCTACGCAAATCTCTCTACAGAAAAATCTAAAATGAGCTAGTCGTGCCACCAACATATCCAAAACCATCATTTGTGAAGTATTGAGGTGTCGTTTATCTTTATGAGTGACATAGGATCAAATATATGTATGAGAATCGTCAACTTGAGTCCATGAAAGGATGATTTTAGAGCCAAGAAAGGTCAGGGAATGATATTTATATGGAGTACTATTTTTCTAAGAATGAGCAATCATCTAATCTCACTTGATGCAATTCACTTGGTACTATTTATAAAAACTCATTCAACACATGGTAGTGTGATCAAACCTTAAGGAAGAGGCACAATACAATCACCTCATTTTTTCCATAACATCCAAGGGAGAAACCTACAAAATGACTTTATGTTTTCCCAAAATAAAGACCGACTACAATATATATGCCCTAAAAGTTGTAGGTCCTTAGTGAAATCCTGAAAATGAGTAAGTACTGATCAGATTAGATTTTGAAAAAATATCTTGTAATTATAACTATTAAAGCTACAGGACCACTTCCATCAGGTACAAAGTGACCCTGAATTCTTATATTTACTGAAATAAATTTAAAGAAATAATAAAATTATAAATAAATCTTATACTTAAAAATTTATTTTAGTAAATATGGCTCCTTCGGGCCCTTCTAAACTTCATATAACTCAAAATGTGTACGCATTTCCTAGCAATATAAATGCATACATATTATAACATGTATGTGTTTTAGGCTAGGAAAATACCAAACCAAGAAACTATAACGTATACACGTTATGTCTAATTTTGAATTTATGTCCACCTTTTGGCACCCCGGATTGGTGCACTTACCCCTAAAACAAGTATATTATCATTTTGAGTAATAAATTATTCAAGAAGGACTAAAATAAAACGAAGGAACTAGTTTCATAGCCATGATTAATGAAAATGCAACATATATAATCATAAATTAAGGATCCGTACTCATACCTAAGGAGAAAGACACTAACTACAGTCCTTAAGGCATCATCATTATCAAGAATCTAAGCAATTCCATGAATTTTTTTTGAAAGAAGAACAAAGACATCTGAGAAGGATGAAACAAGGATGGTATACATTCGAAGGATGCTTTCACAAGATCATATTTAATTAGATTCAGAGAAAGAAAGAAGAAGAACAAGAAAGCTAACACATGGCATGGGGATGCATTTATTTTTCCCCTTGGGAGTATGATGTAGGAGCATCACTCCTAGCTTGTACATAGGGTTGTCAATATCAATTTTGGATTTCAAAAATATGTTGATAGGTCTAAGTGCTCATTTTATGTCATCTTGGTGTGTTTATCTTGCTCTAACCTTTACAAAATTTGAATCATGCACTTTCCCTCCTAAAGTGCATGTTTTAAATTAAGGCTATTTTGTCTTGATATAAGAGTTATAGTTTCAATATATGGGTCCTTTATAGTTTTCATGTATGTAAAATACCTATGCAATCCTAAGAGTCTTAATGTGTGTGTGTGTGTGGTTTTTAAGTGTTTTAGAACTTGGACTTCTAACCTAAGTGCTTAAGTTGTCTTAAACACTAAGCATGTAATTAAGAGGGCTAATAGCTTGTATTCGATTAACAATTGAGTGAAAGGTTATAAAAGAAAAAAATGTAACTAATTTAAGCATTCCATTCGAATGTGATTCAAGGGGAAGGCTCCAAGAATATTTGAGTTTTGAGTATACACTTGATGGTCACAATTTTTCATTGTTCTTGTGCATAGTATTGTTCATAAAAACAAGTGCATGTCAAAACTTGAAGGATATTGTGGGTGGTAAGAACTATTATCTAGTTGTCTTGATTTGTTTGAGTTTGTAATAGCATTGTGGTGTTACAGGCTTGGAAGAACCTAACATTCCATGTCAAGCTTTCTAAAGGTGTAAGTTAATTAGTCCAATTTTTGTAATGTTGAGAAGTGAATATAATCCAAATCTTGAATCTGATTGAAGAGGTAATCTCATTGTATGAAAGCATGTTTGATTGAGTTGTTTAATCTTAAGAAGCCCTTGAGAATTGTTTTAGTGTAGAGTGGCATAGTACTCTTGTTAGAGCTCTATATAAGGATAATCCTGCAACTTGAAAGGAGGTTTTGAATTAATATACGCGTATTGTGAACTGTGAAGCATTTGATACGTTATGTTAACATTTAGTGGTCTTCTATTTTCCTCAAAGTGAAGTTAAAGACCGTGATTATATCATAGTTTATTGAAAAGATTTAGAACGCTGGTTTTAGGGGACAGATCAGTGACTTAGTAGGTTATTTACACAGTTTGGTGGCTTTAAGTGCCTCACTATGAAATTTGTAAGATTGATTACGAAGACCCGGGTCTAGAAATGAGATTTGTGGTTTTAAAAGTGTGAAGAAACAATGTCGTGAGCGAACAAGACTTTTCGAGCCTAGATAGAGGTAGTTTTGCTAGAAGGTAGAAAATTGATAATTTGGTGATTTCTAACCATTTAGAAGATTGATTTAGTCTAGTGCAAGGTATAGTGACATGATGAAATCAATGGTTATGTGTAGTGAGTTGAAAAACAAAGAATTTGCATGATTGAGTATGATTGTGAACTTGAGAAGAAACTAGTCTTAAATGCCTAAAGAGCAATTTTGAGTTCTTGTGTGATTTCTAACATTGTGAGTTTTTTGAGATTGATGTGGCTCTACATCTGGGGTCCGGGGCTGACGTGGAAAACAAGTAAAATGGAAATGTATGTATCTCGTTTAATGGAATTCAAAGGTAATTTTGAAAAAAATGATGTCACCAGGGTTTGTGCATGCTAGATAAGCTGCTCCAACTCCGTATACCTAGAATAAACATTATTTTTTGAAAAATTGGTTTTATTTTGAAATTTTTTATTTCAATGGTGCTCTTATTTTCTGATATCAAAATCATTTTTTACTATTTCCAGTCCATGTAATATTCATGGGTTGAAATTTTGAACAAACAGAAGGTATATACTTTTTGATTTATTTCTAAAGTTTTTTTATAATTCTCTTTCCAACTACAAAGAAAACCACAAAAAATTACAAATTTCGCTACCTAATAATTTGAAGGGCCCTTGGTTTATTAGTGAAGTGGATTGGATTTGAATAATTCCACCAAGGATTAGGTCTTGCTGAGTACAAGGCATAGAGATACCTGACAAGGAGATTCGAAACGTTTGATATCAAGTTCGTGTGTTAGGTGACTTTGACGACGTGCATGCCCCTTACTCGCAGTTACTGCTTAAACTGAAGGTCATCAGACATGCCAATAATCTATGCAATCCTACTACCCAATTAAATGCACTTTCAATTAAAAAATAGAAAAAAAAAACATTACACTTCAAAAAATTAAAAAATGAGGCAAGGCGAGCTCGTAAAATATTTTGTTATCACGACATTAGATAGAAATATTTTAATATTTGAAGTTGAATAATATCATAGAAAAATGTACTAATAAAAAACCCAGCTACGGTCCTAAAATATTTTTTAGCCACAACATTAGACAAAAAAATTATAAGAGTTCAAGTTAAATAATATCATACAAAAATGTACTAATTAAAAACCCAGGCCTACGGTCCTCATCGATAGTAATTCCTACTAACACATGGAAATATCATGGCGTGGGCCACAAATAAAACATTACATTTGAAAAAAGACAAAAAAAAATTCAAATTGGTAGGACACATAACTGTCATGATATTGGTTACAATATAACCTCTACAAATAGAAAGAGAAAATGAGGTGGTATGGAAATGTGATTCAACTGTTACCAGGAGGATAATGTGAATAAAATATTGATATATGTAAGAGTTTACTTTATCACTTTCTTTGATAGCAATATATGTTTTTAAGACTAGCATTTATAAATCAATGAAGTAAAATGTAAAATAATTTCTCTTCAGTTTTTATAACTTTTATATATATATATTTGTTGTAAGAAGGAGAAATCATTATTTATTTTTAGTATTAAAAGAAAAAAAATTAATTATATAAACACTAGATAAAGATATAGATGGTACTGGAATATTTGAAAAGAGCTATAAAAGTAATGTAGAGTTTTTCTCTCGTTTGAGACTTGGTTGAAAGGAGATTATCTTATTAGATATTTCTTGTTCAATGATATTATATAGGAAGTTTTCCCATTAAATCATAAATAGAGGCAATGGTAATGTTGATGTTAAAAGTTTCTATCAACATATTAACAAACATTGGAGAGCTCTTCCCATACAACGGGTGGCTTTTCTTGGTTGAGAATTTTTGTCTGGTCAAGTCTTCCCATGCACATGGTGCTTCTCGAACCTCATTGTGACCATTCTTTGGAATAGAAATTGGTACATGAGGAAATAATTATTAAAGAAAATGACACAATCATATCCTTCTCCTATATGAATTCAATGTAACGGTGGATATAATTACAATACGAATTGCACTAATGCTAGAAAGAAAGGGATTCTATAAAAACAACTCTAAAAAAGACACTTGTAAGTAATGACAACGCATTTTTTTTCTAAGAGGGATAATGAAGAAGAGATGATTGAGAGACTATAGGGTTGTAGTGTTTTAAATTGGAATGTAAACATAGTTTAATGTAAATCATTCCGTTTCCATGCTTTCTAAGAAGTCGTAGGCTTAAAATGTTGCATGTATTCTTTCTCTTTATAAATTTAAAATTGGTACTGTGAGAAGAGATCACTTGGTATGGCATTATTTTTGGGTACACTTTGTTTAATGTTTTATACATGTGCTTTCAAATATGATTAAATGGATGTTCATAAGTGATCAATATCACTTATTTTGGAGTTGAATAATTCCACCAAGGATTAGGTCTTGCTAAGTACAAGGCATAGAGATACCTAACAAGGAGATTCGAAATGTTTGATATCAAGTTCGTGCGCTAGGTGACTTTGACGACATGCATGCCCCTTACTCGCAGTTACTTCTTAAACTGAAGGTCATCAAACATGCCAAGAATCTATCCAATCTACTGCCCAATTAAATGCACTTTCAATTAAAAAAAAGGAAAAAAAAAACATTACACTTCAAAAAATTAAAAAATGAGGCAAGGCGAGCTCGTAAAATATTTTGTTATCATGATGTTAGATAGAAATATTTTAAGATTTGAAGTTAAATAATATCATAGAAAAATGTACTAATAAAAAACCCACCTACGGTCCTAAAATATTTTTTAGCCACAACATAAGACAAAAACATTATAAGAGTTGAAGTTAAATAATATCATACAAAAATGTACTAATTAAAAACCCAGGCCTACGGTCCTCGTCAATAGTAATTCCTACCAACACATAGAAATATCATGGCGTGGGCCACGAATAAAACATTACATTTGAAAAAAGACAAAAAAAAATTCAAATTGGTAGGACATGTAATTGTCATGATATTGGTTACAATATAACCTCTACAAATAGAAAGACAAAATGAGCTGGTATAGAAATGTGATTCAACTGTTACCAGGAGGATAATGTGAATAAAATATTGATATATGTGAGATTTTACTTTATCATTTTCTTTGATGGCAATATATGTTTTTAAGAATAGCATTTGATTATAAAGATATCAATGAAGTAAAATGTAAAATAATTTCTCTTTAGTTTCTATAACTTTCATGTGTGTGTGTGTGTGTGTGTGTGTGTGTGTGTGTGTGTGGGGTAAGAAGGAGAAATCATTATTTATTTTTCGTATTAAAAGAAAAAAAAAAATTATATAAACACTAGATAAAGATATAGATGGTACTGGAATATTTTAAAAGAGCTATAAAAGTAATGTAGAGTTTTTCTCTCATTTGAGACTTGGTTGAAAGGAGATTATCTTATTAAATATTTCTTGTTCAGTGATATTATATAGGAAGTTTTCCCATTGAATCGTAAATATAGGCAATGATGATGTTGAAATTTTCTCATTCAGCAGAATCGTAAATAGAGGTAATGTTGATGATAAAAGTTTCTATCAACATATTAACAAACATTGGAGAGCTCTTCCCATACAACGGGTGACTTTTCTTCGTTGAGAATTTTTGTCTAGAGAAGTCTTCCCATGCACATGGTGCTTCTCGAACCTCATTGTGACCATTCTTTGACATAGAAATTGGTACATGAGAAAATAATTATTAAAGAAAATGTCACAATCATATCCTTCTTCTATATGAATTCATTGTAACTGTGGATATAATTACAATACGAATTGCACTAATGCTAGAAAGAAAGGGATTCTATAAAAACAACTCTAAAAAAGACACTTGTAAGTAATGACAAAGCATTTTTTTTCTATTTCCTTATAAGAGGGATAATGAAGAAGAGATGATTGAGAGACTATACGGTTGTAGTGTTTTAAACTGGAATGTAAACATAGTTTAATGTAAATAATTCCGTTTCCATGCTCTCTAAGGAGTCGTAGGCTTAAAATGTTGAATGTATTCTTTCTCTTTATAAATTTACAATTGGTACTGTGAGAAGAGATCACTTGGTATGGCAGTTTTTTTGGTTACACTTTGTTTAATGTTTTATACATGTGCTTCAAATATGATTAAATGGATGTTCATAAGTGATCAATATCTCTTATTTTGGCGCATTATAGGGTACATCGACCAAATGTAAGATTTGCCTCCTGCAACACATACTAGCATCATCCTATTCTTCCAATATCAGTGTCTCCACAAGGCCACTTTCAGCAGAAGTTACAATGTACTATACTATGCTATGAATAAATAATATGAATTGTTAAAAATATTAAAAGTATAACGTGATGCCCTAACAGCCCTTGGCGTAGGCTCCATGACAGACTCCTTGCCTGGCTTCCTTACCTGTAAGACATGGTTGTTTTAAACCCCCTTCCTATTTAAAATAATGCGGTGCATTTTTATTTTTTAACTGGTTTAAGCGAAATTGTAATGGAAGTTTAAAACACAATATCTCCGTGTTATACATAGCTTCTTAAATAAGGTTTTTAATGTGTGTTTTTTAAATATTTATAAATATATGTGCCTACTCTTTCTTGTATTATTTAGAGAATGAATTAACAAGCAGCCACCATTTATGTTTTTTGCATAGGAATCTATTGAGCAACACCCCATATCGAGTTTTCTGATTTTGTTTTGTACAATTTCATTTTCAGAAATTTTTGAGTACGAGTAAATTAAGACATGAAATGGTAAACAGTGACTTTTGGAGATGAGTGACTCTCATTAATTATATATTTTTATTTTTATTTATTTTAGCAAAAGCATCCATATGTGTTTGTGAGAGGCCAATAGGTATATAAGAGGAGTAATTGAAAGTAATGAATTAGTAATGGAATTATGATATAAATCATGCAAGATTTAGTAAACATCCAAGATTCAAGATTGGGTTACCATATATTATTTACAATATATGGTTCTTTTCTATTGTGACAATTACATTTGCTAGAATGAAAATCAATTATATAAACAAGGTTATTTAAAGTTATTCATCTCACTATTCTTAGAAGTGAAATTATTCATGCACATAATAATACTCTCTTTCTAATATATATGTTTTAAACCTTAACATGTCTTAAACCTAAGCATATATTCACTAATAGTATTATTTCATCCTCCTTTAATTTGAAATAGCTATGAAAAGGTAATTTTTATTCCAGTGTTGATAGAAAAAACTGTTAGAGAATTATAAACTAATACATTGTAAAACCATGTAAAAATGCACATAGAATCAAATAAATGCATGGTATTTTAAAAATATTTCAATTAAGTTTTTAATAATATATTATAGTGGAATTTAAAACAAACATTAAAACCCCTAATATAATGAGATGGATATCCTCTTTAATAAAAAATTTCAAATTTCAAAAAAAAAAATCCCAATGGAAAGAGATATGTAAGTCCATCACAATCTAAAAAAGTTATAAGAATTAAAATTATTATAAATGACCCTAATTTATGTCTTTTGAAAGACTTGAGAACAAATTAATGAGTTCGCAATTTACACATTATTTTCATAATAATAGTCATGTCAAAAGTTGGTAAAGAAGTAGAAATTTTTTTTATAATAGTTTGGAAGAGAACAATTAATACAAACAATCATAAGCAAAAAATGAAGAAATTAGATGGGCATTATGAGTAATAGATTGTTAAAGCATATTAGAAGTAATTTCATTGGAAATCTTATATGCACGTGGAGGAATATGGAAAGAAATAGGAACATGTGAAATTGAAAGATTTTTAAAAATATTAAGAATTTTCGAAAGAAAAGAAGCAATATTGGAAACAAGATAAGTTTAAGAAAAAAAAAAATTATAAGTTCAAATTTAAAAATGACTACAGAAATGTGACATATTGAAATATATTGCAATTTATAGGGATTTTATCTACATTATAAGTAATTATGTATCCATTATTTACCTTGTACAAAATCTTTGAGACTATCTCTATATAATTTGGCCTCTATAAGTTCTTCATACACTTTATTTCAAGACATTCATCCATATAAAAATCTCCTTAGGGTTTTCTATAACATAATCTATAATTATGTTTTTTAAGGTTTCCAACCCTTTCTTCTTTATTTGAGTAAGTTTTTATTTTATCATCTATTTCATATACATTATCAATTTTGAGTCATTCATTATATTATCATTAAAAAAACATTTTCGTTTATAATAGAAGGAATACTTAAATTTTTGGATTTCATTCTTATTTTTAAATAAAATATAAAATTAACCAAAGGAATTTTAAGAAAATCAACGAATTCAATATTGATCATCCTCTCAGTCTTTCTAATCAAATATTTAAGTTTAATTAATTTTGAAATGACGTAAAAAGGAATATGGTCATTGGATCTAAATGAAAACAATAAAAAATCCTAAAAAATAAACAATTCATATATACCAATGTTTGATTTAATAATATCAACCAAATATATAATGCCTAATGACAGTAACAAAATCATTCCTTGCAAATTTTCACTCTTCAAGAAACATAACACAAAACACCTTATTTATTCAAACCACCAATTATATATAAAAATAATGCTAGAGAAAACAACAACCGTAAATACACTATTTATTCTAACATGTATATAAGACAAGATGTTTCCAAAAATAAAGTAAAATTCTATATTTTTATAAAAATGTTAACTCAAATCAATAAAAAAAAACACTTTTAAAAGATTCAACTAAATTCACAAATCTTTAAATAATTATTTTTTTTAGAAATCCTATAAACCTTTCGATTTAATGGATTGTAATAAAAAACCATACCATTTCATTCATTTAAGAAAAAACAAGTGTCAAACTGTTATCATTTCCAAAAAATTTATTCTATGTAACATTAATTGCAGTAAATTGTCTCAAATATTTGAAAACATGCACGATAACATCCCAACAATTTTCTTTCCAAATCATAGTTTTAACTATTTTCATGGCAAATGACAAAATGCTTAAGATTCAAGAGCCTCACTATTAAACTATCTAGTGCCCACAAATTGTGTTTCCAAATCTACTATTAAACTACCAAATAGAGAGGGATGCACTATTTTTACTTCAATGAAAACAACCAACAGTTAAAATGCCAGTAAAAATTGATCCCGAAAAAATCCCAAACAATTCTGGTGTGAAAAAGGCTCCACTTCCTCTATCCTTAGTCTTGTTAACATCTCTTGGAGTAGGTAACGTCTAGACCATAGGTCCATCTCGCGTGAATGGAAATGGAAGGGGAACTAATAGAAATTATAAGGGAGGAGGAATATCATGATATCTTGTGGAGGTGGCCTCAAACCATGTCCCGAACCTGGCCTCAAAACAAACCTCGAACTCGAGAGACCAAATACCCCAAAACATCACGTCAAAACACAAATAATATATGTCTATTTTTTAACAAATATAGCCTTAAGTGGCATGGAAATTGTAGTCTTACCTCTAGAATCTGTATGGGCTGAAGGTGGAGACTCTAAAGATGGATTCTCTGCACAACATACATGAAAAGTAGACAAACATAAAGAAAATTAAAAATTAAAGTAGACAACGTCATATTGCGCACCAGTTCATTGAAAAGAATGTCAAACAGTCCATCACTTGCACGAATCATACATTCATCTTCATCTCTCAGGTCTGTTAACGTCACCTCCGGATCCGATATGATGTATGGCTTCACGTATTTGTCGTACAAATGCAAATTCAACGAGATTTTAGATTTTATGGAGATCTTGCATTTTGTGAGAAAAAAAAAAAGATTTACGTTAAGGTTAAGCCTAAATTGGAGATATAACATTTTTCATTCTAGAAATTATATCCTTGAAATTGTATCCTTGACATACATTAAACCAAAATTTTACATATTTGAGGCACAAAAACCTTGAAAATCCACACATTTGAGACATAGAAAGCATAAAAAGTTCATATTTGAGAGACACAAGGCCACAAAGTTTGCATATATAAAGCAAATTTAGCCATAAAAATTGACGATTTGACACAAATTTATCCAAAAAATTTGCAGATTTGAGGCACTCTAAGCAAAAATAATCCATATTTACGTATTTCTAGATCCAAATTTGCATATGTATGGTACTTTTAGCCAAAATGGTGCAAATAGTACATTCGTGGTTATTTTTACCAGAAGCCTTTATTAAGATATGGACATGTCAAAGGAAAAGGGGAATAGAACAGAAACGTCTGCTTACCTATGGCTCTAGACATAGTGAGACCACCAAACACTCGTGGCCAGTTCCATAAAATAACTTCATTCCATAAAATAACATGAACTCCCACGGATTCAATTCGTGAGGTAGATAGAAAAGTTATCCATTCTAAAATGAAGGATATTGATCTCAATTACTTGTTAATCTTGATTTTTTCTTTTGTGAAAAAATCGATTCACTTTAAACAGATGGAAATATAGAAGTTTATGAAATCATGGCTATAGTGCCCACTCCTCTTCGACACTATTTCATTTTGATGTTGTTATTGTTGGACTGATACTTAGAAATTTTATTATTATATTTTGATCAGTAGATGATAGACTATGTAGATATTTAGACTATTGACATTATGTGGTTTACATTTTTATTATGATGCACTAGATGGTGATGATAAATAGTTATATATGTTAAGTTGCAATATTCTGATTTTTGTAGTAACATGTCGTAATTTGGATGCATAACCTATGTTGGATGTTTTGAGTAGAATTATGATTTTATGGATTCTAAAATTGAATTAATTGTATGATGTTAGATGATAGAATTGCTAATGTCTAATAATGATTATTGATTTTATATGTATACTGTCTCGATGTTGTTAATACGGCCGAAAGACCAGAGAGGTATTTTGTTTGTGTTGTAGGACATTTTATCACATACATTGAAAGGGGATAGGGGACCAACCATGGAAAGATGTCAGGTGTTGAGCAACATGTCCAAAATTTGACAACTTATGTAATGTTATACTGCGGTATTTTTGCAAGCCTAGTTAGGAGGTTTCCCATGGGCATGACCTCACATGTGTGGCCATGGGGTGAAATGGTTTCCCTTTTCTTTTAATTTTTGTATGTGTTTTATTTGTGTCATATCTATTAATTTTGGAAATTATTGTCACTTTATTAACAATTACAATTATTTCTTAATTAGCTAATCCAACTTAATTTATTAACTAAAATTAAGTTGTGACTATTGGATAATTAAGAGGGTAGATATTCCTTTAAATCTTGTGAATGTAAGTGAGATTTATGTTGTTTTGTGTGTGATGTACTCCACCCCAACTTTAAAAATCAGAATTTGACTTGGGAGGCTTTTGGGTCAAGCTAAGCTTGTCCCATGCCTCTTAAATTTACCCAACAACCCTACCTATGATATGTGGAGTTTATTTTTGACTTATGTATCCTTTTTGGAGTGTAAACAAGTGAAAATAATTGCAGTTTCCTATTTACATGAATTAATTTTTTCCTTAGAAGGCATGATGTGCAAGTTTGAGTTCCTTTTGGGTTGTCATAGTCTTACAACTTCATTTATTGTCTTGGGCTTGATGTTTTGAATTTATTGTGGGAATGGAGGAATGATGAAGTGTCATCCTAGATGGAGCCACCTCATCATCATCGCATTCCATTTATATTTATGGATGGAATTTGATGGAATTGGGGTTATTTTGAAACGCCCACAAAAAAAATGATCTAGGAACACCTTAAAACCTTAAACAGTTATCTCGAAAGTTGCGGATTTTTTTTGTTTTAATTTATGTTAAGTTAAAGGGTTACAAGGGTGTCAACCACTAATGTACATTAAAATTAATTTTCACCAATAATCTCTTCTATACAAAAGATGGACCAGGTCTAAGTTAAATGATTGAATATTCTTAATTTATCTCTAAGGTAAAATAATTAACATTCCACTAGGAAAGTGCCATAATTTAATTTAGTTGGTTAAATGTTTCTATCCTTATTAATTAACATTTACACCCTAAAAGATTCACTTTATAATTAGTTACTTTAGTTCCATAATCTTAGTGAATTAAAAGTCCATTTCATTAATTTTGTAAAACATACTAGGAACTAAATTAATGACTTTGCACACCAAGGTATTTGAATGGCCCCATTCACTCATCTACATATATCTTTAAATTTATTTAAAACATCTATAAAATTCATTCCTACCAAACAGTTGTAGGGTTGATCCTCAACCCGTGGATCAGTTGAATTGTGGCCACTAGATCCTAGGGTTCCAAACTAACCCTAAATATCCTTAAGATTTCTTATTAAATCCTTTTTTTATGCTAGTCTCCTCATTTTGTCACTTTTCCTTTGTTTAAATTTGCATGTTGGAGAAATGAAAGCCATGGGAGAAAGGAAGGAAGAAACTATAGAAGAATTTAAAAATTCAAGCTTAGTTTAGATTAGGTTGTAGGTTTATCATTGTAATTTATTTCATACAAATATTGAAGGGGTTTCCACTCCAAAACTGGAGTTATTACAAAGTTATTTGTATTTTGAATTCTCTATTTTGAACAAACCCTACCTCCAATAATATATATGAGCTTTAGCACTTTTTAATTATCCATTTGAAGTTTTACTTGCTTGAACAATGAATTTTAACCATCATTTGTTTACTAGAAGTTTCTTATGTAATTTTACAAGCTTAAAAATTTTTGTTCACACCAAGTTAAAATTTACACAGGCATGGAATTACATTTTCCATTGTTAGTGAAAGAACCACTACCCAAATTAGGTCGGCGGTCCTGGGACCGCTGACCTACGTTAGTGACGATTATTGGAATCACCGCTTTTCCTAAGTGGCGGTTTTGAGACCTCCACTTTTCCTGAGCGGTGGTTACGACACCACCACTCTGCATAGGGTGGTGGTCCTATTCCTTAGAAATAGAACCTTCAAATCCGAGGTTTTTCAAAAAAAAAACTCACTAGAGTGTTTTAAGAGTCATTCTGAACTTACATTTTTGTGCCTAAAGTTTCCATTTTCAAGATTTAATTCATCTAATCATTCCATAGTAAAATTACTCAATGTAAGGATTTTATATTCCAATAGTAACAACAAAACTACAAGATCTCCTTTTTTCTCATTTCTTTCAACAAATTTTCTTTTAAATCAAAAAGTAGAAAAGAAACTAAATCTACTTATAATGTTGTTGTTTTTCCTTTATACCAAATGCATTATTTCAACAAAATAATTTACTTAAGATTTATAGCATCTTTCCATTTCCATTACAACTTATTTGTTCAAAAACTACAAGCAACATTATTCCACATTCAAGTTTTACATGCATACACTATTAGCGTTTTTCAACTTCCATGTTCCTTCCTTCTCATATACAATAATACAATTTGAAAAATGATAATTAACCTTATTTTCCTTGAGGGGGGTGGAGGAGAGGCAACACTCTCCACCCAACCATTAATCCAATGAGGAGAAGAAGCTATCCTCCTCATTAGCCCCCGAGCCCCAACACATTGCAATGAAAAATGGATCTAACTCATGGCAAAAAAACAAGCTTCCACATCACAAGACCAGGATTTCAAAACCATACCAAAACACAAACAACTCAAACTACAATTACAAGAAGAACTAACAAAATATACAAGGCTTCAAAATTACAAAGGCAAAAGAGCAAGGATCTATGGGGAGATCACTTATGCCTCCCGATGGGAATTAGGTGCCCACCTTAAAGCCCTCCAATAAACATCTCAAAACTCCTACAAAACTTTTATGCCTCCCTCAAGATCCTCATATAACCCCCACATTATCGTATGCCTCCCTACTATCTCTTATGTCTCCCTAAAAAAAACAAGTAAGAAATGCAAGCATTTCATGTCCAAGGTGGGGCACCAACCAAAATCCCTCCAAAACATGAAATAAACTCATATAACTCACTACATGTAAGATCCACATAGTACCCTCCTACACCACACTTAGGCAATCTACCCAAGCACCCAACAAGCATACCAAAACACACAAAAAAACATACACGTATACACAATATAAAAGAAAACATTTAACAAGAGTTTATCTCCTACCTTTCCATGGTAGAGATCGATCCAAGAGTCACACACTAAGCTTTTTCAATCCCAAAAAATTACCAACGAGCTCCAACAAGATCCACAAGCACTCCAAAATACTCCAACTCCAAAATTCAAGAGCACAAAAAGAAATCAAGTAACCCCCAAACAAACAAAATAACTTGAATAAATAGAAAAGGGAGAGAGGAGGGTGAGGTGGCTCCATGTAGGGTTCCACATCACTCATCTTCAACTCCACCTCACAAGTCAAACCTCAACCGCAATGCACAATAAATTGGTGGGTGAGAGGTATGAAAAACTTCTTACACACAAACAAAGCCCATACCCCCTAAGGACAAACTTTAAAACCCATGTAAGAAAAGTGCAATAAATGTAACTTTTTGTCTTACAAAACACATAATGGGGTATATTTTTGACCCCTCAATCCATAGGTAGGGTTGGTATAGTAATTTAAGAGGTGTGGGACAAGTTTAACTTGTCCCACAAGCCTCCAAAATTGGCCCTTAAGGCCAAATCCGAAATTCCATGAAGGGGTAGAGTGTACAACACTCAAGATCATATACACTCCACTTAAAACACATAAACCAAAGAACCGTATAATCTTATAAATGACCTATTTTATCCCATCTAGAATTAGTTTAGTAACATGATTAATTAATTTAATTGAGACACTTAAACCCATTAGTGATAAAGGAGAAAATACAACACAATTTAAATAATTAATACAAGGAAAATACATCACTATGAAATCACATACTAAAATTAAATAAAGGAAAATAATTAAAAGGATAACACACAAACCCCTTGGTCCCAATTGGAGGTAATCCCCCCCATGGGGATCCCCTAACAAAAATTAAAACACACACACACACACAAAAAAAAAAAACATGTTTCCATGGTGACCATTTTTGAATTCATCTAGCATTCCAATGTGGTTGGTCTCCAATCCCCCAATTGTTTGTTGTGATGTGTTTACCTGTAAAACACATAATAACTCCTTTGGCCTCATGGCCGCATCAAAAAATCCAAGATAAAATATACAATATAAATCCACAATCATCTACATGTGACTTAAATCATCATCTAGCCAGTAACAACATCATTATTAAATCAACATTTCTAACAACATCTTAATTCTACATTTCATCAATATCAATAGGATCACCAGATTAGTTCAATTGTTAAGGTCTATTCAATATGAATAAAATATCACATGTCATAAATATATAACTATGTCAAAATCATATCATCATCAATATAAAATGTCTCTAATAATCCACACACAACATACTATGAGTCAAAATCTAGCAATAGTCTAAGTATATCCATCATCTAAGATCATGCTAAGTCAAATTCATACAATAATATCCATAAGTATAGTCAATAGTATCAAAATCAACAATAATAAGTGTCAAAGGGAAGTGAGCACTACATCCCCCTCGTCTTAGACTCGACTTCCTCCTGGAAGTCACTGGAATAAGTGTAGAAACTAGACTCGTAGTAATGTAGCATCCTTCCATGTAGCCATAGTCTCATCATATCTATCCCATTGTACTTGAACCTGGTCAATATCTCTTCCTCGAAGGCCCAGGGTCCTGCGCTCTAAGATACAGATGGACTCCACCATCACCTGCCCCTAATCCTGCACCTACAGTGCGATCCAATATAATACGTGGGAAAGATCAGCAATGTATCTCCTGAGTACATAAACATGAAACATGTCGTGGATGTGAGACAAGCTAGGTGAAATTCTAGGTGATAGGCCAAAGGACTAGTATGCTTCAAGATCTCAAAGGGACCCACAAACCTAGGAGCAAGCTTAGAACCTTTTCTGTAATGGATAGGGCTCTTATGCAGTCTGACACAAAGAAACCCCTTCGTTCCCACCTTGAAACTAAGATATTTCCTATGTTGGTCGGCATAATTCTTCTATTTTTCCTACACCTCCTACAATCTCTACCTGATCATAACAACCTTCTACTCCATATCTTGCAATAAATCTGGCCCAAGAGAAATCGTGTTCTCTAACCTGTCGCAAATATTGCCTGAAATGGAGCCATGCGTATCGAGCTCTGAAAACTATTATTGTAGGCAAACTCCATGAAGTACAAATACTCCTCCCATCTCGACTAATGATCCATAATGTCCATCCTAAGAATGTCCTCCAAGATCTAATTCACCCTCTCAGTTTTTCCATCTGTCTCAGGGTGATAGGATGTGCTAAAATTTATCTTCGTCCCGAGAGCATACTGCATCGTAGTCTAGAAGTGAGAAGTGTACAAAGGATCTCGGTCACAAATGATCTTCTGTGGAATCCTGTGTAATCTGACAATCTCATCAAGATATACCCATGCCACTTCCCTAGCTATGTAGGTGGTCTTGACCGGAGAAAAATGAGCCACTTTCATCAATTTATCCACCCTGAACATGATGGATTCATGGTGGTATCTCGACATCGGTAACCTAACTATAAAGTCTATGAAAATGTTGTCCCATTTCCACTCTAGTATGGCATGAGGAAAGAGAAGGCCAGCTGAATGTTGATGATCAACCATCACCCTTTGAAACTCTAAACATCGTGACACAAACTGAGCCACGTCTCTCCAAATTCCCCTCTAATGGTACAACTGTGTCAAGGTGGCATGCATATTCTTCATTCTGGGATGGGATGAATAAGGTGCATGATGAGCCTCAGTCAAAATGTCTTGTCTCAAGCCTCCATCTCTAGGAACATATATCTGACCTTTGTTCCTAAGAAGACCATCTATCTCTAATGAAAATCTATCAAAATTCCCCTCAAGGGGTCTCTGAGACTTAATCTCTGTTCTGACTGCAAGGTAGAAGATTTCATGAGGGAGTTGCTACAAAATCCTACTCCGCAAATCTATACCCACTGAAGTAGCCATAGCCACATGTCTCCATCTACTCAAGGCATCTGTAACCATGTTCTCCTTCCCCTTCACATGCTCTATCTCCATATTGTATTCGCAAAGAAAATCCATCCGACAATGTTGAAGAGCATTGAGATTAGGCTGCGTGAAGAGGTGGCAAAGACTCAAGTGATCAATCCTAAGTGTAAATATCTAAACAAGAAGGAAGTGTCTCCAATGCACCAATGCATGCACAACTATTGCAAGCTCAAGATCATGATTCGGATAATTGAGCTCATAATATTTGAGTTTGTAAGACTCAAACGTAACTACTCTTCCCTCTTGCATCAACACACCTCCAAGTCCTGCCAAAGAAACATCTTAGAAAATGAATAACTCACCCTAAGGGTATGGTACTACAAGAATAGTTGCTATCACGAGGCATTCCTTTAGTGTCATGAAGGCCTACTCACATCTATCTGACCATAAAAATTCTTCCCTTTCCACTGAAGGGAAGTGATGGGGTGCGTAACCCAAGAAAATTCTTGTACAACTCTCTTGTAATATCCTACCAAACCCATGAAGCTGCACAACTAGGTCACACTAGTTGGTGTTGACCAATCCATAATAGCTCAAATCTTTGAAGGATCGACTATGATACCTTCCCCATAAATGATGTGCCCCAAATACTGCACCTCTGTGTGAAAGAACACACACTTCTCCAAGTTCCCATAAAGTTGCTGCTTATGAAGACACTGAAGCACCTGGAAAAGGTTTCCCTCATTCTCCTCATATGTACGTGAGTATATAAGAATTTTGTTAAGGAAGATCAGCACAAATTGATCCAAAAATATCTTGAATACCCCATTGATCAAGCTCATGAACACTACAGGGGAATTCGTCAGACCAAAAGGTACCACTGTGAACTTGTAATGGTCATATCTTGTACGGAAGGTAGTTTTATGAATATCTGCATCCATGATCCTCAATTGATGGTACCCTGACTTAAGATCTATCTTGGACAATATTATGGCCCCCTTCATCTGGTCAAATAAATCATCAATGCATGGAAAAGGGTAACGATTCTTGATCATTACTTTATTCAACTGATGGTAGTCAATACAAAAATGCAGATATCCATCTTTCTTCTTAACGAAAATCACTGGTGCTCCCCAAGGGGATGGATTAGGCCTTTCTCAAGAAGGCCTTCAAGATGTAACTTGAGCTCACAGAGCTTAGGGGTAGTCATCCCATAAGGTGCTCATGAGATAGGATCTATTCCTGAAACCAGATCTATGTGAAAATATGTCTCATGTGGGGGAGGTAACCTAGTAGATCCCTTATAAATACATCAACAAACCCTCTCAAGATCTTATGGTCATCAAGAGATGGCCCACTAGACTCATCCTCAGATCTTTCACTAACCGTAATAGCATACATCTGATAACCTCATCACACACACCACTTAAGCTGCATAACGGATATGGTGCAGATGGAAATGGGTCTCCTAACTCCTGCTATCACTGACTCAACTCCTAGATCATCTATACATGAAATTGTCCTATGGTATCATTCCACTCTAGCTCTGTGTGAAAACAACTAGTCTATGCCCAAGATGACTCCATATGATCCAAATGGAAGGATACGAAGATCCGAGGTAGTGGTGAAGCGTCCCAAATCCACCACAAACTACTTAATTAAGGATTTTACAGAAATTTTGGCTCTAGAATCCATCTCAACATCCCAACTAAGACTCTTCCTAACTTCTACCAACCTGCAACACTCTATTAAGGATGGTGCAATAAATGAAATAGATGAACTAGAATCAAACAATATAAAGGCAAGAATACCACCAATGCTACATGTAGTCTCTATCATGGTACTTTGGTGCTCATCCTGGTGGTTCTCGACCACTTCCTAGATCCGATGGATGCGTACCATGTCGTCAACAATAGGCTATGAAATTTACATCTTACCCTTGTTACTAGGGTTCTGTGGGAACTCTCTCCAATGATATCCAACAACGCCACAACCATAACAACTACTTTGTCCTCTCCGGTGAGATGCAGCTCCAGTTGGTACTCTAGAGGCCTACACTGTGGATCCTGACGATCCGACTATTCACTACTGAGGTCTTTGTTGATGAGATTTTGTTGAATGAGCTCTTGGTGCACCTTGTGTCCTAATGGGACCTCTAGGAGGAGTCCCCATACTTTTCCCCCTTTGTGCGTCGAATCTCTAAGGAGGTATGTAAGGTGGAAAGTTTTGCTACTGCTACTGAGGTGGCTGTAGTGGTAGCCTAAATGAAGATTGCAATGAACCCTGTCTACCACAAGGAGGAGGAGATGACCACCTCGACCTGTTATCCTGCATCTACTAGATGTGGCTCTGAAATTTGTCCCTATCCTGTTGCATCTTTCCTCATGTCTCCTCTACAATATATGCCTTATCCACGACCTTTTCTAAGGTCTGTGGGCAGTGAATGCGTACCGTATAACCCAAATCCAAGTTCAGGCCCCTGATGAACCTGTGAATCCATACCTGCTCATCCTGCATATAGTCAACATACTGGAGTACATCCAGAAATTAACTCTCATACTTAGATATGTAGTCATAGATGCCTGATGGAGTTCCTAGAACTCATCTATCCTCTGCTAACTAAACCTCTTGGGTAAATACCTACTCCTGAACCACTCCTCAAAGAGATCCCAGGTAACTGTCTCTGAGTCAACATGGAGCTTCTTCTCCTCGATCCTCCACTAGAGACCTACTCCATCCCTCAGAAGATGGATCGCTACATGAGCTTTCGTGTTGCTATTACAAGGGCAGAGCTTCAAGCATTCATTCAAGCTCACCAACCAGGCCTTTTCCTAAAAACCACCTATATCCCCAAAATAGTGAGATGTTCGTAGCTTTAGGATCTCCCTAATATGGTCTTCAACAGACGACTGACGACCCCTTACATGTTCCTCCCTCTTTCTAAGGCTCCAAGATCTATCCCTATATCCTAAAATCATGTCTCCATATCCCCTCTTTGGTGACTCTACCCTATCCGACTCCACGTGGGAGTTCTCTACCCTAGGCTCCTCATTGTTTCAAGGAGAGGCTTGAGCCTTAACTGATGGCTCCCTATCCTGTCCAAGAAGTCATCCTCCTAAGGACCCTCCGCGTATAGTGTCATTGATGTCCTAAAGTGTGTGTAAAATATGAGGTAGAATGGCCGCTACAGCCTAATCTAGCGGTGGCAAATCTTGTTATACGTGTAAGAACCCGTCGTCTTGTTTGTGCCTCCTGCACACAAAAAGGAGAGAGTTAGTTCATCATTCTAGGTTCTATTCCATTTTGTATGTTTTCTATATCATACATTATCAAACAGTGTGGTTTTCTAGGTTTAAAAGAAAACAAATGTGTGCTAGGTTAAGTGTTCATGTGTCGTGTTTTCTAGTGTGCTCAAGGGTCCAATCTTTGAACCCACGGATCTGATACCAAGTGTAATGCCCATGAAAAAAGATGTTCTAGGACCGCCTTAAAATCTTAAACACTTATCTCGAAAGTTGCGGCAATTTTCTTTTTGTTTTATTTTATTTTAAGTTAAAAGGTTACAAGGGTGTCAACCCCTAATATACATTAAAATTAACTTTCACCAATAATCTCTACTATACAAAAGATGGACCTAGTCTAAGTTAAATGATTGAATATTCTTAATTTATCTCTAAGGTCAAATAATTAACATTCCACTAGGAAGGTACCATAATTTAATTTATTTGGTTAAATGTTTCTCTCCTCCTTAATTAACATTTACACCCTAAAAGATTTAATGAATACTTAGTTACTTTAGTTCCAAATTCTTAGTAAATTAAAAGTCCATATCATTAATTTTCTAAAACATACTAGGAACTAAATTAATGACTTTGCACACCAAGGTATTTGAATGGCCCCATTCACTAATCTACACATACCTTTAAATTTATTTAAAATATCTGCAAAATTCATTCCTACCAAAAAATTGTAGGGTTGGTCCTCAACCCTTGGATAATTTCAATTGTGGCCACTGGATCCTAGGGTTCCAAACTAACCCTAGATATCCTTAAGATTTCTTATTAAATCATTTTTTAACGCTAGTCTCCTCATTTTGTCACTTTTCCTTTGTTTAAATTTGCAGGTTGGAGAAATGGAAGCCATGGGAGAAAGGAAGGAAGAAACTATGGAAGAATTTAAAAATTCAAGCTTAGTTTAGACTAGGTTGTAGGTTTATCATTGTAATTTATTTCATACAAATATTGAAGGGGTTTCCACTCCAAAACTGAAGTTATTACAAAGTTATTTGTATTTTGAGTTCTCTATTTAGGGAAAACCCTACCTCCGTTAATACATATGATATTTAACACTTTTTAATTATTCAGTTGAAGTTTTACTTTCTTGAACAATGAATTTTAACCATCATTTTCTTCCTGGAGGTTTCCTATGTAATTTTACAAGCTTAAATTATTTCTTAGACCAAGTTAAAATTTGCACAGGCACGAAATTACATTTCCCACTATTAGTGACAAAACCTCCACCCAAAGCAGGTTGGTGGTCCTGGGACCGCTAACCTACCTAGATGACAATTCACGAACCACCGCTTTCCCTGAGCGATAGTCCTGAGACAACCATCTTTCCTAAGCGGCGGTTATGAGACCACCGCTCTGCACAGGGCGGTAGTCCTATTCCTTAGAAACAGAACCTTGAAATCCAAGATTTTTCAAAAAACAAAACTCACTAGGGTGTTTTTAGAGTCGTTATGAACTTACATTTATGTGCCTAAAGTTTCCATTTACAATATTTAATTCATCTAATCATTCCATAGTAAAATTACTCAATTTAAGAATTTCCTATTCCAATAGTAACAACAAAACTACAAGATCACCTTTTTTTCTCATTTCTTTCAACAAATTTTCTTTTAAATCCAAAAGTAGAAAAGAAACTAAATCTACTTCTAATGTTGTTGTTTTTCCTTACTACCAAATGTATTATTTCAACAAAATAATTTACTTAACATTTATAGCATCTTTCCATTTCCATTACAACTTATTTTTTTTAAAACTACAAGCAACATTATTCCACATTCATGTTTACCATGCATACACTATTACCATTTTTTAACTTCCATGTTCCTTCCTTCTCATTTACAATAAGACAATTTGAACAATGATAATGAACCTTCTTTTCGTTGAGCATAGCTCATTTCTTTTTTAAAGCAAAGAACTTACTTTCCCCAATACAACTTAAACTAAAATTTTAAACATGATTTCAATTTCATTCATTTCATTTCATACTAAAATTTGAGGAGAAATAAAATTATACAATTCATCAATGAGCTTCCTCAAATAATAATACAACTTACAATGCAACATGTCCTCAAAAAAATACAATATTACAATTTTTCCACCTTAAGTGGGAACAACAAGAAGGTTTTCTCATGAGAAAAAATTTCTTTTCAAAACCAACAAAAGATCCAAGTTTCACATCACCAACAAGATCTCCACCATGTTTCACTTTACCAAAAAAAAAATGGGTGGGGGAGAGGCAACACTCTCCACCCAACCATTAATCCAATGAGGAGAAGAAGTTATCTTCCTCATTGGCTCTCGAGCCCCAACCACATTAAAATGAAAAATTGATCCAACTAATTGCAACAAAATAAGGTTCCACATCAAAATACAAGGATTTCACAACCATACCAAAACACAAACAACTCAAACTACAATCACAAGAAGAACTAACAAAATATACAAGGCTTCACACTTACAAAGTCAAAGGACCAAGGATCTATGTGAAGATCACTTATGCCTCCCAATGGGAATTAGTTACCTACCTTAAATCCCTCCAATAAACATCTCAAAACACCTACAAAAATATTATGCCTCCCTCAAGATCATCTTATACCTCCCAAATTCTCTTATGCCTCCATACTATCTCTTATGTCTCCCTCATAAAAAACCAAGTAAGAAAGGAAAGCATTTCTTATCCAAGGTGGGGCACCCAACCCAACTCCATCCAAAACATGAAATAAACTCTTACGCTTCACTACATGTAAGATCCCCATACTCCCCTCCAACACCACACTTAGGTAATCTACCCAAGCTTCCAACAACCATACCAAAACACACAAAACAAATACACGTATACACAATATAAAAGAAAACATTTAGCAACAGTGTAGCTCCTACTTTTCCATGGTATAGCTTGATCTAAGAGTTACACACCAAGCTTCTTAAAGCACAAAAAATCACCAAAAAGATCCAACAAGATTCACAAGTACTCCAAAATCCTCCAACTCCAAAATGCAAGAGCACAAAAATAAATCAAGTAACCCCCATACAAACAAAAGAACTTGAATAAATATAAAAGGGAGAGAGGAGGGTGAGGTGGTTCCATGTAGGATGCCACATCACTCATCCTCAGCTTTACCTCACAAGTCAAACCTCAACTCCAATGCACAATAAATTGGTGGGTGAGAGGAATGAAAAACCTCTTACACACATGAACCAAGCCCACACCCCCCAAGGAAAAAATTTAAAACCCATGTAAGAAAAGTGTAATAAATATCACTTTTTGTATTACAAAACACATAATATAGTCTATTTTTGACCCCCAATCCATAGGTAGGATTGGTATAGTAATTTAAGAGGTGTGGGACGAGTTTAACTTGTCCCACAAGCCTTTGAAGTTGGCCCTCAAGGCCAAATCTGAAATTCCATGAAGGGATAGAGTGTACAACACTCAATATCACATACACTCCATTTACAACACATAAACCAAAGAACCATCTAATATAATAAATGACCTCTTTTGTCCCATCTATAATTAGTTTAGTAACATGATTAATTAACTTAATTGAGACACTTAAACCCATTGATTATAAAGGAGAAAATATACCACAATTTAAATAATTAATACAAGGAAAATGCATCACTATAAAATAACATACTAAAATAAAATAAAGGAAACCTTAATAAAAGGACAACACACAAACCCCTTGGTCACAATTGGAGGTAATCCCCCCCATAGAGACCCCCTAACAACAATTAAAACACACACACACAACAAAATACATGCTACCATGGTGACCATTATTGAATTCATCTAGCATTCCGATGTGGTTGGTCTCCAATCCCCCCTTTTTTTATTGTGATATGTTTACTAGAAATACACATAATACCTCCTTCGGCCTCATGGCTGCATCATAACATCCAAGATAAAATATACAATATAAACTCACAATCATCTACATGTGAATTAAATCACCATCTAGGAAAGTAACGTTATTATTTTCAATTTGTAACAAAATCTCAATTCTACATTTCATCAATATTAATAGGATCACCAGATTAGTTCAATTGTTAAGGTCTACTCAATATGACAAAAACATCGCATGTCAGAAATATATAACTATGTCAACAACATATCATCATCAATATAAATTGTTTGTAATAATCCACACACAACATACTATGAATCAAAATCTAACAATAGTCTAAGTATTTCCATCATCTAACATCATGCTAAGCCAAAATGATACAATAGTATCCATAAGTATAGTCAATTGTATCAAGATCAACAGTAATAAGTGTCGAAGGGAAGTGGACACTACATACTTGTTCATTTTCTTTCTTTTGCATTTTTTAAATTGGGAGCTTGTTGGAGTTGATTTTGGGAATTTTCTTAGCTTGGAGGTATTAAAGACTTCTAGAGTGAAGTTTTCTTGGAAGCTTTATGGAGAGGTAGGATCTCCATCCTTGTATTTTTCTTATTTAGTTTTGTATATGTGAAAACGGTGCTTGTTTAATATAGTATGAGTTTTGTGAATGTTATTTTGTGTGGTTGGGTAGTATGCCTTAAGTTGGGTTTGGAAGATGGACTTATGGGACCATTGGGGAGGGAAAAGGGAGTTTTCAAGGAATGCATTTAGTGGGAGTGTAATCGGGTGTTTCATCTATGGGGGGTGAAAATGAAATCATGGTCATACTGTTGAATACATGTAAGGGAGAGATAATTATATTCTGATGTTTGTGTTGTGCACTTGGAGGCTTAGGGTGAAACTCCCACTTCACTTAGGAGGAAAAAGGAGGTGATTGTTATCCAAAATTCACCCCTCAAGGTAATTTTGATAACATGCATCAAATTCTTTTGTCCCAAGCAATTATATTGAGTCCAGGCAAAAATTCATATTTCTAGGGTCCCCTCATATTTTTTCTAACTCCCCTGTCCAAGTAGAAGAGAGCAAGTTCTGAGAAAATGAAAAAAATTTGCAAAAACAAGCTCGGGCCAGGAAAAATCACGAAAAATGGCTAAGTCCTAGTCCTCGTAGCATTTGGGATAGTTGGGACAAAAAGGCGCGGATCGGCCGAAATGAGCACAGGCGGCCCCGGAAGCAATCGGGACATCTGGGAAAAAATTACGCGGCGGGCACGAAAAGCCGATCTGGCCAAAAGAAAAAAAAAATTGGCTAACTGCTGAGAGGGTCGCCTTTGGGACAAGTGGGACAAAAAGATGCGAACCGGCCGAACTGGGCGAAATGAGTCAAGGCAGCCCGAAACAGTCTGGGACGCGCGGGCCAAAAGTACGCGAACCGGCCGGATCGGCCGAAATGAGAACTTTTGTCCCAGAACAGTTGGGAAAAAAGGGCGCGAACCGGCCGAACCGAGCGAATTTTTCCCAGACGATCCAAAAGCAAATGGGACATATGGGCTGCGAAGACGCGAACCGGGCGAAATGGGAACAAGCAGTTCGAAACAACTGGGACATTTGGGACAGATGGGCATGAACCGGCCGGTTCACCCGAAATCAGCACAAGGAACACTGTGCTAAATGGGACAAAGGGACGCGCGGGACGCGAAAATCCGAAATGGCCGAAGGCAGGGAAGAAAAGTCAACGTTTGGTCCGGAAACTTCAAACGGCCATAACTTTTGACTCCAAGCTCCGATTTTCATAAAATTGGACTTTCTGGAACGAGCATGACGTCAATGCTCCATTCATTCAATGCTCATTTCTGTCAAATGACAGAAAACATATTCAGCTCCAGTCAGTCAATGCTCATTCCCGTCAAATGACAGAAAACACCTGCCAGGCCCAAAATTGCTGCCCACACTCAGAAGGCCATAACTTTTGTATTTCTCAACAAAATTGCACAAAATTGGTACCGTTGGAATTGTGGTTCCGAGCCCGATGTACAGAAATCAAGAAATTCCAGTTTTGATCAGAAATTGATTGAGATTTTTAAGGAAACGTGGCCGGGTTTAGAACAGTGTTTTATTTGGTAGCTGGGAGTGCAATTAAGAGGCATGGTCATCATTCTTTATCTGCTTCAGCACATGGGACAGTATGGGGAGCCTTTTGCAAGTAATGGACAACCTTTTCACTCAATTTAGTGCCTCTTATAGGTGGTTGAAGGACAGAGTTCGGGATTTTCCATTTTCCCTTCTCTTTTCCTTCTCATTTTTCTATAAATTGAAGTGTTGGGCTCATTGTAAAGGAGAGATTTTTTGGGTAGCAAAGCTCTACCAAAATTGCTTTGTGAAGCCAGTGTGTTGTAGGCCCTTGTAGTGGACTCCTTGCATGGTGATCCAGGCCCTTATCTTGTAATAGACTGAACTGTGCATACCAGGAAGCAATAAAATACAAAGTTTGTGGATGTATCTTCCCCTGCTGTGTTTTCTTGCATTCTTCTTGCCCCTTTTATCTTTCTACAAGAATATTGTGTCTATTATTATGTTCTTGCAGGAATTCACTAACATTGTGTATGCTTGGAATATTGTTGTGAATGCATTTTGCTAGATTATGGTGAACTGTCATCACCTCTTCTAGTGTGCACTTTCCCTCTGTATTTCACACATTTGGAAATTACTCTCACACCCTCCTTTTCTGGTGTATCACCACTTTAGTGTAGGCTTTCATTTTATGTATTCTCTCTCCCTGGTCCCTTGGAAGTTTAGATTAGAACAGCTAGTTTCTCCTGCATTAGAGTAGATTGTGGCAGGTAGTTTAGGAGCAAGAACCAGCTTTCTCTAGAGGTCTATCTCAAGTAGCAAGTCCCACAACTTGGAGATAGTACCCATGTTATCCAATCACACTGGATGCTTAGAGTGATCAAACTAGAAATCTGATCAACATCCAGGGGTGCTGTGATTCGGTGATAACAGTGATTTCCCATAGTCCTTGCTCAACCTAGTTTGATATCAAACCTATGTATTGTTTTCAAAGTTAAAAAACTTGTTGAGTATGTCTTTCTAGTTGTGTTGAATATTTTGAAATGTATGTTGTTTGTGGAAACTATATTTGTTGAAAAGTTGTTAAATGTTGCTCAAGATCCCTCATGGTTCTTTAGTTGGGGTTTGGGGGCCATTAAGGCGATGGCTTCTCCTCTTAATGGGTTAAAGGTTGGGTGGAGAGTGTTTCCTATTCCCCCTTCCTTTGTATTTTGATCCTTGTGAAAGATTGAAGTGAGCTAGATTGGAGCTACATTTGGGAAAAGACATGCAAATTGAAGACTTGTATTTTAGCCTTGTTAATAGCCCTTATGTTGTAAATTTTTCATTTTATTATTCCCACTTTTAGTGGATGATTGTAAATTTGTAAGCTTTAAAGAAATTTATTTTATTACTTGGAAATCCCTATATTAATCTGATATGGGGGTGGGGTAGGCGACCTCCTCCGCCCACCCCCACTTTTTAATATAACCTAAAACTAATATAAACCAAAACCTTTTCAATGTTATTTGGAAAACTGTGTAAAAATGTTAATACACTGTTTTTTGGTATATACACATATGTATGTGTATATATATCTGTGTGTGTGTGTAGATTTGTATATCTAGATTTTTTTATTAAATAAAATTTTGGGTTTTATTACTATAATAAATTTGTATATACATATATAGTCACACAAGTGTGTGTGTGTGTGTGTGTGTGTGTGTGTGTGTGTGTGTGTGTGTGTATTTATTTATTTATATACATATGGATACATATATAAAAATGTATATATACTCAAAATGAGTGTTTTCACTACTTAAAAACTAGATTTAATTAAAAGGGGAAAATGCCCATTTGTCCAAATAAGGTAAATACAAGAAAGGATTGATCTACAACAATGAATAGATTATACCAACAAGAAATTTCAATCAAACCCTAGGAAAGGGTAGATTAGAAATAGAAAAAAAAATGAAATAAACTTAGGTTTGTGTGTATCCATCTCAAGCTCCATTTTCCTCTTTCATTGTTTCCTCTCCTTCCCTAAAACCTGAAAAATAGAAATGAGAAAATAAGTCAAATGAAATTATAAAATATTCCTACAAGATGATTAGGGTTAGGTGAAATAATCATTCAAATTCAATCCATCAAATGGCCAAGATTCTTCCCTACAAAAGTTAGGTGAAATAATCATTCAAATGCATGGATCAGGTTTGAATTGGGCCACTTAAGTGGTGTAGAAGGTAACCTTAATTTGTTACCAATTATGACTTATTTAGTAAATTTTAAAAATAAAATACCCATGACCTTTTGATAATTAAAATAAATTCATTCCCTATTAATTTAGACAACATTTTTAATTGGGGATTAAATTTAATAGTATTCTTTAAATGGAAGTGTAAATTAGACTTGGCCCTAAAATAGTAAAATTATTAAATGACATTTGAGTAATGTTATTAGATTAATTAAGGAGGAAACTAAGAGGATTTTAAAATCAAACTCAATTTTAAATATTATTATTTAATTTGTTTTAAAATGATCATTTGTTAACTGAGAACTATGCTAAACTTTGCAACCAATATTGTTTATAAAAACAAAAATTTATTCAATAATATTTCGAGTTGTCTTGGGTTTTGTGTAGGTAAAAATTGTGGGAGTTACACTTGATATCAGATTCATGGGTTCAATGCTTAGACCCCAAGCACACATGGAAACATGAAACATAAACAAATTAACCTAGCGCAACTCAAAACCTATAACACACAAGATTGCATGATATTTTGTTAGACGTAGAAAACTTATAAAACTGAAACAAAACTTAGATGATGATAAAATAAATCTCACCTTGGTCTATGCAGAAGGTGTGAACCAGAAAAGGGGTTCCTGTTGGTGCTTAAAATAGTCTTGCCCCAATTTACCTTTGAAAATCTATCGATTTGCAGCATCTGTCACTTTCTTTTTCCCCATGTTGTGCCTGGTTAATCTTTGTTGCCATTTTTAATCTACTCCTGGGTCATAGATCACTTATGGGTCCATAGTTTTCTCCTTATTTCTTTGTTCCTCTAGAAAAGGTCTATAATTTGGGTCTCTTGTTCTCTTTTCATCAAAAAACTCGGGGTCTCCCATGTTTCCCATTCTCCATGGTTAGGATTTGTCTTCCTTGTCATTTCTACCCTAAATACTTGAAGAAAATGAATGGATGTATCTTTGAGAAACACATTTGAGCCTTGTAACATTTCTAAATTCTCTGTCCTTGGAGAAATTTTCATTTTTGGGCATGAATGATCATCTTTCTGTATTTTATGGTTTGACGAGCATTTCTCCTTGACAAATTTTCATCCTTGCATCGATAGGGGATGTGGACCCTTTTGGTTGGACACATCTCAGCTGGGTACTTTGAAAATTTCATGGGAAGCGTCAACTCAAAAAATTTCCATGTGGAGGAGCGACGCTCATTTGAAGATATACTTTTTCGTTTGGCCTTGTAGTAGAGTCAGGAGGATACGTGGAGGACTCCGCTGCTTTTCCAGGACTTAGAAAATTTTATGAAGTTGGTACAAGTTGGTAGAATAGGGACACGTGGCGAGCTCACACTAATTTAGGGTCTCCGCTTTAGGCACCATCTTGAAATTGCACCATGGAGACACGCAGAGGCCTCCTCTCATTTTACATTTTTCTTGGAATTTTCAGCGGCCAAAGGAGACTGCCTTGGAGTATGACACGTGGCACCTTCTACTGAGCTTCAAGCATTCAGACAAATGTTTCCGGAACAGGACATGTAGTGAGCCCGTGATCGTTCAAGATATCAAATTTTTGGGACCATCATAAGGTGTGCCATGGTGACACATGGCAGTATGAAAAGTCAAAGGGGTGGGGAATCAGACCATCGGAGGCAACTTGGAGTTTTTGCCTCTTAAGGATTTAAACATCAAAATGGCCTGAAATCCCAATAAAAGAAGGGTCAAAGCTTGCTCCAGTCAACGGCAGAGGTATGAAATCTTGGGGAAAATTTTGAAAAATTTCCTTTTGGGAGAAAAGGAGTTAAAACATCAAAATGGCCCGTAAGCTTGATAAGGGAAATAGTCAATATTTTTCCCCGGTCAACAGCAGAAGGGCAGAGCTACGGGGAAAACTTGAAACAAAAATCCTTTTTCCAAAAAGAGGTTCAAATGGAAAAATTCATCCATGGTTCCATTGTGGCCCACCTTAGGACACATGTCAGGCTCATTTCCTGAGGGCAGAGGTGTAGAGAAAAATGGAATTTTTTTCCATTTTTCCAAAACGCTGTAAAAATTCAAAGGAATCCACCGGGTCTATTCTTAAGTTTGAATATTCCACGTGGACAACCCAAATTCAAAGTAAGGATCAACGGCAGTTGAGAGTTTGAATCTGATTTTCCCCCCATTTTACTGAAACACGTATGGAAGTGCGAGTCTTCATGATTTCTTGGTATTTTCTACATTTCAAGCAGAGAGGAGAGTTAATATTGATATCTGAGTTTGGTGGGGGAGATCTGAAAGATGTCTTTCGTCATTAAAATGGTCTGACTATCGTGCTCGATCAGATTTTCCATTTTTCTTCTCCCTAGCATGCAAGGAGCCAAATTTGATAGATTAGGGGTGGAAGTGGTTGGCAAATTGAAGAAAGTGTGATATAGTAGAGGAAAGAGTTGAATGCGGGAGATATTCGATGAGATATGCCCCCTTGAGCACCTGACAACTTTTTGCAGATCTGATTCTGAGAATCACGATAAAAATCATGATGAGCACTAGTGCATTAAAAATTTTTGTCTTTTGGGAAGAAGGGGCTCTATTGTAAAAGTTATAAATGGCACAAATTTTTCATGCAAATCATTAGAATTTAGATGTTGGGGTGATAGAGGTCGAAGAAGAATTCCCAAGAGGAAATTTTGACAAAGCCTATCTTTTGAGAATCCATCTGAGAAACTAAGTCATCTCTTCTTGTATTAAGTTTTATTATGTCAAGGTGGTTGCAAGTGTTTAGCCATTGAAAAGCTTTGAGACTATTCTAGAAACTTTACCCTGCCAATAGACTTAATCAAATTCGAGTTTTTTTGTGTTGTCTTGAGAAAAATTTGTTGGTTTTATTTCTAAATGTATGCAAGTAGTTTTTCTTGTTTCTATTGCAATATTGTATCAAATTTGATTCAATCACACAGGCCTCAATCCTTGTGACAGTTTAGTGGCATCTGTAATTTCATCTCTCAGAAGAGATTTCATTTGGTATTGGAATAAATGATTTAAAATCACTTTTTTTTCATCTATTGATGGAGATTTTTTGTAAACCTTTGACTATACCTTAGGCATGATTTGACTCATATTTTGATGCTTTGTTCGATTATCTAACTCAATCCTTCATGATATAATCTCAAATATTGTGTAAAAGAGTGTTAATTTGGGCCTCCATTAAAGCTCATATTCTAGTTAAAGAAACATCTTAGCTATTATGTGGCATTAAATTGGTTTAACCTTCCATTTTATAAGGTTCCTCAAGGATCTGGTGAATCAAGTTCACCTTTCCCCACCTCCCTCCAAAAATTCATTCAAAAACAACCAATACTACTTGTACTACCCATGTTTGTCCTGTGTGCACACAAATGCATAATCTCTGTTACCAAAACATGTAGAAGCAATCAGGGTGTCAAATGTCTTTAGTAAATTTTTCCTTGTTGTGAAAATATCTCCATGATCTAGAAGTGACAACTCATGAGAGTCAAATTTGATGTGTTGATCATATTTTCCCAAGTTCTTCTCTATAAAATTTATGAAAAAGAAGGATTTATCATATTTCTTCAATAAACAGAGGTTACAAAATAGGTTCTCTTACCTTGGTTGAAAGGCACAACCTAAAATAGTGAGGATAGATCAAATCCTTTTGAGGGTGTTATCCATTTCTCCACATTTGAGTGATAAAGAGCTAGTTAGATCTCATCCCCGGCAACAAAATGACTCACCATGATCTAATATGTCTCTAAGTTTCCTTTCAAACCAGTGATGCTACTTAGAATTTGATGGAGAATCAATTTTGATAACAACAGTTCCTACACGTGGACCTAGACCTACCACCCCTAGATCAGGCAGTAACATCTATTTTACCTCAGATATTACAAAAACTATAGGATGTTAATGCTTCTATACACAGAGAATATTTAGGTGGGTGACCTAGTAGACAGAACAAAGAGCCATTAGTGGAGGCTTGTGCACCTTCACATCACAGTGTTAAGGATAAGAAAAATAACACCAACGTGGATTCGGTTAGACATGGGTCACCTCCTATGGAGCTCACAGATAGAGCTACGGGGCATAGAGACATGTCTGGGAGCCCTAGGCTGAGAGATGATCATATAGAGATACGTACGGGTTGAATGTTGACAGTAGCGGATCACATTAGAGAGATATTGTAGTTACACCCACCTCATTTTTCTAGAGACACATGGGGATTTCTAGTAGAGGCATGGTTGGTTAGCTTAAGTAGATGCTTCAAGCTATGTCCTTGTTCTAACAACATGAAAGCTTGTGTTTCCATCCACCTTCTAAGATACAGAGCTGGAGTTTGGTGGAGGATTGAGGAGAAGAATATCCATGTAGATTCAAAGATAGTTACTTGGGAGATCTTTGAGGAGCATTTCAGGAGTAGATAAATATCTAGGAGATTCATCCAGCAGTGGATCGATGAGTTTCATGATCTTCGTTAGGCTTCCATGATAGTGTCATAGTATGAGGGTATATTTTTAGAATTGCTTTAGTATGTGGATTACATGTAAGACGAGAAGGTTAGAGTTCATAGGTTCATCTGGGGCCTGAACTTAGACTTGGGTGGGGCAGTGCGCATTCATTTCCTAAAAACATTATCAAAAGTCATGGAGAAGGCCTACATTACAGAGGAAACCAAGGGGAAGACTCAATGGGCTCATGACAAAGTGAGGATCTACATACAAAAATTACAGGATAGTAGATCAAGGGGATTATCTCCTCCTCCTCATGGTGGAAACACTTCAGCACAGTCTTCCTTTTTACCTCCTACCACTCCTCAACAATAGAAATAATAGAAAACTCAGCCTCCATTTCGACCTCCATAGTGCCATCATACTGAGAGAGGGTGTAGTATGGGACCTCTAACTAAGGGGGCCAACAAGACACATGATCCACCCTGAGCACATTCGTTAGGAATACGTCCATCGCAGCACCCATAGAGATCTATGGTAGGATCATCATGTTCTTCAACATGTACTACTAGGCCACCTGGAGGACTATCTTCTCAATGGAGAGGATCAGGTAATTTCTATAGATGCGGTGTGCATGGACATCATTGGCGAGAGTGCCCTCAGAACCCTGTTAATCAGGGTAAGAAACTTTTTTTAGCCTACAGTTGGTGACATGGATAGGAGCCATAAGATATATGCAGTGGTTGATAACTATCAGGTAGAGCACTAGAGAACAGTGATTGAGACCACATGTAGCATTGGTGGTATTTCTACCCCTATCATATTTAACTCAGGATCTTTAGATTATTTCATTTCTCCATCATTAGTACAGTGTTGTAGGATGGTGGTAGTTAGGCAGGGCCTTAGTTGGGATGTTGAGATGGCTTCTAGAGAAAATATCTCAGTTGAATCCTTAGTCAAGGAGTGCGTAGTAGACTTAGTACCCTTTACCAATACTTTAGATCTCTGTATCCTTCCTTTGGGTTCATATGGAGTTATCTTGGGCATGGATTGGTTGTCTATGCACAGATCTAGAGTTTATTATCACAAAAAATATATATATTATGTAGATGATTTGAGTGAGGATTCAGTAATAACTTGATTCAATATACTCATCTCTATTTGCATTATTTCTACTATGTATCTAAAGTGGTGTGGGTGATGAGGTTGTCATTTGTATTCTATTACAATTAGTGATAGGTCGGAGGATGGGGCTAGTGGACCTTCAATTGATGATCACCCCATTTTGCAGGGGTTTTCTGATGTTTTTCCTAGTGAGAATCTAGGGATGCCTACCTTGCACGAGATCAATTTTCATATTGATTTGGTTCTAGGAGTAGAACTTATCTCACACACTCCTTATAGGATGACCACACCTGAGATATGTGAGCTCAAATTCCAGCTATAGGGCCTTCTCGAGAAAGTAATAATCTATCCTAGTGTATCCCCTTGGGGTTCACCAGTGATTTTTATAAAGAAGAAGGACGGATCCTTGAGGTTGTGTGTGGACTATTGTCAGCTAAACATAGTAACGATTAAGAATTGTTACCCTCTTCCTCGCATTGATAATTTGTTTGATTAGATGAAGGGGGCCAAATGTTTTCCAAAATAAAACTTAAGTCCGGATACCATCAGCTAAGGATTGTAGAGGAAAATTTCCACAAGACATCTTTCCATACAATATATGGCCACTATGAGTTCACATTTGTGTCATTCAGACTGACAAATGCCCCTGCAGTGTTCGTGATTTTGATGAATAGGGTGTTTAGGAATTTTCCATACCGGTTTTTACTCATGTTCCTTGATGACATATTGATCTAATCTCATACGCATGAGGATTATGAGGAGCACCCTCTTTAGGTTCTATAGTTTTTTCGTGAGCAAAAAATTTATGGAAACATGGAGAACTATGCATTCTTTAAGTCAGAGGTGCAATATTAGAGAAAATATGAAGAATTTGAAGGTGATTTCAGAGAGAATTGAAGATTTCTAAGTAAATTTAAGAAATTTTAGGAAATAAAATCTCATTCAGGAGTAATTTTTTTAAGAATGGATTTTTAGGTGTTGACAATGAGTTAGGATGAAATAAAATAGGCATTCGAAGGCTATTAGAATAGTCTACAAGGTTTAATAATCAACATTTATTTAAGGCTTAAATATTTCTTTAGGTACTACAAGAGTCTTCCACTACCACTCCTAGTTCAAAATGAAATAAGAGCTAAATTTTGAGTTACATGCAGAATTAGATTTTTAGAATAGTTTCATTGATCATAAAATGTGATTTTTAGTGTTTTAGTGAATTATGGTGGTCAAGAACATGTAACTCATGATAAAATTTCATTTAGGGATTCATTCCCTGTCTGGAGGAGGAAACCCATTTCCATGAGGAACAACTTGAGAAAAAAGGTGTCCATGTAACATAAGCATGCTTTCACCCAGGTTTCATATTGGTCAATAAATTGACTTGCGAAGGGGTTATCATGTTCAAAGGTTAAATGTAGAGCTCAAGGAGTGAATTGATTATCATCATATCCTAACTCTTTCATTGTACCCAAATCTCTCAAAAGAACAAGCTAAAATGAGCTAGTCATGTCACTGAGGTATCCAGGAACATCATGTGTAAAGTATTAAGGCATCGCATATCTCCATGAGAGAGATATGAGCAACTAAATATATGAGAATTATGAATTGTATTCCATGAAAGGATGATTTTAGAACTAGGAAAGTTCAGTGAATTATCTTTATATGGAGCACCCTATTTCTAAGAATGAGCAATCATCTAAGTTCACTTGATATAATTCACTTAGTACTATTCATAACAACTCATTCAACACATAGTAGTGTGATCAAAATTTAAAGATGAGGCATAATACAATCACCTCATTTTTTCCATAGGACATGAATCCCATTCAGGGAGAAATCCTCTATCTACAAAGTGAGGATCTCATTTTAGTAAGAAGTAGACAAACATCATAGAGTTATTGTCACTAGAGTGAATTATGGACCAAATTTCAAAATTGGTACCAGTGCAAGTAGTTGTAGGGCCAAAATCCAATCCAAAAGGTCAAAATACCAAAAAAATGACTCTATGTTTTCCCCAAAAAGGAAAAACTACAATATATATGCCCTAAAAGTCATAGGTCCTTATTGAAATCATGAAAATGAGTAAGTACTAACTAGATTAGATTTTGAAAAAATATATTCTAAATTATAAATGTCAAAGCTACGGGACCACTTCCATAAGGTGTATAGTGACCCTAAATTCTTATGTTTAATAAAATAAATATTATACTTAAATTTTATTTTAGTAAAAATGGCTCCTTCAGGCCGTTCTAAACTTCATATAATTCAAATCATGTATGTATTTTCTAACAATATAAACGCATATGCATTATAATGTGTATGTTTTTCCTAACAATATAAACATGTACTCATTATAACATATATGTGTTTTAGGCTCTAGGAATAACAAACCAAGAAAACTATTACGTGTACACATTATAAAAAAAAATGTACGTCTTTTGCCTAATTTGAAATTTATGTCCTCTTTTTAGCCCCCCAGATTGGTGCACTTACCCCTAAAACAAGTATATTATCATTTTGAGTAAGAAATGATTCAAGAAGGACTAAAATAAGATGAAGGAAATAGTTTCATAGCCATGATTAATGAAAATGCAACATATATAATCATAAATTAGGGATCTATACTCATACCTAAGGAGAAAGAAACTAACTACAGTCTTAGAGGCATCATCATGATCAAGAATTTAAGAAATTCCAAGAAAAACAAGTTGAAAGAAGAAAAAAGAAAATTGAGAAGGATGACACAAGGATGGTATACATTTAATTGACACTTTCAAAAGATCATATTTCATTGGAATCAAAGAAAGAAAGACCTTAAGAACAAGAAAGCTAGCACCTGGCATGGGGATGAATTTATTTTTCCCCTTGGGAGTATGATGTAGGAACATCACTCTCAACTTGTACATAGGGTTTTCAATATCAATTTTGGCTTTAAAAAATATGTCGATATGTCTAATTGGTCATTTTATGTCATATTGGTGTGTTTGTCTTGGTCTAACCTTTTCAAAATTTGTATCACGCACTTTCCCTCCTAAAGTGCAAGCTTTAAATTAAGGCTATTTTGTCTTGATATAAGAGCTATATTTTTCATGTATGTAAAATACCTATGCAATCCTAGGAAACTTAATGTCTATGTGTGCATGTTTCTTAAGTGTTTTATAACTTGGACTTCTAACCTAAGTGCTTAAGTTGGCTTAAACGATAAGAATGTAATTAACAGGGCTAATAGCTTGTATTCGGTTAACAATTGCATAAAAGGTTATAAAAGAAAAAAATGTAACTAATTTAAGTTTCCATTCAAATGTGATTCAAGGGGAAAGCTCCAAGAATATCTGAGTTTTGAGTATACACTTGATGGTCATAGTTTTTCATTGTTCTTATGCATAGTATTGATCATAAAAAAAAGTGCATGTCAAAACATGAAGGATATTGTGGGTGGTAAGAACCATTTTCTAGTTGTCTTGATTTGTATGAGTTTGTAATAACATTTTGGTATTATAGGATTGGAATAACCTAACATTCCATGTCAAGCTTTCTAAAGGTGTAAGTTTAGTTCAATTTTTGTAATGTTGAGAAGTGAATATAATCCAAATCTTGAATCTGATTGAAGAGGTAATCTCATTGTATGAAATTATGTTTGACAGAGTTTTTTAATCTTAAGAAGCCCTTGAGAAGGTTTTTAGTGTAGAGTGGCATGGTAATCTAGTTAGAGCTCTATATCAGGATAAACCTGCAACTTCAAACGAGGTTTTATTTTATGAAAAGGGATCTTATATTATATTAATTCAATACTATACAAGATAGATTTCATCAAAAATTTGGGTGATATAAGAGCACATCCCAAAACCATAAACAAAGATAGGTTGAGCTTAAAATAACAAGAGTCAAACTAGGGCGAGCCTAAGAGAGTACAAAAAAAATGGCATTGCCTAAAAAATTCAAAAAAAGCACTATCAAGCAGCAGTAGCAATCATTCCTGAGGCTGGCGGATCCCAATAATCTAGTCACAATGAACCAGGAAAGTCCTTACTAGCATCTGCAATCTACCAACGAACAGTAATTTCTTTCTCCGAGTCTGCTTCCCCATGCATATTAATGACAAGGTTGAGGCGAGGGAAATTTTCTAATGGTGGTGGGTGCCAAGCATCTTGTTGCAAATCAACAATAGAAGGAGATCCCAACCCATGCTAGCAAGGTGGTGAGCCCCAACTCTATTGGCAAGCCGATGAATGTGGTGGAGATCCCTAGCAACAACATTGAGTTGGTGAGTAACTATGCTGATGTAACAGCCCCAAGGAGTGATGGGTGCAGTTGAAACCATGACATTAAGACTGGCTAAGCCAACCACGAAGGGCAAAAGGCGAGGAGTGCTTGGTGGGAGACAGACGAACTTGAGCAAAATTGCACGAGGCTTCCCCTAATGGCGTAGTAGGGTCTAGAGGTGATCCACCTCCAGCACCACCTTATTTTCTTGAACTTGAATCTACAGAAGCACAGTGGATATCACCATAAATTTACTATAAATCGAGAAATATTGATCAACTACATAATTAGCAAAGAAGAAAGCATTTCTTTCTTTCCATATCCAAAAAAAAAATCCCTCTGAAAACACACCAAATATGGGTGAACAGAGGCAGAAGTTTGGGATCATCTCTCAATAGGATATGCTACCTTGAGTGAAACAATTGGGTCATGAAGGAAAAATAATAATGGATCTAGTTTTGGGAAACTTGAGCTTTTAGACAGAGCAAGAAGACATGCAAAATAATTTCCAAATGTCCATAGAAGGGGAATTTGGGAGACATGATCCCAATTTGAACAATACGAGCCCCGATAGGAAGGCCTTGGTATAGAATACACCAAAGGAAATGAGAAATTTTACAGTCCAATCATATAGTCCAAATAGTTTCAAATCACCTACCCCAGTTAGACAAAGTGGAGTGAGTTCCCCAACGAGTATTAAGTTTTTCTACCATGGGAAAATGGGGTGAGAGAAAATGGTAGCCTTTGTTGGCTTTGTAGTTACAGAAAGGATTATCGGCATACCACTTCAAGTATATCCACCATGGATGAGAGGAATGCACAATAATATTATGCAACATGTGATTAAGAAGCAAATTAATCATAGTAGTGAAAGTATCTTGATCTTGGTTGGAAAGATGAAACTGAGCTTTAAATTATGGCCAAGAGAACCAGTATTGAACATTTTTGTAGAAGAAGTCCTCGATGGTGTGAATTTTGCGCTTAAATAATTTGAGCACAAAGATTCCTGGGACCTCTTCTAAGTATTTTGTTGGTACCCAAATTGATTTTCCCTCAAAATCTAAGCAGCATCACAAATTTGACAGGAAGCTTAGAGACAAGTAGATCATGATGTGTGTCATTTTGTAGTCAGTGAAGAAATGTAACTTGCTCTTTTTCACTCAGATGTGGAGAAATGGATAGCATCCTCAAGACGATTTGATATATCCTCACTACTTTATGGTTATGCCTTTCAACCAGGGAGAGAGGACCCTTTTGTAGCCTGTTGTTTGTGGAGGAGATGGAGATGTCCTTCTTTGCAAAATTATTAAGAAGACCTTCAAGAAAACATGATTAATACAACAAAAATCTAACTCTCACGAGTTATCACCCTAGATAATGGAGATGTTTTCTAATCAAGGGTCAAGATACTAAAGACAATGAAAACTTGATTGCTTCTACATGTTTTGGTAATAGAAATTATGCATTTGTACACACACAGGACAAACATGGGTGAGATGGATAGGATTGGTTGTTTTTAAATAAATTTTGGTGGGAGGTGAGCTGAAATGAACTTGATTTGATAGATATTTGTGATTTTTTACAAAAAATGGAAGGCTTGATCAACGGAATGCTTCAGAACAGCTAAAATGTTCCTTTAACTAGAAGGTGTGCTTCAATGGAGGCCCAAATCAGCACGTTTTCACACAAACTTTAAGAATCCAAAATGAAGGCTCTAATTGAAAAATTTAATTGAACATTATCAACCTTTGTTTTATCACGCCTAATATACCCTCAAAGGCTAACAAACAATCTTATCATCATGCTAGGAGTAAAGTGATTTTAAATTTGTTTATTTCACTATCAAATGAAAGCTCTTCTAATAAATGAAATTACAAATGCCACCATACTATCATAAGGATAAAATTTTGTGTGATTCACAAAGATTTCAATGTAAAATTGCAATGGGAACAAGAAAAACTATTTTTAGACATTCAAAAATGAAGCAGACACAACTTTTCTCAGAAATCAACACAAATTAACTCAAATTTGATTGAATTCATCAGCAGGGGAAAGTTTTCTAGAACAATCTCAGAGCTTTTCAATGGTTGTACACTGTCAACCACCTTGACATGATCAAATTTAACACAAAAGAAATAAACAGGTTCCTTAGATGGTTTCTCATAAAGATGGGCTTTGTCAAACTTTTTTCCTAGGAATTAACTCCCAAACTCTAATACTCCAACCATTTGCATGAAAAACTCATGCAATTTATACTATTTAGTCTACAACTAAGTTTTCCCCCCAAAACAAAAAATATTCAAAGCACCATTGCTTGTTACGATTTTGATCATGATTCCTAGAATCAGATTTGCAAAAAAGTTATCAGGTGTTCATAGGAAAAATCTCTTCAAATATTTCCAGCATTCAATTCTTTGGCCTAGTAAATCACTCTTCATTTCACGCGCCAACTACTTCCTCCTCTAACCTGTCAAATTTAATTTCTTGCATGCCAAGGAAGGAAATATTGGAGAATCAGATCGAATATGATAGTTAGATCACACCTTAATGGTAATAGATTGCCCAATTGAATGCACTTTCAATTAAAAAAACAAAAAAAGCAAAGTATTACAGTTCAAAAAATTAAAAAATGAGACAAGGTGGGCTCATAAAATATTTTTTTATCACAACGCTACACGGAAATATTTTAAGATTTGAAGTTAAATAATATCATACAAAATTGTACTAATTAAAACTCTGCCTAAGGTAAAAAAAAATTCACACAACACTAGATGGAAATATTTTAAGATTTAAAGTTAAATAATATCATACAAAAATGTACTAATTAAAAACCTAGGCCTACGGTCCTCGTCGATAATAATTCATGCCAACACATGGAAATATCATGGCGTGGGCCACGAATAGCAAAACAAATTTGTAGGACGTGTAAGTGTCATGATATTGGTTACAATATAACCTCTACAAATAGAACGAGAAAGCGAGGTGGTATAGAAATGTGATTTTACTGTTACCAGAGGATAATGTGAATTAAATATTGATATATGTAAGAGTTTACTTAATCACTTTCTTTGATGGTAATATATGTTTTTTAAGAATAACATTTGATTATAAAGATATCAATGAAGTAAAATGTAAAATAATTTCTCTTCAGTTTTTATAATCAGTATATATATATGTTGATTTTTCATATTAAAAGAAAAAATCAGTTATATAAACATTAGATAAAGATATTGATGGTATTGGAATATCAGAGAAGAGCTATTAAAGTAATGTAGAGCTTTTCTCTCTTACCAGTGTCTCGTTGTCTTGTTTGAGACTTGGTGGAAAGGAGATTATCTTCTTAGGTATTTCTTCTTCAAAAACATCATGTATGATGTTTTCCCATTCTGCAGAATCGTAAATAGAGGCGATGTTGATGTTAAAAGTTTCTATCAACATATTAACAAGCATTGGAGAGTTCTTCCCATACAGCAGGTGGCTTTTATTGGTTGATAATTTTTGTCTGCAAAGCTCTTCCCATGCACATGGTGCTTCTCGAACCTCATTATAACAAGATTACATTCTTTGGCATAGAATTTAATACACTTGGAAAAAATTATTAAAGAAAATGTCATAGTCGTATCCTTCCTCTATATGAATTTCATGTAATGGTGGATATAATTACAATATGAATTGCACGTAATGTTCAGAAATAAAATTATGAAAGAAAGGGATTGTATAAAAACAACTTAAAAATGACACTTGTAAGCAATGACAAAGCATTTTTTTATAAGAGGGATAATGAAGAAGAGATGATAGAGAGAGTATATGGTTCTAATGTTTGAAATTGGAATGTAAACATAGTTTAATGTAAATCATTCCGTTTCTATGCTTTCTAAGGAGTTGTACGCTTGAAATGTTGCATCTATTCTCTTTCTTTATAAATTTACAATTGGTTGTGTGAGAAGGTGATGGCCTAACAACCCTTGGCGTAGGTTTCATGACATACTCCTTGCCTGGCTTCCCATCCTTTTTCTGTGGATGTAACTTTCCTTACCTGTAAGACAAGTTTCTTTAAACCCCTCTTCCTATTTAAAATAATGCGGTGAATATTTTTTTGCGAAATTGTGATGTAAGTCTAAAACTCAATATCTCCGTGTCACACATAACTTATTAATTAAGGTTTTTAATGTTTGTTTTTACATATTTATAAATATATGTGCCTACTCTTTCTTGTATTATTTAGAGAATGAATTAACAAGCAGCCACCATTTATGTTTCTTGCATCGGATTCTATTGAGCAACACCCCATATCGAGTTTTCAGATTTTGTTTTCTACAATTTTATTTTCAGAAATTAAAACATGAAATGGTAAATAGTGACCTTTCTAGATGAGTGGCTCTCGTTAATTATATATCACTATTGTCATATATACTAGCAAAAGCATCCATAAGCGTTTGTGACAGGCTGATAGGCATAGAAGAGGATTAATTGAAAGCAGTAATGGAATTATGGTATAAATCATGCAAGATTTGGTAGCTATCCAAGATTCAAGATTGGGTTGTGATATATTATTTGCAACATATGGTTCTTTTCTATTGTGACAATTACATTTGCGAGAATAAAAATCAATTATATAAACAAGGTTATTTAAAGTTATTCATCGCACTATTCTTAGAAGTGAAATATTCATGCACATAACAATACTCTCTTTCTAATATATATGTTTTAAACCTAAACATATCTTCAACCTAAGCATATATTCGCTAATAGTATTATTTCATCCTCCTTTAATTTGAAATAGTTATGAAAAGGTAATTTTTATTCCAGTGTGATAAAAAAATATGTTAGGGAGTTATAAACTAATACATTGTAAAAGCATGTAAAAATGCACATAGAATCTGTAACGCCCGTAGGAGCTACTCGCATGAGGCCAAAACAAAACAGGTTTAGAGAGAGAAAATTATGAAATAATTATTTTTTTTATTAGAATCAGGTTACAAGAGGACAGTTGCGAGGCATCGGAGAAAATTATCGATCTACTAAAACCGCCTCAAATTTCAAATTCAATTACATCTTCGTTACTTTCCTCAACAAGGTCCTAGAGTTCTTGTTTAAGAACTTTCATTAGCTTATCGAATATGAATCCATTAATCCCTGGTTAAAAAAAATATTTAAGGACCCTTAAAATAATTAAAACCCCCTTTTCTTTTATTTAAAACAAAATTATAATAATACAAGACTCACACTTTGTAATTCAGGGTCATAAATAAATGATGATTAATTGCTTGCTAGAAGGGGTCATGTGCACTCTATATTACTAGTTTTCCATCCCCTTCTCTCTTTATTTCTAATTGTCAATGCACAAATAAATTAATCCCCATCACTTAAGTGATGTAGGGTGCATTCCCCACCCTTGGATCTAAATTTTTTTAACCCTTAGATTTAGGCTTGGCAAAGAAACCCTAGAAATCTCTATGGATTGCCATAATTTTATTTCTTTTATTTATTTTCTTTCCTACATCCAAAGCCCTCATTTCTTTTGTTCTTTGTTTGCAGGTTAAAGGAGACAAGGAAGAGAAAACCAAGCTATGGAGGCCATTACATCCAAGGGGACTCTTCTCAACAATTTTCTTTTGGGTCAAAGCTTAATGGGGGAGTTTTTTTCATTGCAGATCTGACCTGGTTAGGGTTGATTGGGTTGCCCCAAAACCCTGGGCGCACGGATTTATTGTGAGTGTGTGTGTATATATATATATACACACACATATATATGTATTTATATATATAAGAAAAGAGAGAGAAAATACAGTGATGGCCGTGTAAGGGCCGTGGGAGGGCCGAACACACACAGGGCGCGTTTTTTTTGGTATGGCCGCGCGTTTTTTGTTTAGATTTTTTTTTTGCTGCGCATATGAGTTAGGGCAGTGTATATGAGGTGGGGGGAAGGGGCGCCGCCCCATCCCCACCCCATATGGTATATGGGGTGCAGATGGGGGTGGCGCCCCTTCCCCCCACCCCCAATCCTCGTGGTACAGCGAACAGACCGTGGCCTGTACACAGGCCGTGGCTCCCAATTTTTTTTTTTTAAATTTATTTCGAACCAATAATATACTCAACATTATTTCTTTTGTATTATTATTATATATTGTTTTTAAAATTTGAAAATACATATATCTATTTATAAATATATATATATGTGTGTGTGTGTGTGTGTGTGTGTGTGTGTGTGTGGGAATGGTACAATGTGATTTTTTTTTTAAAAATAAATAAAAGAAATTTGCAGTTTATTAGAATTTATATATTCTAATAATAGTAATCTTATCATTGTTAAAATAATTTAATTTTTGAGAATATTGAATACTATATATTTTTTTAAAAAAATAATAATAATAAATATAGAAGGGAATGTTGGCAAGATGTAAACTTGTTTTAGTCCTCCTTTCCTCACAATTTGACAATTATTGTATGTAAAATAGAAACAAGAAAGTTTCATTTCACCAACAAGGTTGCATATAGCTTGTAATGAGTTCTAAAAATGAGAAATATTTACTATAATCTAGTATTTTAACTATTTATTGTCCAAATTGAAAGTGATGGTATTCGATTTCTGTCTATCAACAAAAGGAAGCTAACTTTTGTAACACATACTATTTGATTAATACAATGAAATAAAACTAGCATTTCACAAGATGGAATCTACTACAAACTTCCCCAATAGTATAATCACAAGATTTTCACAAGCTTTTTGGACATGACATCTCTTTATTTCCTTACAATTTTCTCAATAATGTAAACATCTTACAAGTAAAATTTGCATTAAACCATGTAACTTTTGATACAATATGGATTACAATGTCCTTTATTTTTAAATGAAAAACAAGATGATGCAACTCTCTTTCACCTACAAATTTACAACAAAATGAAGTATAGAAGGTAAGTGGAAAGAGTCTTCACAAGCTTCAATGTGCTCTTCATCCGTGCTCCAAGTTCCAAGTAGTTCAATTACAACCAAGATAGGGGAAGAGGCAACACTCTCCTCCCAACCAAAACTCAATGAAGAAGAGAAGCAATCTCCTCCATTGACCCCCAAGCCCCAAACACAACACAATGAAAGGGTGGTCTCCAACTCAAGGCAACAATACTTGCTTCCACAATACAATTTCTTCACAACATTCAAGCTAAAATAGAAGAACAAAGAGACACACAAATAACACCAAACATTTCACAACAAGGCTTGCATCCAAGCCAACAAGAGAAGGAACTATGGGAATGTTTTCCTTATGCCTCCCAATTGAGATGAGATGCCCATCCAAAACCCTCCACAATAAAACTCAATCCCCTATGACTCTTATGCCTCCCTCAAGTACCCCTTTTTCCTCCCATACTCTTATGCCTCCCTCCTCTTATGGCTTCCTCAAGAACAAGGTAAGAATGTAAACATTCTTACCCAAGATGGGCATCCCTCTCAAGCTCCCTCCACAATATCCTAATCTACTCTTATGCCTCCCTCATGAGTATTCCCATAGACCTCTCCTATACTACACAATAAGCATTCTATCCATTTTTCCACAATACACAAAAACAACATGCATTTTCTACAATTTTAAGCACAAAAGCAACAACAAAAGAAAGCACAAAGAGATAAGTTTTCCTACCTCTCCATTGGAGAAGCCTAAACCAAGAAGCTTTGTCCAAGCTCCCTCCAAAACAATCCAAGCATGCAAGTCCAAGCTCTTTCTTTTTCTTTCTCCCAATTCTCTTCTCTCCCAAAATAACAAAAGAAATTTCAACAAAAAAAACCTCCAACCCCCTCAACAAGAGAGGAAGTTTCAATAAATAGACAAAAAGGAAGGAGTGAGGGTGATGTGGCTCCATGTAGAATGCCACATCACACATCCTCAAACCACCTCCCAATGTCAACTCAAATCCCAAAACACCATAAATGGGTGGTTGGGTTGATTGACATCTCTTTTCCACATCCATCCCTTCCCATGTGTCTTAAGGCACAAATAAATGCCAATGAAGAAAAGTGCACTCCAAAGTCATATTTCTCTTGCCAAAACAATAAATAATCCCCTTTTTGGCTTCCCAACCCATAGATATGGTTGGTAAGGGATTTTGGGAAGTGTGGGACAAGTTCAACTTGTCCCACAAGTCTCCCAAAATTGTCCTAAATCTCAAATTCGAGTTTCAAGGGATTTGGAGTGGTCAACACTCAAAACAAGCATTCAATACATGAGGAAACACAAGGCTCAAGGAGCCAACCATCAAAATTAATTACCCCCACTTGACTTCCCTCCAAAACTTAAAAATTAAAACAAGATATTAAATTAATCTAAACATACTTAGCAAAAGTAATAAAAAAAGACATCACAAATGAAATCACCTACTAAAGTAAATAAAAACAATTAAATAAAATTCTTAACCCCATGGTCACATTAGAACATTTCCCCCTCATGAAAATTTTCATAACACATACAAGAATAAAGGTAACACAATACAATTTACTAGTTGCCTTGACGACCAAATGTTGTAACCACCCGACATCCTATTGTGTTTGGTTCCCAATCCCCCTCATGGTTGTGATCATGTTGTGTTTCCTGAAAAATATAAAATACCTCCTTTGGCCTTGCGGCCATGTTAAAATATCCAAAATAACCATATGCATGAAATTTACTAACATCTATAAGTAATTCAATCAATCATTATTTCTAGGTCTAAATCACAGCTTAATTATGCATTTCATCATTATCCAAAATTACAGTAATGTAAATTCAACAACTACATTCTACTCATCATGGCGAAGAAATCCAATGTTAGAACACATGCAATATATCCATATAAAAATAATATCGGTATCCAATAGTTTGTCCATGAGTCAGTGTAAATCATACTGAAAACAAAAATCCAATCATATCCCAAATGCATCTACTCACAAAACATCATGCTAATCAACGTAAGTATAAGTCATATCCATATCCAAAAGTCTGCATAACTCAAAATGATAATCAACTAAATGTCATAGGGAAGTGGGCATTACAGAATCAAATAAACGCATGGCATTTCAAAAATATTTCAATTAATTTTTTAATAATATATTATAGAGGGAATTAAAACAAACATTAAAAACTCTAATATGATGAGATAGATCTCCTCTTTAATCAAAAAATTCAAATTTCAAAGAAGAAACTCCCAATGGAAAGAGATATGCAAGTCCATCGCAATCTAAAATATTTATAAGAATTAACATTATTATAAATGACCTTAATTTATGTCTTTTGAAAGACTTGAGAATGAATTAATGAGTTCACAATTTGCACATTATTTTCATAATAATAGTCATGTCAAAATTTGGTAAAGAAGTAGAAAAAAAATTATAATAGTTTGGAAGAGAACAATTAAAACAAAAAATCATAAAAAAATTTGAAGAAATTAGATGGGCATTATGAGTAATATATTGTTAAAGCATATTAGAAGTAATTTCATTGGAAATTCTAGATGCGGGTGGAGGAATATGGAGGGAAATCAGAATATGTGAAATTGAAAGATTTTTTTAAATATTAAGAATTTTCGAAAGAATAGAAGTAATATTGGAAACAAGATAAGTTTAAGAAAGAAGAAATTTATTAATAATTTTAAAACTGACTAAATACATGTCACATATTAAAACATATTGCAATTTATAGGGATTTTATCTACATTATAAGTAATTATGTATCCATTATTTACCTTGTAGAGAATATTTGAGACTATCTCTATATAATTTGGCCTCTTTATAAGTTTTTCATACACTTTATTTCAAGACGAATCATGATATAAAAATCTCCTTAGGGTTTTCTATAACATAATTTATTAAAAAAAAATTAAGGCTTCCAACCCTTTCTTCTTTATAAGTAAGTTTTTCTTTTAATCATCTATTTCATATGCATTATCAATTTTGAGTAACTCATTATATTATCATTCAAAGATGTAACGACCCAAAAAATCACAACACGATCAACACAGTAAAAGACAGGATATATATATTTTTTTGACTTGCTTGACACATAACATGGCGCAACATGTCATCACCAAGGTTACAACTAACTCCGTGAACAACTCGATATAAGGATGGCCATAATAGCAGCATGAAAATGACCACACCTATCAAGGATAATATTTTTTTTTTTTTGACAAAACAACATAGAAGCCCAACCACATGACACTCTCACATCTAGGGCAAGCCACAGTAAGAAACGATTGGAGGTTATTTATTTTGATAAGACACCCTAGATAAATTTAAAGGAAGAAGGTCAAATGAATTCACCCTTAAGCTGTCATTAGTTCTTACTGAGGTTTAATTGAAGCTTGAGGTTTTATATGTAGTTAAAATAGCGCTCTTAACTAGGCTTCACCGAAAGAGCTTATCAAGAGGAAGCTACTTACTTTTAAATAGGCTGAGAAATAAATTCAGTGGTTTCAAAACTTTCTTCTCTTACTTGTTAAATTTATTAGAATCTAACCATTGTTTTCCATTAAACTTGTCTTTAGCGTTCACCAAAAGAGTAGTGTTTACTAGTTCAGTTAGGGATAACATGCTATGTAAAATCACTTTGCAAGGATGGTCTCACTCTTGATTACTTAAGGTATTGTTTGTTTACAAGGGGATCTAAACGACAACATATTTCTTTGAATAAAACTTTTAGGTAACTTCTGTAAGGAAAACCACCCCATTACAACTTACATATAACACATCAATACAGAGTCTCAGAAAGATTTAAATTAACACTTAATTCTCAAGATCCAAGTTTTACAATGCTTATGCCAGTGAAAGTTTGAATAACATTTCCCACAAAGATAAGTTACCAGTTTACCTACAGAAGGACAACATAACATCTTCACGCAAATTCTGAACAACCCAAGGCAAGAGGTCTTCTAAATTCCTTTGCAATCACTATTACAAAATTTACCTCACATTGGACATTTTTACAAGGAATTTCATAAATAGCACTGATGAAACCTTTACAATTCTTTCCTTTAATCTACTCGCATAATCCATCTGCACAAATACTAGCTAGAATCAGTTCGCAAGAACTGAGCATGTTAAGACTACACATTGCAACAGTAAGCTAACATTTAACAATATCAAGAAAGGAATGTTTTAAATTCAGAAATGGATTAAAACACAACTCACAACTCCAAGATTAATCACATGAGAGAGAAATCTAAACCATCCAACAAGGAGAAAGTCAAAATACTAGTAAGAACAAAATTACATAAATCAAGGCAAGACCTTATGGGTTAGGAACAAGAAGGTCAAGAGGGTTGATATTTCCTTCATGTGATCCTATGGTTTACGTGATTGGAATCCAATACTCAATCCATCCATCTAAAGGGGTCCAAGAGAAGACAAAACATACTAATTATGATCGTAGGCGCGAAACAGAATGACATTATCCAATTCTCCCAGGGAGAGGCTTCATAGTAATATGGGTTCGACGCCCTAAAAGGAAACAACTATAGTTTCAGTTTTAACCAAGGAGTTTACCACTACTTCCTTATAGGATTTCTTAAACGTAGTACTAGTTAACAAAACAAATCCACCCTTCCAAAAGCATACAAATGAGACACAAAAGGGGCCATTATTCTACCAACAAATCTTATCCTAATCGTCAGCTTCTCTTCATAATGTAAGGGAAGGCTAAACCCAAAAGTCGTTAATAATTTTTATATATTTCCGACAATGCCAAAAAGTATAAAAAAAAATGATTTCCTTAACAAGGCCACAAAATGGGACCTTTTAGTAACCAAGTTTGAAGTATAAGATATTCGAGTTCGAAAACAAATGGATTCGCTACGCGGAGGGTAAAACACCAACGATGCCCCAGACTCAAAGGACCTACCACGAGTGCAAGCACAAAAATAAGAACCAACACACATATCCATCAGGAAGGTTACGCAGTGTAGTCAGGCCTAGAAGTTCTATGAGCTCCTTGCCAATGGTAAAGAAGATGGAAAATTTTACTCGATCCATGTGGGCTTATCAAGGGAAAGTCTAGCAAATATCAAACAGATAAATATAACAGCCACCTATGATATTATCCTTGAAATCAGCTGTCATCTAATAGGAAACGAGTTCACGAGTCCAATACCATGGATTCACCTACAACTTTTGTTTCAGTCCAGCTAGTAATAGCTTGCTTGCGTCCCGTAATAAAAATTGTAGAGATTTCATTCAGTAAAACTTACAATGTTTCCCCCTTACTTTAATCAAACAAGAGTTTGAACCGGGAAGTAGGTAAAGTAATTCTCTCAACACGTAGAGGCCAAAATAGATGTCAGGTTATTCATCCTCTAGAACTGGGTACAACAGTCAACCATGTACAGTTTTGAAACAAGACCCTAATGCCATTTTCTAATTAAACAGAAAGTAAGGAATGCCCACAGGCTTAAACAAGTTTTAGAACACAATGTCACTATTAATGTACCTTTTTGCAAAACAGGAGAGCCCTAAACAGGAAATACGTATTTATTCAACCAAAAGAGATATGTGGGCTTAACCTTCCATTTAGTAACCTTCAATTATAACTACCATCACAGAATTCTTTTAAAAGAGATTCATATAAGCAAACAAACTCAATAATGTTTCCTTCCCTACGAACTAGATTGCATCACTCAAAATTGCAGTAACCCATTTAGACAAATATGAAATAGAGTAAGCTATAAGGGAGGAAAGAACATTCCAAGCAAAACCAGCGAAATTGGATCGAGATTTAAAGGAACAACCAACACAATCAGGTAGCGATATAAACAACCACGAAAACATTTGTCTAGGCGCTATTCAATAGGAAAGAAAATTCATTTCATGATACTGAAAGAAGGTAGAAAACTATTACAAGGAGTAGATTTAACATGCCTGATTATAATTCTTTCTTCCAAGCTCTTGTTGCTCTCTCCCATAAGGCAGCTTGAAGGCATCATTCTTTTCAACATCTGAAAACCAGGGGCTGTATGGCTATGGGAAGCATTGTTTTCTCTATGGCATAGGAAAGGGGTGATGGAATCCCTGATGTAGTCTTCGGATGACTTGGAGAAGGATCAGAGATCTCGGGTTTTTGATCCATCATCCGTGAAGATGAACCACCTGCTCTAGCTTACCAAACTGCTGCTGTTGTAAGTCATATGCCCCTATTGAGGATGCATGCATTTATTTTTGCAAATGTTGTTGCTGCTCATGATATAGTTGTCTTAGCCTTGACACCTCCTTTTTCAATGCTTCACAGTGTGCATCCTTAAAAAGCTTGTCTTGTGCAAGAGCAACAATTATTTACTTCAAAGCACTGTTATCAACATTCATTATAACTCTTTGATGATCCAGAAATGTCACTTGAGGAGACAGCGTCGACACTTTTGTCTGCAAGGCATTGACGCTTCTTTCAAGCTCTGAAAAGTATTGCAGCTTTCTTACTCTAGATCTTTGCGCAGATTGCCTATTCGCTAAAATTCATTTGATCCATTTTGGATCCATGCTTGGGTCGTGTTCCATTGCTGATGATGAGGGCATTTCAGTCTTGGCAGTCTGGAGTGGTTGCTCACTTTTGTTGACACTTTGTACTTCTGGGTCACTATTGAATTGGCCTGATACAGTCATTACTTTCTCTTCCATTGAAGGCTCATTGCTGCTATTGTGATCAGATGGAGTGGAGGGGTTCTCGATAAGTTGCTTGTTCCTGTTTGAACATATGTTATCCAATGCAAATGTCTGATGAGTAGGAGGATTAGAAGATTGATTTGATTGACTCTTATTGAACGGCTCAACATCAACAAACATTGAAATGAGCTGCTCCTCATCCAATCGGTCAAAGTCCTGAGATCCTTTGGATGGCTTATAGATGTTGCACTCCTGCAATCATATTCATCTTCCTCTGCAACTCTAGGCTATTATCATTAAAAAGCCCTGAATCTCTAGAATGAGACATGAAATAGTCTCTGGTAACCCTGAACTCATCAGAAGGCCTTATAGCAGGAAAGGTCCACCAAATATATGGCTCTTGGACTACATATATAATAGACGCTGGCAATGCATCCAACCAGGCCAGATACAGAGAGCAAGCTCACAACATCAAAGGTGGGAGTTCTCCCAAAAGACTCCATAAATCTGTTTCTGAAGCCTCAACATTCCAACACTCTGCACTGGAATAACACCCTCTAGAAGAGGGACAACAAAGAAATACAGAGCATTTCTAATCAAATAATGGTAGCCTGTAAAATACAGGTTACATTCAGTCATCCAAAACAGCAGAACACAAACATTTCAGCAATAAATTAATCCATCGAGGTCAAGAAGCCACTCACTGTCAACTTAATATCTTCAAACAGATATACAATACCCAGGAGCTATTTCACCCAATTTGTAGGATCGAACCTAGTTCAATAATGAATAGAAATATTAGTTCATGCAACCTGCTTGCAGATGAAATAAGCTGTTAGGAGAAGATATGGTGGCTATTCATGTGGTGCTATGGATCCCAAACAAGCTACAAAGCGCAGCACCCCAGGATTTGAAGCTCGGACACAAGACATGTAGACTACATCACTCCTGGCTTTCCAAGGCACCCACCCGTAGTGATTTATATAAACCTTTTCCTTCATCAGATCTGGTGGACAGAATCAAACGGTGCAAACGATTTCAGCTGTAGCTTGCCAAGGTGGATACATTCCAAAGAAACCTTTATGCCTGCCAGACTCAGATGAAGTCATTGCAAGAAGCCCACTAAATGCAAAGCAAATCGTGCTTGAGAATATTCTGATCTGAAACAGGTCCACCTCCATGAGATCCTCTTCCATGAGCTTGAAGGATTCATCCTTGCTTTTGAGAATGTATTCTATACTGGTTAGAACGCAACATAGTTGGACGACCTGCCTTTGGAAAGGCTCAAAAGCTTCAAATAAACTGCAATAGTGTCTATCGCCTAGCTAAGCATTACTGTTACAGGCTGGTGAGCCATGGAGAAAGTAATAAAACGCCCACGCCAACTCAGGAACAACACCCCTCACATTGCCACACGCAGTCTAACTGAGATAACGGCCCATCACTCCACCTACATTGGCATTGAATGGAGAATTTAGGAAACTTCATGGCGTAGAAAAAAAAATGTTTAGAGGTTTGACCCACTCCTGTAATCTCCCTCACGCAAGGGTAGAAAATAAAAATGCGGTGGACAAGTGTAGCCTTATCTTCTGGTTGCGAGGATGCCGAGGTGGAAAAATTGGAGGCCGATGCCCATGGCGATTAGATGAGAAGATAACATTATACATTTTTACATCAAGCAAGTTGAGAAGTAAGATCGAATTTTGCATTGAATCCTTTTTATATTGTTCAACTATGATAACAGGCTAGTAAGGAAAATTTAGAAGAGGATAAACGTCTTAGTGTTTTGATCATTATGTCGTCTTAACATGGAACCTTGAATGGTTTGTCTATCTTGGAAAATAGAAGAAAGTTGGTTTACCGCTTGTTGAGTGACCTTAATGGATTATCGGTATTCTAAGAGTTGATGTAACCTTGTTTCATTTTCGTAAATGAATAGCGATGCTAAAATTTCATCACACACGAACAACACAGTAAAAGACAGGATAATTTTTTTTTGACTTTCTTCGACACATAACACGACACAACATGTCATCACAAAGTTACAACCAACTCTAGGAACCACTTGTTACGGGGATGACCACAAGGTCGGCACGGAAACGTTCACACCCAAAAGGATAATACATTTTTCTTTGTTTGACATTAACAACATAGAAGTCCAACCACAGAACACACTTACAGTTAGGGCCAACCACAATGAGATATTCTTGAGGGTTATTTATTTTAAAAGACATCTTGCAATTATTAGCTTAATTTTCAAGGAGGCTCAAGATATGATTCATACAATTCATCTTACCAAGCTAAGTTTATTCATTTTTTACACTGAGTAATCATCTTTAAAACTTCTCTATTATGACATTTATTTTCTTAATTCATTTATTTAGAGAAAGGGGGTAATTTAATTCCACAAGGCCATCTATTTACACTTACGCTACTAGAACTTGTTCATGCCCATATGACAACATGGGTTTGCTTTCAACATACTTAAGAGAAGTTGAAGACAAAGCACCTTGGAAAAAGGTTAGAGGGAGAAGGTTGAGTTGAAATCATCTTCAAGACCTCATCAGCTATTACCAAGATATAATTGAAACTTGAAAACTTAACCAGAATTATTAAAGATTTTACTTAGGCTTTACTAAATGAGTTTTATAAAAATAAAACAATTTACCTTCCAATGGCTAAGAGATAGATTGCGTGGTTTCTAAAGTGTTATCTCCTGCTTATTAAATCTTATTATCTTCCAGAACTAACCATAGACTTCCCTTAAGTTCGTTTAAGAATTTCACCATGAAAGGGATAGTGTTCATTAGTGTAGCAAGGGTTATCAGGTTATATAATGTTACTTAACAAAGGATAGTTTCATCTTTGATCACTTATGGAATTACATGCTCTCAAGTTGGTCACCTCTACACTAATTCATTTGCAATATAAATTTTAGTTTAACTTCTATAAGTATTAAACAACCCATTTTATTTTACTTATAACACACTATTACTAAGTCTTAGAAAGATTTAACTCAACATTTAATCGTAGGGATAAAGTTTAACATTACTCATTTACGAAAACGAAATAAGGTTACATCAACTCTTAGAATACCGATAATCCATTAAGGTCACTCATCAAGCGGTAAACAAATTTTCTTATATTTTCCAAGATAGACAGACAATTCAAGGTTCCAAAGTTAAGACGACATAATCCACGATACAATACACTAAGACATTGATCCTCTTCTAAATTTTCCACTAGATGTTATCAATAGTTGAACAATATAAAAAGGATTCATGCAAAAGAACTTCTCAACTGAGGTTGATGTAAAAATCTACAAGTCTATCCCTCATCTACTCGCAAAATCCATCTGCAACAAATTTTTCCACAAGAGTCAGTTCGCGAGAACTGAGCAAGATAAGGCTACACAAAACCACCATAACTATTATCTAACAATACCACAAAAGGAAGCACTTTATTACAAGAATTGGGTCAAACCTCTAAACACTATCAACACATCAAGTTATAATAAAGTCTCCATCATGCCAATCAAAGAAGGAGAAGACCTTGTACTTCAGTTAGGAGTAAAAGCAACGAAAGTATAGCAATCGTATGAGAATGGCCCTTGGCCCTATAAGGAGAAAATAAACAATCTAGCAAAAACAGAATTCCCATCAAGTAAGTAATTAAACAATAATTACAAGATTGAGATTTGATATATATACCAACCATCTAGAAATTTATCAAAGGTACCAAACGCATAGGCTAAAATAATATATTTCTAAAAGAACAAGAGTTGATCGGCCCAAGAAAGGGGAACCACGGGTTTCAAAAATTAACACAAAAAGCCATGTATAATTGAGTTTCAAACCAGAAATCAAATAGAGTATACACACAACATAAGTTTCGAAGCGAAGGCAAGGTATACTAGTTTTGACCATTAACTACAAAGATTTTCCAATCATTCAAAAAGGGCCAATGTCTTACAGGCTAGTAGCAAACACGCGAGAGAAGAAGGGAGTTCCGTCAAACAAGAGTATACAATAATGTCATCAACAAATTTTATAACACTAAAGATTTGCAAACCTCCACAACAATTCTAATGTTTGGTTAATTTAAAATAAATTACCTATTTCCCAAAACAACAATATTTTAAGGCAACCCTTGGTAACACAGTCAACCGTCACACATAGATACAAACATAATTTCTAAGTGACATTATCAAAACAAAACCTTCCGCTATGAATCCATAAGACTATCAAATGAAAGATGAGTTTTTCCCGAAGATTAATCACATTTAAGGAAATTTCCATCACAAAATATTAAGGTAATTACGTGCATAAAAACCGACCAATATTAATTAATAGCGTTAACATTACAAAGGAGAAAATAATGCAAGTTAGGAAAAATAGAAGAGCGCCATCAACAATAATTCTGAGAGGGGGATTAGACCAAAACTATTCTAGTGTCAACGAGGTACTGGATTCGCACAATGAAACCTCCAGCTTAGTTGATCCGAAAAGCTAGTTATGGTTCAAGTTGATAGGGATGGTCAAGGTACTTCTTGAGGATGGCCTTAAAAGCCTAGAAACAAGATGAAAGATAATATAAGAGTCTAAACACGTGAGATGGAAAACACATTGCACACAAACCTTTTCATTCTAAAAGTTTTAATACCAAAACTCTAAGCTGGCTAGCCCAAGCATTGATCACACTAATCCTACAACCTTTCTTTCTCGATGCCAAAAGGTTATCAAAGGGACTTGAGAAGGAGATAACAAAAAACGTCAAAAGACAAACTTGGGTGCTAGGGAGGGGCTTCATAGTTATCGTAAACTTACTTCCATGATAACGAAAATACTAGTTTGATCAACATAATAACTTGCAACTCAATCGTAGAGAAGAATTAATACATAAGCAAACAGACGAAGGTCTATCACTCGAGCAAGAGAAACATAACACCCAGAGGAGAGGGCACACGCATCCTTTCGACCAACATACTGACAACGATAAAAGCTAAAACAAGAAGAAACAAGCAGAAAGGGGAAATCTCCCATCACGACATCCAACTGACAAATCAATGCAAGGAAAAAGTAGTTCGATTTGCAATAATTTTAAATAAAATAACAGTAGAAAAGTGTAGAAATATCTTGCCTTTTTTCTCCATATTCAGAAGGTTTCATGGACACCGCCCGGAACACCCAACAAAAATCCTCAGGTCTATAATCTCCCCTTTTTATAGGCTGGGCACTCAAGCTCCATTCTCGTCTATGCTTAGCCTGGGCAGAGAGCTCCAACGGTTCCAAAAACCCCAACAACACTTGCAGGCAATACATGAGCATCACCCAACTAGCCCTTCACCATCTGCAACTCAATGTTTGCAAGGATCATTCCAACTCCTCCGGCCCTTCTCACTTCAGCCCCATTTTGCAACTCTGGGATTGCTTCCCCTATCACACATCACAATTTTCCTTTTCACCATTTTGGGGTCAAGAGACCTTTCCATGCAAAGGGAAGACGAATAGCTATCTCTACCATTCCCAACAGAGATGTCTCCAGCATAGATCAAGGGGACTAAATCAGACCCCAACGCCTTTCCACTGATAAAAATACAAAGACACTCCCCTGACGATTTTACCATTACCCAAAATGATGTTTGCAGGCTTACAAATCCCTGTCTAAATGTCCCCGCCCCAAATTGTTGTCACCCATGGTGAAAGATTGGTAACCAGCCTGAGCTCCCCAGGACCCTCGTTGCCTGCAGAAGTAGACACAAACACACCCCTCTCCAGCCCCAAAGGCACCCATTGCAATACTATCAAGATAATATGGCACAAAGACTCGCTCCCCGCCCACAGAAAGTGAAATCACATCATGGACACCATCTTCAATCCCAAGCAGTATCAAACGTTGTAAATTATGTCAGAATCATAGCAACCAGACATCCAGCATACCTTATATGTTGCAAGCCGAGCTTTGGGTGCCATTCCTTCCAAACTATCCCAGAAACCTGAATCTAAGGATGCATTTGATACTGAATAGATAACATGAAAAAACATAGTTGGACAACCTGCTTGTTGGAATACGCTCAAAAAAGGTTCCTACTATACTGCAACATGCCTGCTGCCTGGCTACTTACTGTCGCAGGCTGTTGTTGTGGATATCCGGCAAGAACACACCTTGCAGCACCCAAGAAAATGGAGGAAACACGCCTACCTCACTAGCTGGTAGCTGTGCGTGGCCAGCAAAAGAAGACAACGCTCCTTTCTCCCCCAAACGCATCCAGAAACAACAAAAAACCACGTCCACCCGAACTTAGGAGCAGCACACACAGGTGAAAACCATTTTCTTTAGCTTGTAGCTTCATCTAACCATCATGTCAGACCCATACTGCGCCCATACGCATTGAATAAAGGATCCAAATGAGATCCAGGTGAAGAAAAACGGGACTCCACCGACTCCCATCTCCCTCACGCAAGGACAGAAAACATAAATTACCACCCAACTGCCAGCTACAACCTAGTTGATTGCAAAGCTAGGCAAGGAAAAAAAAAATAATGGCGCATAGGAAGGAGAAGAGAAAAAAAAAAGATGTTTTCTTTTTTTTTGGATAGTAAGCTTTATTAAACAATGAAAATTTGAGGGAGTTAAAATATTCTATCAGTGGCCTAAAGTTTGTGATTTCAAGACCATTATAAGATAGGACTTGAAAATCAATTGGAAACATGAAAATTAAAGAAGTTCGATGTTGTATCAATTCTAGAGAATTGTAATGTGTATGTTACTTCAATTCTGAATTCAAGAAGAATCAATTAGAATAAATCAATGAATGTATTTAGAGGAAGCTACTAGGTGTCTTACAGAATAGCATTTGAATTTTTTATACATATTCTAATAATCAAGATTTTTAATGAGATTCTTTAAATATATTTGAAATCACACTTCCTCCCCATCGCCAGGTGCCCCCATGAGCCCCTTCTTCAGCAAAGATACGGGATAACAAAATCTCTACTAACTAAGGTAAGCTCACAAAGCATACGAAAGAAGATATATTAATACAAATGCAAAAGGAGTTACAAGATTACCTGAACAGTTCCCAGAAGCTAAAAGGTATACGAATTTTTGTATGATTACTATTCAACCCGAGAAGATTAAATCGCAAACAGACGAGCAAGCAAGAGGAAGTAAGAATCGAATTGCCCAGTACTCACAATGATTAAAACAACATGTGAACAGGCCTAAGCAACCAAGGGGATAAACTAGATGTTAACGTTCGAAGGCGAACACGAAGCAAAGACCGACCATGGAGCCAAGACATCAGAATTACACACGGCCGTTCGACACTCCGCAAGAGGGTCATCGCGACAAGAACTAGGGTAAACACCGAACAGGGCATTACAAAACAATTCATATATACTACAATCAATGTTTGATTCAACATTATCAACCAAATATATAATGTCTAATGACAGTAAGGAAATGCAAATTTTCTCTCTTCAAGAAACATAACACAAAACACTTTATTTATTCAAAACACCAATTATATATATAAAAATAATGCTAGAGAAAACAACCATAAAGACACTATTTATTCTAATATGTATATAAGACAAAATCTTTTCAAAAATAAAATAAAATTATATATTTTTATAGAAATATTAACTCAAATCAATAAAAAAAGAACAGTTTTAAAAGATTCAACTAAAACCTCAAATCTTTAAATAATTAAACTTTTTAGACATCCTATAAACCTTTCAATCTAATGGATTGCAATAAAAAACCATACCATTTCAATCATTTAAGAAAAAACAAGTGTCCAACTGTTATCATTTCCAAAACCTTTTATTCTATGTAACATTAATTGCAGTAAATTGTCTCAAATATTCAAAAACAGGCACTATAACAGCCCAACGGTTTTCCTGTCAAATCGAAGTTTTAACTATTTTTCATTGCAAATGACAAAATGTTTAAGAATACAGAGCCTCAAAAAATAATGTTTCCAAATCGACTATTAAATTACCAAATAGAGAGGGTTGCCCTATATTTACTTCAATGAAAACAGCCAACAGTTAAAATACCAGTAAAAATTGATCCGGATAATCCCAAACAATGCTGGTGTGAAAAGGGCTCCATTTCCACTATCCTTGGTCATGTTAACATCTCTGGGAGCAGGCAGCCTCTGGCGTGAATGGACATGGCAGGGGAACTAATGGCAAATATAAGGGAGGAGGAACATCGTGAGATCTTGGCGGCGGTGGCCTAGAACCATGCCCCAAACTTGGACATGAACGTGAGAGACCAAATACCCTAAAACATCACGTCTAGATGCAAATAATATATTGCAATTTTTTAACTAATCCAGCCTTAAGCAGCATGGTAATTGTAATCTTACCTCTAGACTCTGTACCGACCAAAGGTGGAGACTCTAAAGATGGATTCTCTGCACACCATACACAAAAAGCAGACAAGCATAAAGAAAATTGAATATTCAAGTAGACATTCTGTCACTTGCGAGAATCAGACATTCATCTTCGTCTGTCAGGTTTGTCAAAGGCAAATCCCGCTCTGATATGACGTATGGCTTCACGTATTTGTCACCTGGATGCAAATTTAACGAGATTTTAGATCAACAAGGAACCTTGCATTTTGCGAGGAAAACACGGATTTACGTTAAGGTTAAGCCTGAATTGGAGATATAACGTTTTTCAACCCAGAAATTGTATCCTTGACATACATTAAACTGAAATTTTACAGATTTGAGGCACATAAAGCTTGAAAATCCGCACATTATAGACACACAAAGCTTTTAAAATTTCATATTTGAGACACACAAGGCCACAAAGTTTGCAGATATAAACCAAATTTAGCCATAAAAAATAACGATTTGAGGCAAATTTAACCAGAAGATTTGCAGATTTGAGGCACTCTAAGAGAAAACAATCCATATTTACGTATTTCTAGATGCAAATTTGCGTATGTTAGGTACTGTTAGCCAAAGATGGTGCAAATGGTACATTGGTGGTGATTTTTACTAGAAGCCTTTGTTAATATATGGACATTTCAAATGAAAAGGGGAATAGAACAAAAAATGTTGCTTACCTATGGCTCTGGACATAGCGAGAATGCCAAAAACCCGCTGCCCGTTCCAGAAAATAACACGAACTCCCACGGAATCGATTCGTGAGGCAGATAGAAAAGGAATCCATTCTAAAATGAAGGATTTGGATCTCAATTACTTGTTAATCTTGATTTTTTCTTTCGTGAAAAAATCTATTCGCTTCATTTAGATATAAATATGGAAGTTTATGAAATCATGGCCACCTCAACGTATGAGTTTCAAATATGACTTTTTAAATATATATATAATAAATGGAGGACGACTATGTAAAAAAGTTGTTTCTAGGCATATCGCCCAATTAATAATTCTAAAATTTGATATATAAAAAATTAGAATAATTTTGAGGATTATTATTGTGGAATATTCTATTTATCATGTGAAAACATTATAATATATGTTAGAGAATGTATAATCTCAACTTCCCCACCATATCAATCAACATATCAATTTCATGCTTTTTTTTAAGATAGAAAATATAGGGATTTTGGTAATAATTGTAAATTTCCTAATTCCAATGTGCACAATGCATTTAATGTTAGTAGCTAGGTAATTGATGAAGCCCACACCCTGCTATACATTTTCTTATATCTCTATATATGAAGTTTTTTTTCATTGCAGTCATGAGGTATACAAGTATAACAACAAAAGTATGCTAGTGAAATGTTAATAGAAATTATATTTATATGATTTTGTTTTAGTATAGTTTGGGATTATAATTATATTTGAACCCCAAAAGTTGGTATTAGTATAGTTTTATGACTAGATTGTAAATCTTATAGGCTTTTGATTGCTCAACAAATCCAACAAAGATACATTTCTCTCCTCTATAATCTAATGTTTTTTTGGAGTTGACACAAGTTCATAAGCCACACATCGAAAAATTATAAAGTGAGAAACATTATGTTTGTTTATGCTCTATGACTCTTAAGGAATTTTCTGCTTTATACATTTTTACAACATATAATATTAATGCTATAAAATACACAATTTATGGCTTGTGCCCAAAAAAAATTTCAAAAATGTTTTAACTTCAATTTTTTTTTTATTATTTCCTCTATTCTTTTTTTCTTCCTATAGGCTACACCATTTTATTGAGATGTGTTCTTGTGAACCATTATTTAATTCAGTGGTCATTGCAAACCTTCAGGAATGCCTTTGATATTTACTCTCCTCCCCTGCCAGATCTAAGAACCTTGGTGTAATGACCACTTTACTTTTCAACCATAGCCTTGAACTATTTGAATATTCCAAAAACCAATGACTTGCATTTTGGAATATAAAATCAAGTTTTTGTTTTGAAAATGTCAATAGAGGGGAAGAAATATAGATTTTCAATAATTAGAGGATTATGCATTTCTCCACAAATGTTCTAGTGAACAAGTTCAATAAGGGTTTTAGCTCTGTATGAAAAAGGAAAATAATTTGTGTTGTTTTCCTAGAATACAACTGTCACATGTTGCATTTTTTTTTTTGATGAAATAGCCTATATTACTTAATATAAAATATTATAGTCTATCCACAAAAATAGGTGGTAAAGAGCACACCCCATGACCAAACTAGCCGGGACGGCTAGGAGAATAAAGTATCAAGCCCAAGGGAAACAAACTTAACAACAAATGCCCCAAAGGCAACCAGAAAACCAAAAAAGACTAGGCAGCCGTAGCAAACATAGGGGCAGGGGGTGGTGGTGGCCCGTTGTCCTCCAAGTCACATGTTGCATTTGGTTTCTCTATCAATGATAATCCTTGCACCTTATTTTTCTTATCCAGCAAGTTTAGGCCACCACAATTTAAGTTTCCAAATCATAAATTCCATATCCATGATTCAGCTATGGAGTCAACCTTGAATTCAATTGGAAACATTGTTGTACCAATTTATTGAAGATTGTATTCATTTTCTTAAGGATTCATCTTGGATCACCTCGTCGCCAAAATGAACACAATGGTTTTAGTTAGCAAGCATCATGGGCTGGGATCATGTCTTACCCTGCAGTGCTTCCCAGAAAGAATGATTCAACTTTTCAGCCATTCCATAACCCTTCTAAATAATCGCACCATTATTTCATTTCCCAAAACAGGGAGCAAAATTGGGTGAACAACACTTCCACTGAAAATAAAATTCCCTACATCACCGTTCAATGAAGTTTTAATGTTACTACCCTTGGATGATCCTCCACCTCTTGCACCATCCAAAGACAACTCATTAACATTACTATTATTGGTAGGGAAAACACCCATGCCCCTAACTGACTACCTCAAGTTTGAATCTAGAAGACCCTCCACAACCCCGCGTCCATTCCCGATTGTCGAGGGAAAGAGGAGAGATAATTTTTCCACATCCGCCACCTCCCAACTCTCCAGTTCATTAGTGTAATTATATACTACTTATTAAGTTCTTTCCTAAAAACCTCAATAAAACATCCATCGAAATGGTTCTATCATTTTCCTAAAGCTCCAATAAACCCATTTGTAACTATGTGTTAACACTACTTCATAAACATAATGGGCCTCCTAATGAGGTTGATATGTCACAAATGTTGCAGCGTATCCCCAGGCTTGTTTCTGATAAAATTAATGGTAAACTTACTCATTCTTTTTCATCTTAAGTTCATAAAGTTGTCTTTAGCATGAAAGGAGAAAAATCCCCAGGCCCCGATGGCTTCCCTATGACGTTCTTTCAAAAAAATTGGAGTATCACTAAACAAGACCTGATTGAGGCTATTAATGAGTTTCAAAATAATGACTCTCTATTAAAGGACTAGAACAATACCTTCATTGCATTAGCTCCTAATTCTTTGAGATCCAAATCAATTACAAACTTTCACCCAATTAGCCTTTGCAATACTACCTATAAAATTATTGCCAAAATTATTACGATGAGATTGACTCCCTTTATGAATAGCTTGATATTTGCAAAACAGAATGGTTTCCTTAGTGGCAGGATGATTCAAGGATTTATAGATGTGCATGAATCCATCCACTTGGCCCATCACTCTAAAATGGCAGGAATGATTCTCAAGTTAGACATGCAAAAATCTCTTGATCGATTCAGCTTTTCTTTTCTCCTCAGAGTGCTCAGGAAATTTGGTTTTTGTAACAACTATTGTAACTAGATTTATAGCTACATCTCTACCCATCAGTTCGCTATTCTTGTGAATGGTATTCTTGTTGGGGTTTTTACTAATAGAAAAGGAATCAGACAAGGAGATCCACTTTATGCTTTCCTATTCCTCCTTATGGATGACACTTTAAGTAGGGCTATTAAGGGTGTTAAACATGTTACTACTCTACTTGGAATCAAGATTATGACGAGGGTTCCATCAGCTACTCACATCCAACTTGCAGATGAAACCCTTCTCCTAGGGACATCCTTGGTGGTGGAAGCTAGAAATTTGAAATGGATCCTTGACTTCTACCAATCTGCCTTTTGGGAACTCATAAACTTTACCAAAAGTTGTATAGCCTTTATTCATACTCTGGTCAACAAGAAAAGAAAGATTGTTGCAGCATTTGGTTGTAGCTTAGTTGATCTTCCTTCCACTTACTTGGGGATACCCATTTTCAAAGGAAAGAAAACTAAATATTTTTGGATTTTTGTTATTGAACATTTTCAAAAGAGGCTTGTTGGTTAGAAGGGTTCACTTCTCAGCCAAGCTGGCAAGCTCCAACAGGTTAAGACCTCACTTCAAATCCTCTCTATTTATTTTAAGTATTTATTTAAAATTCCTTCAGTGGTGGCCTCTCACATTGAACAAATTCAAAAGTACTTCCTTTGGTCAGACACTAAAGAGTGCAAAAGGATTCATTTAGTTTCCCTTAAAATTGTCTGCAAACCTATTATTTTCGGTGGAATGGGACTTTGAACAGTTGCTAATATGAATGAAGCCATGTTAACTAAGTTGGGTTGGGCTATCACTTTTAAATACCACCCCCAAAGGGCTCATCTTCTGATCTATAAATACCTCCCCCCTACTAGAGACTTTTTAACTTCATATTTTTCACGAGGCTCTGTGATTTGAAATTCCATTATCAACTCTCAATCTCTACTTTAATCTGATACCAAATGATGCTTAGGGAATGATATGCTCATTGACTTCTGGAACGATTGGTGGTTTGGTGAAAATCCTTTAGCATGAGATTCCTTCTAGAACCTTATCAAAAACCATCTTTCTACTTTATACAGTAGTAAGGTTAGGGGTTACATCAGCTAGAAAGATAATAAACCTTATTGGCATATTCCTTCCTATGATATTTGTAGCTTCATTCAGTTACAAAGTATTAATTGTCTTCAGACTATGTTTTCCACCTAGTATATTCTCTTTTCTCATTCTTAGGATGAGTGCATTTGGCTAATTTCTTCCTCATGTACCTTTTCAGTTAAAGTTTCCTACCTTTCAAAAGTGCACCCTCCTTATTGAACACCCTTTAATCATGTTTGGTCTCCACAGGTTATTCCTAAAATTAGCTTCTTATCTTGGCTCTCCTCCTGTGATGATATTCTTTCTAAGGAAAACCTCAAATGACGGGAATTCTCTCTTCCCAGTCACTACATTCACTGTCGCAATGCTTTGGAAAGCTTGACTCACTTGTTACTTCATTTCCCCTTCTCTTACTCCCTCTAGAGTCTGATTTTGCTAATATGGGGGTTTCATGGGTTCTCCCCTCTTCTCTGATAGAGACATTTCCCCAAGGTGCTCTCCTTTCAAGAATCATATTACCTATCTTCTTATGGGATTTATGGAAAGAAATAAATAATTGAAATTTCAAGGAGCAGGCTCATGATTTGGGACAAATATTCACTGGAATTTTTTATAATCTGTAGGAAAACTTGAACTGTTACATCTAGAGGAAACACAAAAAGAAAATTAATTTAATTCCTTCAATCACTTGGATTAAGAAACTAATGATACCAATTGTAACTCATTCTTTAGCTTCAATTAGAGCAAATACATCTTGGTCCCCCCCCCAACTGGATGGTTGAAGCTTAATACTGACAGAGAAACTAAGGTTAACTTGGGGGATTTGAGGGGTGGAGATATCCTAAGAGATGATTTGGGTCAACCCTTGGCTATAGTTGTAGCTAATTTTAACACTAGTACCAATCACAAAGTTGAATCTCTAGCCATCTTTAAAGGGTTAGAACTGACTCTTAATATTGGTATGGGCAAGCTCATTGTGGAGAGAAAATATCTTAATATGGTAAAAATAATGAAATCTGGTGATTCTGCCCAATGGAATATCAATAGTATAATCAAGGATATTAGAGCCCTGCAAGCTTTCTTTCAATAAATAAAGTTTCAACATATTTATCGAGAGGACAATAGAGTGGCAGATTTCCTGACAAATATGGGTGTATATGATTGCCAAAGATCTTAGATTGGAGACTTTTTGGGTAACCTTATTTGATGTGAATCCAGCTACAAGAGGTTGACATACCTCCAAAAACACACATAAACAACTTTGCAAAAACTAATAGTTTCAAAATAGCTTACTTCTCATTCTAGAATACACACTAATCTTTTACATCATTACAATCCTCCTTTTATTTCACATCTACTCTAAAAACCCTAAAATTCCAAAAAACCCTAAAATGCCAAAAACCCTAAAATGCCAAAAATTACCTACTAGCAAAAAAACTCGGATGGGCCCCAAAATTTGCATGCCAAATATGCCTTCATAAATTATGGCTCATGCTAAATTTTGACTTATTCTAACAAGCACAACAAAAGCTATTAAATTTCGACCTAGTCAAAAGTGAAAAAAAAACATTCAAATCCAATTTTAGGCCACTAAATGAAGGAATCTGGGCCCAAAAATGTGCCAAAATTGATACAACCTTGCAAGAAGCATTGACCAACATAGTATTAATGTATATCTAGCACCCTGTAAAATTTCAAGACAATCCAACAATCAGATAAAAAGTTATGGTCTTCGTAAGTTATGCTCCCGCATCATTCTCCCCTGGTTGAAAAGAATTCAACTCCTGCAAATTTTGTTGCCATAACTCATCTAATTTTGCACTGTCAATCTTCTTCAACTCCCACTCAAGAATCCAAGTATTTTCTTCTTGTTGAAAACCTTCCCACTATACCAAATATTGTTTGTAGCTCCCATGTCTAGCAGTGACTGTCTTTTGGTCCAAGACACGCATTACACTCTCCTTTTTTTTCTTCGACATCTGTTGTTTCTAGTTTATTTCTTCCTCATCGGAAACATTTTCATCATGAACTAGAAACTTATATAAGTCAGAAACATTAAAAACTGGTGAGACAAAAAAGTTGTCAGGTAGCTCCACCTTGTAGGCATTATCACTCATTTTCTTCAGAATCCTACATGGCCCAATCTTCTTATAATTGAGTTTATTATATGTCCCTTTTGGAAACCTATCTTTTCTAAGATGAACCATCACCATATCTCCTTATTCGAATACACTTACTCTCCTACTGGCATCCAAAATTGTTTTATATTGTGCATTACTCACTTTCATCTTTTCCCTCACTTCATCTTACAGCTGTAGAATGTGTTCTACAAATGCTTCTGCATCATCATTAGTTTCACCTTCACCGGGTAGAACAATCAGATCTAGGCCCCCCTTAGGATTCCTACCATATACAATCTATAAATCAGACCTCCCTATTGACCGAGCTATTATAGGCAAACTCAGCTTGTGGTAAAGCTAAGTCCCATTGTTTTGGCTTTTCTCCAACTATACAATGTAGGATATTTCCCAAGCTTCTGTTCACTACTTCCGTCTACCCATCAGTTTGGGGATGATATGCACTACTAAACTATAGTTGTGTCCCCAGTTTCCTCCACAGATTTTTCCAAAAGTGACTCAAAAACTTTGTATCCCAATTTGAAGTGATCATTCTTGGAAGTCCGTGCAATCTAACCACTTCTGAAAAAAAAAAAATCTGCAACTTTAGAAGCATCATTAGTTTCTCAAGAAATGAAATGTTCCATCTTAGGTAATTTATCAACCACAAAAAATATAGAATCATTCCCTCGTTGTGTGTTATGAATCCCTAACACGAACTCCATACTCAGATCAACCCATGGCCCAATAATACTAAAATAGAATTAAAACTAAATAATATACTTTTTGAAGAGACGTGGGGGAGAATTGAAGGAGGTTGTTGGGTGAGTAAGAGGGGGGGTAACGTGTTGCAGGAAGTGGTGTATGCCAGAAGCTGGACAGGGATGTGATCCCATCCACGTCCATTCAAACATGCCATTTTCTTTGTATAATAATACAAAAAAAATATTTGAGATCCAGGGTTTTTTAACACGTATGTACCTAGGTCAACGTTGGAATTTATCAGTTTTTGGATAATTGCAGTGAGTTAAATCCACCGACACACGGAGATGAAAACTGGATTCCAAATATCTCCTCATTTTCTATCTAAAAATTGATTGAACTGGGTATGTATCTATACTGAAGCAGGTTCAATCGTCTCAAGGAGGTGGTTTATTAGGGTAAACTCTACAATTTTTCATCATTGTCACCATGGAAGAAGTTTTTTCAAGATCTGTACTCGGCTTTTTGCTTCTAGTTTTAGTAATTCAGTTATGGTCGCCATTTTCAAAGGTGTGGAGTTTTGCAATGTTGATCCAAGTTTTATCCTTGTTGGTTCATTGTTTAGACCTATGTATATGCTCTCAGGCGTTAGGGACAGTTATGGTTCGTCATACTTGTTTGTGCCCTGGTGCCCTTTTTTTTTAGTTCAATGCTTTACTTTTGTCCATGTGGCTCACATTTTCAATCTTAAGAATCTCCTTATCCAAGCCACTATTATCAAAATCTGGGAGCTGGTCCATCCTTGATAAGCCTATGTTCTTCATGACTACTTGCCATAAATTTTTTTTGGGCTCTATGTTTTGTGTGTTGGAAGATCTGGGTTTAGCCAATGTTAAGATTTTTACAGCTGCAGGATGCAAAAAAAATGGTGGTTTCTTTCTAGTTCATGTTTTTCCACATTACTTGGTATTTCCCTTTAAAATCTAGGCCTCCATGGATTTTTTCTCTATCTTTCATTCTCAGCTCATGTTATGGGTTGGGCCATGCCATTTATGGTTGATATGAAAGAGATCAGTTACATTTACTTCACCGAGTAGGCTTATCATCACCAAGCTCGATAAATGTGAGCAACTAAGTGCATTGAGGTGTGAGATCTATTCTTACCATATTAAATATATTAGATCCTTTTCATTTTAGTGAGTTTATTAGAGGAGCTTATGGGATTCTCATTGTTGTAATTATATCGCAACAACCTTTCAGATTTAGAGGACTGTAAGAAAAACTATTTTGTTGGTTGGGGTTTGTTGAAGAATATTTGGAGACGTTTGAGCAAAGGAAAATATATGGGAGCTTCTTAATGCTCACAAACTATTTTACGAAATGCTAAAAGAGATTCAGTGCCTTCTGGAATGTGGATGAACCCACCATATACTGTAGATGCTAATATTTTCAAGCATGGTTCATCTCTCCTTATCTTTCATAATTCTCGTAATTTAGTTTTTCCTTTACAACGAAATGTAATTTTAAAATCTTAGGATTATCATAAGATTTAATTGTTTTATATTAACTTGTTGCAAAACAATAAAATGTCGTATCATAACTCATGCAATCAAAATAACCATTTTGTAGTAAACCATGAACTTCAACCCTCATTTTGAGGTGATTTAGAAAACTACCTGACGAAACCAGATTGCTACAATACCCCTTTTATTGACAAGTTGAAGTGAGCACCCTATAAATATGTTGACCACTCTCTTGTTAAAACAGATAAATCATGATTTTCAGAGACTTGCTAAATAACCTTCCTAACTTCGGAAAGGAGATATTAAGTTTCTTAAGTGTACCTTGTCATGTGAGGAGTCACTTCAATCCTTGAATCAACCTCGAATGATCATCTATGATCTTTTTGACGGCCTTCTAGGAGCCTTGTTACACCATCTTGTAGCTATAGGAAGCTGCTAAATTTGAAAAGTTGGGTTTCATATATGCTCGCCGTTTGAACCCTGAGCAACGAAATGTCTATATGCCTTCACAAACCTTTAGTATTTTTACTAGACAATTACCTAGAAACTTCAGTTTTGGGAAAAACACCCTTCTTGATAGTTTGGAAATGGTGTTTTGTAGGCCTTTGGTCGTAGTTTTGTCTAGGTCAAACTGGACCAATTATGACCGGTGGCTCCAGAAAACTTGTCTCTGTTTGAGAACCACTTTCTAGTTATCTTTCCCATTGACTTTGGTGAATTCTCCATATATAGGGGAAATTTTAGGAAGTTTCTTGTTCCACCTTCATCCATCAAACGTCAGTTTTATATGTGGTTTTATGAGCCCTCGAGCAAACTTTTATTCATTTGTAACCAAGCCAATTATGACCAATGGCCCTAGAAAACTAGTCACCAATTGTAAATCGTTTGCCAATTCTGTATTCTATTAGCTCCTATGAACTCTTGGTATATAATTGGGCATGTAGAAATTTAACCGTGGTGTGTTTGCTCATTGGAAGGCAACGTTTGAAAGTGGTTTCTTAGCCTCCGAGCCTATTTTGAATGTTTTGTAGCTAGCAGGAAAATGTAAAAAAATAAATTTGTAGGGCCCATGTCGGGTTACCAGACCACCGTGGAAAATTTTGACACATGTAAATAACTGTTTTAAAACTCTATAGTGTAACTTGTTGTGTGAAATAGAACTTTTGACAAAATAGTGTTTCTCTCTCTTCTATTCTCTTTCTCTCTCCTTGGTTATGATATGAAGTGAAATGAAATGAAATAAATACATGTCTTTAAACCTTTTCTTTCGAATGCAAATTGTAATTATTATCACAGGTAACTGGAAAACTGAAAAAATGTAAATTATGCTAGATTAGGGTGGATGCCATGCTAATGATTCATCGTTGATTTCATGCTCACATGGTTTTATAGGATGCAAGAAAGATGGAGAAAAGGTGATGTGTAATTCATTATTTATTTTTTTGGTAATTCTTATAGGTCGTTGTAAAATGAATGTATGTATAATGTAGTCTCATGCTATAGAAATGTTATATTTGAAATTTGCTAATATGTATGGGATGTTAGTTTTAAGGACGTCTAGGAAATGTGTATTTAATCATGGGTTCAATTTGATTCATAGTTACTTATGGTAAAAAGGTTTGATGTGTGTGTGTGTGTGTGTGTGTGTGTGTGGTAAATGAATTTGAAGTTAATATCTTGTAGTGCATTTTTCAGTGTTCAATAAATGATTAATTAATTAGTGTGTTGTGTTCTTACCTTGTAAATGTAATAAAGATATTTAATCGAAACACTCAATCTTAGTATAATATTTGTGCATAACTTGTCTTACTGTGGGTGATCCTTCGTAGCATAGAAAAAAAACTTGAAAACCATAGAATAAACTCAAACCTTGTACTTGATGTGTAGTGCCCACTTCCCTTCGACCTCATTTTGTTTTGTTGTTTTCGAGACTGATTACTTCACTATGGATTTATTATGGCTTCTTGATTTAGCATGCTAGTAAATATCATAGACATTGGACTGTTATTGATTTGATCTTTATATGATGCATATGGTTTACTGGTGGACATTTGATGACGATATTTGTATACTTTTGACAGAGTTATTTATCTTAATTATGACATGTGATATATGTAATCATATTGAGTAGAACTTGATGATTGGACTAATGTGATGATCATTTTGACATAAATGAAATGTGGAATAGAAATGTGCTAGAAAGTGTAAGTGATATCGTACTTGCATAGATGATAGTAAATCATGTGTCGTTTATTTTAGATTATATTGTATATTTGGCATGAATGTTTTAATGCAGCCAACATGCCGAAGGAGGTATTCTCTGTTCTACAGGTATATTATATTCACAACAATATTGGGGAGTGGAGACCAACCACATCGGAATTCGAGAAAAATCCAGCTAAGGTCACCATGGCAACAAGTAATTATGTGTGTGTTAGAATTATTTGTTTAGGGGAAAATTGTGACCTAGGGGTCATGTGTTGTTTTGATTTAATTTTCCTTTTTTTTTATTATGTTAGTATGTGTTGCTCTTAGTAGGTGAAATTTTACTTGTGTTATTATTCATATTCTTTTGATGGGAGTTTACCCCTTTGTTAGCCATGGGTTGTAGTGTCTTATTTAAGCTAATCTGAAATTGTCCTAAACTAATTAAGGGATATGACCAAAAGAGAGTTCAATTATTAGTCTTGATTTACTTTGGTTTTTGTGTGGATTGATGTGTGTTTGAGTTTTGAGTGTAGCACACTCTACCCCCACATGGGAAACTCGAATTTGGCCTTGGAGGCCAAATTTCAAAGCTTGTGGGACAAGTCAAACTTGTCCCACACCTCTTAAAACCCCATGTCAACCCTACCTATGGGTTGGAAGGCCAAATTTAGGGTCTTTTAGGTGTTTTGGGGGGATAAAAGGGTAAAAATATTAATTGCACTTTCTTTCAAATTTAATTTTGTCCTTTGGGGAAGTGGGCTTAGTTGGAGTGTGTAAGGTGCTTGCCTTTCTTTCAACCACTTATTAATGGTGCATTGGAATATGAAGTTGACCAAATGATGTGGAGTGGAGGGAAAAGGAGGTGGCATCCTACTTGGAGCCACATCATCCCTCCCTCTCTTTTCTCTATTTATTTGATCCTCTTGTTTGTTTTGGGGGTTGGAAGTTTCATTTTTTAGTCTTTTGTATTTTGGAGAGGAGAGGATTTTGAAGGAGTTTGTGGATTTTGGAGCTTGTTGATACTTGTGGGAATTTTGTTGGAGCTTGTGGATGATTGCTTGGTCTTTGGAGGGATTGAGACTTCATACTTGGAGCAAGCTCTACCATGGAAAGGTAGGAGCTTCACCTTTGTTTGCATTATGTTTCCTTTTGTTATGTGAATGTATATTTATGTTGTGTTGAATGTTGTTGTTTGAAATGCTTGTTGGGAATGGGTAGAATGCCTAAGTTGGGAGTGGGAGGAGACTATGGGGAGTTTATTTGAGGGAGGCATAAGAGATCATGTTCTTGAGGAGGGAGTTTGGGTTGGGTGCCCACCTTGTAAGAGAAATGCTTGCATTTTCTTCTTGTTTTTACTTTGAGGGAGCCATAAGAGTTGAGGGAGGAATAAGAGTGGATGGAGGGATAAGGGGTACTTGAGGGAGGCATAAGATTTTCTTGGGGTATTGTGTTTTGCATTGGAGGCTTTAGGTGGCACCCATTCCCATCGGGAGGCATAAGTGGCCTCCCCATAGGTCTTACTCTTATGGCTTTCTTGATAAGCCTTGTGACTTGTTGTTGTGATTGTTTTCCCTCTTGTTGTGTTGTAGATCTTGTTTCGAAGGATTATGGAATGAATGTGAAATGTTATGTTAGTTATGTGGAAGCTAGTAGTTGCCATGAGTTGGATTTTCTCCCATTTTGATGTGGTTGGGGCTCGGGGGCTAATGGAGAGGATGGCTTCTCTTCTCCATTGGGTATCTTCGTTGGGAGGAGAGTGTTGCCTCTCCCCTTATTTTGTTGTGAATCAAGCAAACTATGGAGGAGCCACCTTGTTTATATTTGGAGCATTGGAACCTTGTTGATGACAATGTGAAACCACCATGTATTTTTACCCACCTTGAGTGGAGGAAAAATGTAATATTGCTTTGTATTTTAGCTTCCATCATTGTAAATTTTGTTCCCACATTAAGTAGAAAATGTTGTAACAAGATGTTGAAGGAAAGTTGTTTTGAACTTCATTAGTAAGGTTGTAATGTGGATGGAATTAAAAGTTGAAAGAAAGACAATCTATTTATTCTCCTTTAACTTGGCTTGGAACCTCACATGAGTATGTTGATCTTGTTGACATGTTAGTAGATCTTGCTTTAAAAATTAATGGAATTATTGTTGGACTCTTTTGTGGGATGTTAGGAAATTTACAAAAAAATATACATATTAGATTTCATTTTGTTGCTTAAAAGAGATGTATTGAAAAGTGAGAATATTAGTGCATATTCTCTTCTTGTATTGTGGATGGAAGACGTAAGTTTTAAATGGTTTCCAATATGCCAATAAAGTAATTTATGTCCTAACTCTATTATGTGTTTCCTCATTTAAGAATTTCTTGTAAATCCGTTTGCAAATTGTAAAGGGGAAATGAAATCGAATCTTCTTGAAATCCCATACAATGAAAGAGATTTTAATGTTAAAGCTCTAAACTTAATAAGTTTACTACCCACATGTCCTTAATGCCTAATAAAGGTACTAATATTTTGAATAATATTCACATTTAAGTAACATTAAAATTAATGGATTTTTTATTATTATTAAATTTTATTAATATTAATATACTATTAATATTTCCCTTATATTAACAAAGTATACAAATAAAATGTTGCCAAGGAAATAATATTAAGTTTATATGCAAATTAACCAACGTAGGTATAAGTAACTAATGCGCTTCCCATTTCAAATAATTGCAAAACAAATCGTGCTTCATGAACATTTCGATTTGAAACAGACCCACCTCTACGAATGAGGCGTTCATATGATTGCAAGCAAACTACTCTCCATGAACATTCTGATATGAAACAGATCCACCTCGATGAGATTCTTTTCCACGAGCTGTATAATAAAACAGGTAAGGCCTCATTAGAGAATCGATGTAATAAATTTCATCTGGTCTCCGAGTAATACTCTCACTGCTCCTTAATCGATTTTGATAAAATGTATCTTGGAGGCGAGTCACGGGTTTGAGGATGCATTCGATACTAAACAGATAACAACATAGTTGGACAACCTGCTTGTCTAAGCGCTCAAAACAAAAGAAAAAAGAAAAAAAAGGGGGGGCTTTGTTTTATTGTTGTGACCGGCCTGCTGCCTGGCCGACTGCTATGGCCGGCCGTGACTGAGGACCCCCGCCATGGATGCACCTCGCATCACCGAACAAGGGAGGTAACACACCTATTCCACTCTATCCGTAGCTCCTTCTGCAACCCCATCTTCTCACCTGCGCGGCCAGGACAAATAAAACGGTGGGAAAATAAAACAAGGGAGGGAAGCTTAAGATTTGCAGATCCAAGTGAATAAATGAAGGATGCGACCCAGCTGTAGCTTCATCTATAACCACCGCATTGAATCCATGCAGCCAGGACAGTATGCACAGCAGGCCGACTCCATAGAGTATAGACTTGCAAAATACAAGTGTAATAAATGACAAAGAAAATCAGGCGGCCCAGTTGGTGTATCTTGCACACAAGGAGAGGAGGTTTAGTGTTATGGCAGGTGGCCATTAAAACCACCCACCCCCCCCCAACTTTAAATTTAAACATATTTTTTAAGTATGTTTAACCTCCATTAAAGAAAATAAACATTGAAGCCACTACGTGGGAAAACATTCAAATTTATGCTTGAATTTATGGGTGGTGAGTGGTAACAGCTCTACCCAATTTAAATGCCACGTGATTCATGGCATGGCCATGAAATAATTGGGCCCCTGTGAATGCTTAAGCGGTGGTGGTGAGTTATTGTAGGAACCCATATGGCTGGCCCGACCGTGGCAATAACCCATTCGTTGAGTTGGCTCGGCTTACTCGCCCCTCCATGTGGATAAATGAATAACCCAACATAGATATTTTTTCAATCCTCCAAAATAATGCAAATCCCGATTATGGAGTTGAAAGGATAGCTCACCCAAGTACGTGGAGAGTTAAACCCGAACTCACCGAGCTATGTGAAAATAACTCAAAGCATGGTTTCGTTTAAATTACAAAGCGAAGTATGATTAAGTTAATAAAATGTCTTTTGGTATATAAACCTATAAAATTGGTGGTATATATATCTCATTCTGAGATTTTAAATATATATATATAGTATTTATGTAGTCAAACTAAAGATTAAATATAGTACCTCAAATGTAAAATATAAAACTTTTGATGTTCGTCAAGTGCAAGTACAAATACAATATCAAAAAAAAAAAATGTAGTGGTATTTTCGGTTATGTGTTTATGAAAGAAAGTCCTAGAGCGTCATCTTTTTTTTGCGGCGTTACACGATGACACCTCCTAGGTTAGGTAAATAAAACCCCTAGTTGAAGTTTACCGTCATAGTCGTTATGTTTAGTGACATTGTCGTGAACCCATCTTTTAGGAATGACATGGTCTAACTTTATCCGAAGTATGTGGTTTCCTTCTAGTTTTGATAACCACGAGGAGAAGTTCCTCTCTTCAGGCCCAACACAGTATTGAATGGTCAAGACCGCCTTAGAAGTCACCTTATGAGTCCTTGTTCGAAGCAACGACTATGTAGTGTAACCTTACCATCTGTGGGGTAGGTAGAGCTAATAATCCCTTAGTATCCTTTTGGATTGTCAGGTCTTACTTGATTAGATATAGAAATTAACTTCAACAATGAATGAAGTCCCTATTGGATCCAGGCGACATAATTGGAGATCGTGAAATACTTGTTCTAGGTCTTAAACTCTTGTTAATGAACTCCTTAGTTTCTCTCAGTTAAATGTGTTACCTTGGTTTCTATCAACATATCACCTCGGTCTTTTCTTGAAGGTGGTTTAGCATAAATATGTCCTCTTTCCTTAAACTCTTATATAGTCGAGGCATTGATCGTTAGGTACGGTTGGAATTAAACCAAACCTTAGTTGATTAGGAGGTTTACTTGGGATTCATGTATAGTTATAATCCTTCCAATCATATACTTTTTAAAAATGGTAAATAAGTACTTTCGTAACTCTTTATGTTATAAAGTGACTCAAAAACAAAATACCTAGCAAACATTGCAAATGAAATGAGAAACAATAGTATGTGTGATAATGGTTTAGGAACAAAAAAAAATCACTTGAAGTCCTTATGGATGATTTAGGCATTTAAGTTTTGTTAATAATGGATACAAATTGATTCTTGGTGGGACTAGGCCTTTGAACCAATTTAGAATCCACTAAAAATAAGATAAAATAAAATTATGTCTGGTAAATTCTTAACTGAATCAAACTAAATTTGATACTAAAACAACCATAGTACGAAAACAAATGTGCTTCGAATGGAAGGAAATTTATAGGAAAGAGAAACTTGAACCTTCACCTCCTTTGATGTGTATTATTTTCCCTCGACAACTTCTAGTTGGTCCCCTTGCATAATGAGAGTAAAATTAAATTTCAACTAAACATATTTTGAGAAACAAACCTTTAGCATAAGAACAAGAGAATTAGGAACTTTGTATGTAATTGGAAATATGGAATTTAATTATGGAGATTGTCTTAAGGGATACAAACAAAAATTAAATGGTTGAACAATAAGTTGAATGTGGAATGAATTAAAGAATCTATAAGTGGAAAAAGGAGAAAATTATTCTTACATAATAATGTTCTTGGAATGTTAATCGTAACTAAGAGGTAATCATGGTAATGATGTGTTGTGGGTTTGCCAATCCTTGGGTCCTTTTCTTGTGGTTGGGTAATTGCTAGCATTCGTTCATTGGGGAAAGTGTGGCATCGACATGTATATGGTGTTGTCATGTGTCTTGTGTGCGTGAATGACTTATGTAAGTGTCGTATGCAGTTGTTGAGTTTCTCTACTTGGAGCCCTTGTGGTGTTGTGTAGTGAGCAACGTAAGTAAAAAAAAAAAATCCTGGTATTTTTACTGTTGTGTTTTTGTGTGTGTAAAATGCGGGCTTTACATTTGGTATCAGAGCGGAGGTTCATGCTCTCGAACCTCTGGGACATATTGGAGTTGTGATGGTTTTGCATGGTGGTGGTGGAGATTGGAAGAGTAATGTGATATATGTTGTTATGTGACCAACGTTGTAATTTTGATATTGTGAACGCACATGTTGTGTATGTTACTTAGTGTGTCATTGTTATCTATGTTGATGTGCTTGTGATGAGAGTATTCTCTCTCCTTTTTTTTTGGATTCAATGAGGATTTCATGTGTGATGTATCGCCTTGTTGTGTGTGAAAAAAATGTTATTTGTGGATTACGGAGTGTTGGAGAATTTTGGCATTATGTGATATGAATGTGTATTGATGTATTACATGAAAAAATTGGTGTAAATTGAATTGGTATTGTATCGTGATGTTGTCACCATGTTGTGATGAATGGTGTGTGCCATCATGTTGTAATTGCAATTAACTATATGTTGTATTATTAGACATTGTGTTCCTCATACGTATAATTCATGTAATATGTGATGGTTCATGTCGTGATTTAGGGGCATATGGTGAATGTATGATCCCTATTGTACAATGATTGCACTTTGGGTGCAGAATGTGGTAATGTGATGTATCGTAACCCGTGAAAGTAATGATTGTGTTATACCATGTATATATACCATGCGTAAGATGCTATGGTTAATGTTGTGTGAATCACCATTGTGTTAGTGATGTAGTTATGTGTTATGTTGTGAACCCTACACTCACTGACCTTAAGGGAAATCAGTAAAAGTGTATGTTTGGAGTGAGGAAATGTGTACCGTTGACCAGTCACTCGAGCTGAGTACGAGATAGGAAGTGGAGTCTTACATAGGCTGAAAACCCACTTTTGTTCGTTTGGTATGTATGGAACTTGCTCAACGGGTGTCATGCATATTGTGTTTCGCGGACACCTTAGGCTCAGTAGATGGCGACTTGTACTCCTTTCTCTCTCCCTATATGGTTATCATATGGATTCAACCTAAGTGATTTATGACTATGTTTAGCCTTGTCAAAGTGGTGGCGGGATGATTCAGAGAGAGATGATGACAGTTGTATTATTTGATATGTTATTTTATGAGTTGAGGCTCGATGTCTGAGTGCCAGCAACTCATTGAGTACCCCTTTGGTGGCCGTATAAGGCCACATAGTTATTGTGATGTGTTATTTCTCTACACGTATTTTATTTGTAAATTGAACACTTTCCCTTTTCTTGCTAGAACCAACAATTTTCTTGATTGACATGTTCTTATATTTTGGGCATTTATTTGGTTGTTGCACTAACATGCATATTTTGCACTAACTATGGCTACTTTGGCCATTTGTTTTTCTTAGATTTAAATTTTATTTTTTTAAGTTTAAAAATTTTTATAGCTTTGCCCAAGGCTTGGGATTGGTTGCCACTTGGCATTTGAAATGGATTGTTATGCTAGTTCTAATGTAGTAATGTGTTGGAATAGGGTCATGGGATTCACCATGGAGTGGTGGAACCTATGGACCCGCTTCGTTGTATAGGGGTACGCCCCAAGGAGTTACAGATAACTAGTGGGTTGTTGAACCATGAGTTATTATGTCACTTGGGTTAGAGGTATTTGGACTCTATGCGCCTAGGGCCATAGGGTGACTGACCTCTTTTGGGGAATGAAAAGGAATAAATATCTTTAATTTATTACTTGAGGGAGGCATAAAATACTTAAGGGAGGCACAATATATTTGTGAGGGAGCCATGAGAGATGCTTGAGGGAGGCATATGGAGTTGTCCATGTGATTCTTGGGAGGTATATGTATTGTGTTTGTGTGATGCTTTGGGAGGTATATGGAGTTGTTCTGTGATTCTTGGGAGGTATATGTAGTCTTGTTTTGTGATGCTTTGAGGAGGTATTGAGTTGTTTTGTGATACTTGGTTGATAGTATATTAGTGGTATTATCAACTTGGTACTATGTGTACTGCTTTAGGAGAGTCATGAGATTGTTTCATGATGTTACTTTCATCTGTGTATATGTATCTATGAGTTATGGTTTGTGAAGTTTTTGAAATCCTTCGTATGTTGTAACTGTTTGGAATTCCATGTTGTTACATATATACTTATGTTATAATGTACTTGGAATGTGTGGGTATAGTCATTTGTGACAAGTACTATGTGTGTGGATATGTATGTTCTTGACTCATGGTTTGGTTGAGTTCTTGTGATGTGATTTAGTCGTGAAAGTAATGTAGAAATATCTTCAATATGTGGACCTAGTGTGTTGTCTTTGTCCTTGACCATTAGTGTTTATATTTAATTTGAAGCTCTTAATATTGATTGGTCATTTATGATGCCCAATTGACTATTGACACGAAAAAAAACTAACCATGAATAAGAAAATTAAAAAATTAAAATTTTAAATAATGAATATTAAGAGATACATTGAGATTAAGAAGTAACACTGTTAAAGATCTAATAGAAAATATTAACTAAGTAATAAAAGGTAAAGATTAGAACTATAACACCAATCTTCACATAAAATTGAAATTATATAAAGAGATTGTTAGAACTATTCTTGAGCTTGTTCTATTGTGGTCAGTGTTCTAATGATAAAATAGATCTTATCCCTAGACATGAACATTGTCATCATTAACTTCCTTCATTTCTCATGACTACCTTTTCTACCCTTGGCGTTGTGTCGCATCGAGGAAGATGCTCTTATAAGGGGAGGTAGATGTAGTACCCATCATTCCCATATTAATAAAATAAAATAGCATTAAAAATAAATAAAATACGAGTGACAGAAATGAATGGCCTAGAAGCAGAAGTTTGTTAGGAGAAATGATGGTGGGTGAGTGGAGAATCTATGAAGGAGGTAGGCGTGGTGTGTAAGGTAGGGGCACCCTGTGTCTAGTAGATGGCTAGACAATGGCACATGGGTCCCTCAATGTCCATTCAGACCTTGTCACGTTTTCTCTACACAATAATACAAGCACCTTTATTTGAGATCCAAAGATTCTTAGGCCACACACAGTTACCCAGGTCAAACATTGTAAATTTTGCATTTTTTGGATAGTTGCAGATGAGTTAAATCCATATGACACATAGAGATGAAAAATGGAACCCAAATATCTCCTGGCGTTTTCTATATGAAAATTAATTGAAGATGTGGATCTATATCTATATATTGAAGCATGTTTTTATTATCCCTGAGAGGAAAGAAACCACTGCCTACCATTATCTTGATGATGTATGCAATTGCAAGAAGAAAAAGTGAGTATGGAGATGCGCTTTCAGTCATAATGATCTTGTTGTATTCTTTTTTACTTCCTGCCTGAAACGTGGCGAAATGTAATGGTGCTATGAACATTATGAACATTTGAAAATTTCCAATAACTTTTAATCATCCCATGCATTAACATTGCCTCCTCCCTAGCTCATGATTTTTCTGGCATTACCCAGCTCACAATGCAAAATTTATGTTTAGAAATATCGACTCAATGAAAGCCCTTTACCTTATTTCTAGACTAGTATCTTTAACCAGATCTGTGGAACCACTTCATTTTCCTGCTCTTTACCCCCCCCCCCCCCTATTGTTGTGAGTAATATGTTGTATTGATTAAGACATTGGAAGCTTTTTTTCTAATGTCCCACATATACCTCCACAAGATGTTGTATCTTTCACTCTTCCTCTACGTGAAGCCCTTCGTTGTCCATTCTCAGCATCATCTTCTTGTGTGCCTGTGTCAAAATGGGAACTCTAGAATAGGGTATGGATATATTCTAATGCAAATGCATTTAATTGGCTCAATCTCAAATAGAGGAATTTTTTCAGATGTTTGTAGTTGCAAGCAGGCTCTGGTAGATATGTATGCTAAATATGGGAGCATGCACTTGGCATATAAATTGTTTCGACTAAACATTCCTGAAAGAAATGTGGCCTTCATATGGTTTGCAACAATAGAAGGATTTTGTACAAAGTGGGTTTGATCTAAAAGGCCTTAGGTATGTAACCTCTCCAATACAAAGCTCCATTCACAAACCTTGGCAAGTACCCTCCACCCTATGCCAAAATGGAGCTTTTAGAGCATGGCATGGGAGTCCTTTAATGCATAAAAATTAGAGGAAGCTTGTTAGATGATGGGCATCCTGGAATAGATCTTATTAGAGGGATGATGTCATTAATCAACTTGTTTCTATTAATGAGAGAGAAGAGAGAGAGATTCAAAAGAGAGATTACAAGTAAATGTGAAGTGGGGAATTGTGAGTGCATACAATTTGTTTGACGGAATTCTTGGAAAAGCGATGAAGCTGTGTGGAATACGAATGAACCCTCATGGAGAACCTCATGTGCTACAAACGCTAATATTGTCAGGCATGGTTCATCTTCCTCTATCTTTCATAATTCTCGTACTTTAGTTTTTCATTTACAATGAAATATAATTCTTTAAAAGCATTAGGAGTATCATACGATTTAATTGTTTTATATTAACTTGTTGCAAAATAATAAAATGTCATATCGTAACTCATGCAATTGAAAATAACCATTTTTGTAGTCAACCATGAACTTCAACCCTCATTCTGAGGTGATTTAGAAAACTTTCTGACCAAACTAGATCACTACAGTATTGTTTTATCGACAAGTTGAGGTTGACTTTCTGGTAAATATGTTGACCATCTCCTTTTTTAAATAGATAAATTTTCCTTTTTTAGAGACTCGTAAAGTAACCTTCATAACTCCGAAAATGGGAGGTTAAGCTTCATTCATGTACCTTGTTATGTGAGGAGTCACCTTCAACCTTTGGTTTGACCCCAAAATGAACTTTTGTGATATTTTTTTTATTCCCTACTGGGAGCTTTGTTACACTGTTTTGTAGTTGTAGGAAGTTACTAGAATCTAAAAACTTGGCTTTCGTTTTGCACTGCCATTTGAATCCTGGACATCAAAATTCCTTTCTATCTTCGAAAACCTCTAGTATTTTTACTAGACAATTTCATGGAGCTTTCAGTTTAGGGAAAAACACTTTTCTATAATAGTTTGGCAAATCCATTTTGAAGGCCTCCGGTCATAGTTTGACAAGGTCAAACAAGACCAATTACGACCGAAGGCTCCAGAAAACATGTCACCGTTTGTAAACCATTTTCTAGTTCTGAGTTCCATTGATGAATTCTCCATATATAGACGGGGAACTTGTAGGAATTTATCGGTGCACGTTCATCCATGTTAGTTTTGGACGTGGTTTTTGAGCCCTCGAGCTAACTTTTACTTGGATAGGTCAATTTTCGATGGCCCCAAGCAAACTTACCAATCGTAAATTTTTCGCCATTCCGAATTCCATGGTCATTCTTATGAACTCTTGGTATATAAATGGACATGTAGAAATTTAACATGGTGTGTTTTCTCATAGGAAGACAACATTTGAAAGTGGTTTCTTAGCCTCCGAAAAAGAAGGAAAAGTAAAAACACAGTTGTATGACCCATGTCAGGTTACCCAAACCATCATAGAAAGTTGTTGACACTGGTAAATAACTATTTGAAACTTTTTTGTGACTTGTTGTGGTGTCAAATTGAATTTTTTGCAAAATATGTGTTTCTCTCTCTTCCCTATTTTTTCTCTCTTATTCCTTGATTAGGAAAGTGAAGTGAATTGAAATGGAATGAATACATGTATCTCTAATCTTTTTCTTCCAAACGCAAAAAACTATTAATGCTATTATGCAAATGGCAAGCTAAAAACATCAATTATGCTAGATTAGGGCAGATTCCATACCAGTGATTTATTGTTGATTTCCTGCTCACATGGTTTTGCAGGATGCAAGAAAGATGGCGAAAGGGCACTGTGTAATTCATTATTTATTATTGTCATTTTTATAGGTCATTGTAAAATGAATATATGTATAATGTAGTCTCATGCTACAAAAATGTTATATTTGAAATTTGCTAATATGTATGGGATGCTAGTTTTAGGGATACCTTGCGAAATGTGCATTTAATCACAAGTTCAATTTGATTCATAGTTGTGTATGTTAAAAGGGTTTTATATATATATATATATATATATATATATATATATATATATATATATATATATATATATATATAGTAAATGAATTTGAATTTAATACATTGTGGGGCATTTTTTTCAGTGTTCAATAAATGATTAATTATTTATAGTGTTGTATTCTTACCTTGTAAATGTAATAAAGAGATTTAATCGAAACACTCAACCCTAGTATAAGATCTATGCATAAGCTTGTCTTAATGTGGGTGATCATTTGTAGCGTAGAATTTCTTTTTTGAAAACCATAGAATAAACTTAAACCTTGTACTTGATGGCGCCTCCTAGGTTAGGTAAATAAAAACCCTAGTTGAAGTTTACCGTCATAATGGTTATGTTTAGCGACATTGTCGTGAACCCATCTTCTAGGAATGACATGGTCTAACTTTATCTAAAGTATGTGGTTTCCTTCTAGTTTTAGTAACCATGAGGAGAATGTCCTCTCTTTAGGCCCGACACCATGGTGAGTGGTCAATACCACCTTGGAAGTCACCTTATGAGTCCTTATTCAAAGCAACGGCTATGCAATGTAAGCTTACCATATGTGGGGTAGTTAGAGCTAATACTCCCTTAGTATCCTTTTGGATTGTCATGTCTTACGAAGATTAGAACTAGAAATTAACTTCATCAGCAAATGAAGTCCCTATTAGATCCAGACAACATAAATGGAAATCATGAAATACTTTTTTTAGGTCTTAAACTCTTGTTAATGAACTCCTTAGTTCCTCTCAGTTAAAAGTGTTACCTTGGTTTCAATCAACATATCACCTTGGTCTTTTCTTGAAGGTGGTTTAGCATAAATATGTCCTCTTGCCTTAAACTCATATATAGTTGATTCATTGATTATTAGGTGTGGTTGGAATTAAACTAAACCTTAGTTGATTAGGAGGCTAACTTGGGATTCATGTGTAGTTATAATGCTTCCAATCATATACTTATTCAAAATGGTAAATAAGTACTTTCGTAACTCTTTATGTTATAAAGTGACACCCAAAAAAAAAAAAGAGACCTAAGAAACATTGTAAATGAAATGAGAAACAATAGTATGTGTGATAATGGTTTAGGAACAAAAAAAAAATCACTTGAAGTCCTTATGGATGATTTAGGCATTGAATTTTTGTTAATAATGGATACAAATTGATTCTTGGTGGGACTAGGCCTTTGAGCCAATTTAGAGTCCACTAAAAATAAGATAAAATAAAATTATGTCTTGTAAATGCTTAACTAAATCAAACTAAAATTGATACTAAAACAACCATAGTACGAAAACAAATGTGCTTCGAATGGAAGGAAGTTTATAGGAAAGAGAAACTTGAACCTTCACCTCCTTTGATGTGTATTATTTTTCCCTCGACAACTTCTTGTTGGTCCCCTTGCATAATGAGGGTAAAATTAAATGTCAACTAAACATATTTTGAGAAACAAATCTTTAGCATAAGAACGAGAGAATTAGAACTTTGTATGTAATTGGACTATATGGAATTTAATTATGTAAGTTATGGAGATTGTCATAAGGGATAAAGAGAAAACTTAAATGGTCGAACTATAAGTTGAATGTGAAATGAACTTATAGAATCTATATGCGTGAAAGATGGAAAAAATCATCCTTGTATAATAATGTTATTGGAAGGTTAATCGTAACGAAGACATAATCATGGTAATGATGAGTTGTGGGTCGGCCAATCCTTGAGTCCCTTTTTCTTGTGGTTGGGTTATTGCTAACATTCGTTCATTGGAGAAAGTGGAACATCGACATGTATATGATATCGTCATGTGTCTATGTGAGTCGATGACTTATGTAAATGTCGTATGCGTTGTTGAGTTCCTTTACTTGGAGTCCTTGTGGCATTGTGTAGTGAGCAATGTAAGTCAAAATAAAAAATTATCCTGGTATTCTACTGTATATTTCTGTGTGTAAAATGTGGGGTGTTACATAATCTATCATCTATTGATCATTGTATCATAATCAGAATTTCTGAGTATCAGTCCAACAACATCAATATCAAAATGAAACAATGTCAAAGAGGAGTGGGCACTACATACTTAGATAAATTCAAAGCTCTAGAATAAAGTTTCAATTAGTAATAATGACGTCACAGTGTGCTCATTTCCGGGAATGAAAAAATGAAATTAGTAACTGAAGTCATCGACCATCACTACAAGCCATAATTCGCATCCATTATCTCTCCCTTCAACATTGACATAACCATTTCAATATCCCTTTTTCTAAATTGAAATATTATATTCTATGTGTGGGTAGATTAGTTTCCAAATAATAGCTAGAAATTATAGAAACAGATCATCTTCTCAAGTTGTGACCGAAAGAGACCTTTAAAGGCCAAAATTTCATGTCACTTTGCATAGAGGGATCATTTGGTTTGTAGAATGTGTGGCTATCTAGACTTGTTTGCTAAGAATTCAAAGTCTTTCTCATCATGTTTTGAGTTCTGTGATGAAATTTGCAACTTAGGAAAACACCATTTAATTGATATGTTATACACGAGGAGGAGATAGCATTGAAAAAACTAGGAGAACATGGTTCTAGAAAAATAAAAAATCTTAGTACTTACATAGAAAGTAGTGACCGTGCCTTAAGAATCACCGGCAACCATCTTTATCTACATACTGAAGTGCCCAAACAAGTATTTCCCCTTGGACTGGAACCCAGAACCTTCACAACCAGTCCCAAAAGAGAAAAAGTTCACGAAATAAAGTGACCAATTACTAAAAGTCGTTCAAACTCATTGAGGCTAAAGACCCAATATACATATAGATCTATAAAAGTTATTATGGCATTACAAGAGGCTGCAGAGGGCAATTACCTGTCCATTTTCCCAGAGAAAGTGTAGTCTGCTTCCCACCATCAATGTATTTTATATGATCAACGACCCAAGTAAGAACATAGTTCTATTGAAATGGAACATCTATGGGCCTGCGAGGCGGAGTAGCCATTGCAGCAAGTACTATCACTAGTAAGAGAAGTAGAAACATTTTGGTATCTATCTTCAACAGAGCACCTACACATAAACACATGTATGAAAATCACAATATCATAACGACCCAATCATCAACTATAGACTGAATGAACTTGCTTCCCCTGTTATAGTTTTGGTGTTCCACTATAAAATGTAAGCCTTAAAAATGCAAAGCTTGAGAAGGATAGACGAGATAGCTATAGAATGTCGTTAAGGTAGTGTAACACGTATAATTGAACTTTGAATACTTTTCAACATTTTTCGATGAAATGTCATATAAAATCATACTCTCTAGAATCAAAAGGGTATCTAAGTTTCTTAACCTTTCCGGCCATTCAATGTTTCCCATTCTTATTTACTCAAATATTCACATATATTTCATCACCTAACCATGAATGCTTCAAAACCTAAACACATACGGGAAATGTTGAAATCTATCATACATTTGATAGCCATGAACTCTACTCACTACAAAAAGAGGCACCCAAATGGAATAATGGCAAAGGAGAGGAAAATGATCACTTTGATTGTATTGGTCTTTTGGGTTTGTAGACACAAAATTGGAATGACATTGATTCCTTAAGAATATATCTGCTAGACATAAATATGCCAATAATAATCTTGAAAGCTGCAAACAACCATGGATCTCATCAATGCATGCCAATGGCGTCAATGGGTAAGTTCCATATACACAGATACACTCTATCAACATAAGAAAGAGCAGGTTCAATCCACATGACAAGAATTTATTAAAAAAAACCCAAAAGGAAAAAGACCAAAGAACAATGAAAAAGAATACCCAAAAAAACCCATTTATCTTTCAAGAAAACGCTCTTCAAGTTCAGTCAAGCAAGCAGTTCATAAAAAATACCGGCGCATTTTGGCCTTTTCATTCATGCTAAAACACAGCTGGGTATACCTAAATCCACGCGGATTTCTTACCTGGCCATGTAAATATCCTTTCCAGGCCATAATGGACCGCCATTTGTGCTGCTATAACATACGAAATAAAAGTCACAAATATTTTAAAGTTATAAATTAGCATTAAAAACAAGCTTTGTGTTTTGTAGACATTGGTCTGAAACCCACGTTTATAGGCCTCAACCACCTAGATCTCTAGCGTTGGGGTTGAAGAGAGCGTAGTCCAGCGAGATGACATCGGCGTTGTCTTTGTAGGCGAAGAACAGGTAGGCGTTCACCATGAGGAAGGATCCCGTGCTATTGAGTAAATCCAGCATTGGCGGCATAACGGTGTCTACGAGATCCATTTTGGAAGGACCTCGCGGAAGGAGGATACGAGTTCTATAGCATGCTGAGGGCGAGGGGACAGAACTAGTCGCTGCACAAAAACCCTAATAAATAGTTAGATACAAAACTAAAATTAAAATAACAAAACGAATAGTGTAGTAACGAGTATCGAACCTGTGATCACCTTCAAATGCAATGACATTTTTGGCAGGTGAGGATGACCCCCAAATGACTAAATGTAGCAGCTGCGAATGAAGAGGTGTGGAGAACGAAACAACATGATTTCCTCAGACTACAACAGAAGCAACACTAGACCAAAATGCAAACGATGGACAGGAGAAAACAAGATTCCAGTAAAAAATACAATGGTGCAGGCATCCGACACTGGCCGCAACAACCAAGACCCACAAATTCTTTTACAGCATGGAAATGTGGGCTTAAAGGAATATTTATGGTTTATCTATTAGAATCTTCAGCTATGTAGGGGAATGGAGGAACCATGAAGCGCAGAGATAGCACCATGCCACTTTTCCAACCCTCTAGGTTGTGCATTCAGATTTTGACATCAGATTATGGACATTCATCAAATCATAATGTAAAATTGTTTAGCAGTTGCATAAAGAGAGAATACTCCTGACCATGTGCAGGCGCTGGAGATGAGATTTTATAATCTCTTTGTTGCACTACTATCTGGAAGAAGATCTAAACATTAATATTTTTTTTAGTAAATTAAACCTATTGTGGTTGCGTGTATTTGTTTATTGGGTGCATGATCCTATGGTGGCTGCGTGGATGGTGCCCTAGGCCGTGTTTGATAGTTTGAAGAAACTCTATTTTTTTAATTATTAACTTTGCACCAATAAAACATAGAAGGGAAATACGTAGATCTGTTTGTTTGGTGCTTGAGGAAAACATAGGAAAATATGATCGCATATTTTGTTTCATCAACTCTCTTTGTTTTATATTGGATGACCAAAATGGCTTTGGTGGTTTTGAATGTTTGGATAGTTGTGTATACAAAGGAGGAGAATGATTTAGGAGCACGAGTTCTTTGTTAGATTGCCCCAAAGAAATGGAGGTTTCTTGGACTGCAAGTATTTTTGAATATGCACAAAATAGGTTTATTAAAAAACACACTGGGTTCATTTAAGAAAATTACATACTGTCGAGTGTAAACCAACGCGGCCATTGCTATTTTTTTATTGCTTATGCCAATTAGATGAGAGCTTTGGGATATGTATGAACCCATCAGAACATAATAGAAGGGGATGCTCAGATGTTGTATTTTTGAGTGAGTTGGTAGAAATGTATGGTAAAATGTGGAAGCTTACACAATGCACATGAACTGTTCGATAAAATGACTCAGAGAAAACATTGTCTTATGGAATGTAATAGTTGTACGAGATGCACAAAATGGGCTTTGGTTCTAGGTATGTTCATTGGAACATCATTTGGAAATTGATATTTATCAGTTGTACAAAATGTGGAATCACACCAAAGGCATGAGAATAGGATGACAATATACATCAGAAAAATGTGGTCTTTTAGAGTGTGTGTAAAAGTGACTCGAAACACACCTTTCCCTTATCGCCTCGTCAGTTACATGCACTGTTTTCTCTCCATCTCTAACATGTTTTTGCTTTGATAGTTTTTCCTTTTCTCTGTAGTTTTAAATTAATACAAAAAAAAGATTTTCTATCATTGTAAAAATGTGTTATAGCTCAAAAAAACGTTAAATTTACCTCATTTTTGTACATTCGAATGGATTACCTTAAGTGTTAGTATTCCTTGGAATTCACATCGTGTAACAATATAAAACTTATACGATGAGCTACATTAACGAAAACCTTCCAAATGAAAAAATTAAACTTGATACTTCATGATTTTTTTTCCATTTATACTCTTACCAAATTTAAAAAGTACAAATTTTCTTAGATGCACGAAACAATCCTCCAAATCCCGTGGAAGAAAATGATGTCTTAAACATGTTAACTAATGATGTGGTATGCCACATAAACCAATAAAATGATTACATATAGTCGTTTGACAAATTTTTGTCACTCAAATAGGAGCACACTAGTCAATTTCGTAGCAATGGACAACTAATGTGAGTTAATAATTATGTTTGGTTTTGTCTCACAGTTTGGCATCGAATTGAAAAATGAAGTCCCGTCACCTCATACCTCTAGTATTTTTGGAGGAAATAATAGTCAAACTTTAATTTTGATAAAATCACCTTATAAGCTTGTGTTATAAGGGGGTTTTGTAGGCCTCTAGTTGTTTGATGACAAGTTGAACTGACATAGTCATGATCAGTAGCTCGAGACAAGTGGCCGCCATTTGAACCCTTGTCGCTAGTTATACGTTCCATCAACTTCGTGGACCTCCCTGTAGATAAAATAATACATGAAAAATTACTCATGGTGTGTTTTGGTTAGGATAAAAGGTTTTTGGAACTCAATTTCCAAGCCAATTTGACTAAATGGGACATTCATATAAACTTGGTGCAATATTAGAAATATATCATAGAACCTTATCCTATTTAAATAACTACTGGAAATTATATAAAATCTATCACACGACGTTATAAAACTCATTTATGTATCCTTTTTGGTAAAAATAGCTTAAGGAAAATATGGTGTTTCTCTTTCTCTCCTTATAGTTTGATAACAGAAGGAAATTGTATTTGTGATTTTTACTCTCTTTTATTTTGTACTAGTGTTGTAAATTCTTGTGATGGAAAAGTTTATCTATTAGAAAAAATTTAGTCCTAGGGGAAACCATGCCAGCGTCCTTTTCGTTGACCATGTTTACACTAACTTGAAAGGTTGCAGGTAGTGTAAGAAGGATTAAAATGGATGTTGGAAATCCAAGTTTAATGTTTATTATTTTAAATGTGGAATCAAAATGGAATTATAATGGTATTCTATTTTAGCAATAGTACATGTTGTAGGGTCATTGCATGGTGTAATGTCCCACTTATTGTCCTAAAAACGTGAGTGGGGAATGTGGTGAGGTGGGAAATTAGGGGTGTTCACGGAAACACCCCCTTCACATGAACCGCCTTCATGCGAAGTGCCATGTAGTGTATGTTTTTGCCACGTATGACACGGAAAGGGGTTCGTGTGAAAGGGGTTTTTATACGAACACCCATTCGAGTGAACCCCTTCGCGCAAACCCCCCGATTTAAATATTGGAGGTGGTACGGAGGAATTCACTTTTCCTCCACCCACCTCCTTCGCGCGAAGACTCCACAGAGCAGAACCGACCTACGAGCCCCCATTGGTGACCAACGAACCTAGAACCATCCCATCACCGACCTGCGCAACCCCATAGGTGACCAGTGAGCACACACATGTATGGAATACCTTGTTTTTTGGTGGAAATAGAGGATCCCATGTTGTTGGGAATGAAACTACCTTAAAATAATTGAAACCCTAGCTACGTAGTACTTAACCATTTACTTAAATCTCTTGTATCAGGACCAGGCTTCACAAATTTTGTTGTTCATTGGGCATCACGAGTATGTTGAGGTCTTCTTTTAATGTGCTTATTAACATAAGGAACCTATAAGAGAATTCATACCTATTATAGTTGAATAGAGTGTTCATTTTGCATTGAAAGAAATACAATTAAGCAACCAACTGCTAACTGTTACTTGGAACAGAACAATCCCCACTGTCAAATTTATGTGTTATAACTTTGTTATTTTTGCTTGCTGAAGAAAACAATACAAACTGCAGTGAAAATAAATCAAAAACATAAGCAAAAGAGAAGATCAACTTTTGTTTTAGATGCTTTGACTTGTAAATATTTAACCATATAATCAATGAAGTGATTATAATATTTGATGCTCTCTATTTTGATTTTGTGGTGCACAACACTTTGAAGTTTTGATACTGTAACGCACCAAAAAAAATACCAACACAATGACAACACAGTGAAATACCGGATAACTTTTTTTTTTGACTTACTTGAAGATAATACGACACTACACAAGTTCTCTATGGAATACAACTAACCAAAGACATGCTTTCCACAACAGGGACCCATACTAGTTACAGATAGACATGAGGCACACACTAAGGACACAATGGTTCATCTAAAGTATGCAGTCTTACAACAAGGTCTTCCCACAGAAAGTTTCTTTAGATTCATGTTTTAGATGTAAGTATTTTTACATTCTTTACTTTTCGCAGAGGAATCACGATAGGAGAATCTGAAAGTCATGTCTCCTTTGAATAATTTTCCCCTACCTTGATAATGTTAATATACAGAGTAAACCAATTATAGAATAGCAAGAGGTTACTTCATTTACTTGATTAACTTATTCATTTGTGAGGAGGCAGTTAATTTCTCAAGGCTCTTAACTTTATCAATCTGTTTTCGACGTTGCTGCTTTTGAACATATATGTTTTACCTTTTCAAGTGGTCAATTTTTATTTTATTTTATTTTTACAGTACGTGACTCTCTAAAACATGGGTTCATCATTAAGATCTTATTAGTGGTTAAAAAGGATTTCATTGGGGCAAGAGTCTAACCCGAATTATTAAAGGTTTCACTTGGGCTCCACTTGAAGAGATAGACATAAGTATAATGTTTACATTTTCAATGGGTAAGATAGATCGAAGAGTTTCTTAGTCAAGTTCCTTCTTTTTATTATAATCTTATTATCTTTCAAGAATTCAATCATTGATTTCACCTTAAGATCATTCTAAGGATTCACCACAATAAGAGATTGTTGATTAGTTTACGTGGGATCACAAGGTATATTTGTTTCCCTTGTTTTATTTTTGCTAGGTTCAAAACATAGTCCTCTACCAAACAACACATGACCAAAGGTAACCAAAGTGATGTATGTTGATTCAAGTTTAGATAATTATAATTAGGTATGACAATTCAAGGATAAATCATATTCTGAAAAGTGAAAATTCAACGAAGGATACACATGTCAAAACAAGTTCATTTAATCTTATTGACAATAATATTTCTCAAATTGACTTTCAAACGATAACAGCCTACATGAGAACAATACAAAATTATAACACAATGCCTTCTATATAGTCTTCACAATTTCCATACGAACGTTTTTAAGCGAGGAAAACATTCGTACAACAGCAGTTCCTAAGAAGGCTGGAAACCACTCTCTACACGTATATATTTTTCTCTCTTTTTTTTTTACTCAAGAAATCCTCCTGCACATTTGTTAGCACATGTCAGTTCACAAGAACTGAGCACGATAAAAGCTATAACATTAAGACAATATGTTGTTATCTAATTGTTTCAAGGAAGAAGAAAAAACACCGTTGATTATGAAAATAATCTAAGAGTCTAAACAAGAGCAATTAAAGAGTTGTCCAATAGCATAAAATGTCTGAATAAAAGGGGACGACACAACTCTATTTAATTATCATTTTCTCATAGGAGCAGTTAATAAACATCATAGTGAATTTCACTCATATCACAATAATGACCGTCATTTTAACAAGATAACATTCCGAAACAAAAACAAATTACAAGAAGAGAATTAATTTCAAACGTGATATGTCCCTATTTGTTTAAGTTAGTTCACCAAGCCAAGGACTCACTATGTCATTGGAAGATCCCAAACAATCAATAGACATGAGAACATCTAAACCAACATGACTTATTAATATTAAGATGATGTGCCTATAACAGTTAATTTTATGTCAGCACAGAATAAATAAATTGGAAAGAAAAGGGATGAGACTCACAAATGACCCCGTATGGGCCACGTCCTATTCTAACAACCCTTCTATTAAACTTTCTTCTAATCAAGAGAATGTCTTAAGAAAAAAGACAAACTTTGACAAGACCAAACATAACCATTATAAATCTTACAGGAGGGTTACTCAATCATTCACAAGAACACAACACAAGATACATAGCTTCCAAAGGATCTATCGTCAACAACAAGTCAACTTTAACCTTTTTGGTCAACACATAACCATTCTACTACAATGACAGCAGGGAGGTCGTATCACAACGATTATCACAAAAACCAGTCAACCAATGAGTTTCCAAACACACCAAACTCTAAGTCACAGGAGAATGAAATTTAAGCATCTTTACGGAGCAAAAAGTAGAGTAATTTCTTACGCATAAAACCAACATCCCAATTTTAAGATTTGAAAACTTCCTCACTAATGATCAAGTAGCTCTCGTATCCTCCAACATGTGTGAAACAAAATCAAGGTAAGAAAGAGTATTTCCTTTGACATTTTAAGCCATCCAAAAGAAAATGTGAGTATCGTCAAAAGAAAACATTCCATAGGTTCAGCTACATTCCTCAAAACATACAATAGTCACTAAGGGAGAGAAGGTGATTCCAAAGACAACAATCTCCAAACGGTGAACATGAATTGATATCAATTATGAAAATCAAACAAGAAACTCGAAGAATAAAAGTATTTCTTCGAGCGATTCAAAACAAAATAACAAAAGCAACTAACCTAGTTGAAAGTAAATATCAACTTGGCTCAATTCAAAAGTCAGTCAAGCTAAGCACACACCAAGCCAACCGGGAAGGGTTACTAGAACCTAAAACAACTGAAAGAAAAGGATAGAGACAAGAATAGCATCATTCACCTATACACAATGCACTCGTAGTACTCAATCACCAATTTGCAAATACCCAACATAGACCAGAACTACAGATCTCGAACCGAAACAAGAATAAGAACATAACAGGAACTATAAAGTTGAGTCCAACGACAATGTTTGGTAAAATGTTCAAATCGTGAGACCAACACATAGAACTCGAGAATTTTCATTACAAGACCCCCGCGTCTTTTGTTTTATTAGTCTTAAGAACAAAGTTCACCCAAATAATATTTATTAAAGCCCAGGAAAACAATATAACGGCTTCAACCAACGCAATCATTTTTAACGCCAAAACAAATGCAAACGAGCCAGGAAAGTGGAAACCAAACAGTATACCATCACACGAGACATTAATATGAAGAGTAGAGTTATTTAGCGATTCAATTAAATAACAGCATAAGAATTAATGGTATAGAGAATATCATGCCTGATTAAGCTCCCGCAGTCGATAACAAGATGGACAGGGCCTGCAACAGCAACCCAACCAGCGCAACTTCTCTTCCTCGGCCTGCTGAAGGTCCAAACTCTGTTAACGGCCATGCTCTTGTCCTTGTCGGTGAACAAACTGGGTGCCACATCTACTACATACAACAGGGGATGAACCATACTGGTAACCATTACCATGAGCTATACTCTCTGAAAGAGGCCCTTGCCAAGTGCAGCCGCTCTTGTGGTGCAGGCAATGAACTGTCACACGGCCTATAGCATCAGCCAATACTGGATTTTCCTCTTGCACTGCCTTTAAATCTATATCAGTAACCAAATACCCATCATAAGGGCAGGCACTAGTAGTACTCAGCACATAAGTTAGGCAAGGCTTGCAGAAAGGATGTGTACATTGGGTTTGCACAGCCTCATTAGGGTAAACACGCTGCCTACCAACTGGACAGAATTATTCTCCAGGGAGTGATTGTATATTTATGATACTCTCATTGTCAAAACCCATGACCTGAGAAAGCAAACCAAATGTATTTTCACCTGTGAAGAAGCTGCTACAAAAAATCAAGTGTGTTGCTTGTGTAGCAAAACATTTCAACTGTAGCTTGCAAGGTGTGATAATTCCAACAGCACCCTTTATGCCTGCCAAAATAGTGACTCGTTGAAGATACTCATATAGTTGCAAGGCAAAATGTGCTTCATGAATATTCTGACATGATACAGATCCACGCCTAAGAGATTCTCTTCCATGAGTTACAGCATAAAACAAGTAAAGTCTCAAAAGAGAATCCTTGCAATAATTTTTCACCAGGTCTGCTGGTAATACTCTCACTATCACATAACCGATTTTGGAGATACAAACCTCAGTACATGATCTGAGTCTGAAAAATATCCTGCTACCTTCATCTCCCAAGACATTTTCTCCAACATTGCATAGATCTCCTGTGCCTGAGGGTGTGATCTGCCACCTACACAAAAGCATGCACCATTCTCTTGCCTTTAAACCAACTGCATCCAAGTTCCTTTTTAATTCCTCTATCCTTCATCAATCTCCTAACCCTGGGTGCTCTCATAATAGGAGCAGCCCTTGTTTGAGACGAAGCAAAAGAAGATGGTTTTAAAACCCCAAAAAAAAATCTCTTGGTACAAACTCCATATCCATAAAACAGTCCCTAGACTTAGCATCCTCAATAAGGCTGACCAGCCACTAGATTTGATCGAGTTCCTTCCATGTTAAATTCTCCACCTAGACAACAGCGACTTTCCAAGATGAAAAGGCAAGACAACACAACATGCTTTTAAAAAGATTGCCGCTCAGAAAGAAAAACAACATTTCTTACACGTTTTTAGCTAATAAGGCAGAACCCGCCATCATAAACTTCTACAAGATCTCGAATTTGAGGAAGCATTCGCACTGAATAGATAACAACATAGTGGACAACCTGCTCATTGGAAGCGCTCAAAATGGCTTCTGCTACAGCTGCAGGATTTTGCTACAACTGATCATGACTGTGTGGTCGCATGCAACCAGAACATCAGGATCAGCACCCACGGCTCCTTGGGATAGCCCTGTGGCAGCAGTCACACAAAACTTTCTCTGGAGGCCACTGATTTTCTGAGATAAGTTTACTACTCTACCCTGTAGCGGCTGCAAAATGCCGAACACCTCCTCACTGCACTTTCCTAGGAGATTTTCAGCTCTACGTTCCATGTTTCTAAACGCCCCCCTTATCTTCTGCTATACGCACAAAAAAAAAACGCCACTCCAGGCTCCTCCATTGAAGGTGCGACCAGAAGAAGAAGGAGGTTTCCCTGCTGCTTTCCTACACTGAAAAAACCAGCTTCTGAGCTTCAATGCCCATCACAAACCCCAATAAGGACGCAACCTCCAACCTCACGCAGCCAGAAACATGGCCAGAGTAGGTAAGAGACAAAATATCAGAAGATTTAGTAGTCACATCCCATTTTGAAAAGCAAGCGGCCAGCATGGAGGAAAGTACACAGTGGTTGGGTAGTAAACACAGTTTGATTAACTCCCAACAACCGTAATGCCAACAAGACACCAAAAGAAGAAGCAATTAGAATATGGCAGGAGGCCATACACTCTTCCACGCACCCCCCACTTGCCAGGAAACAAATAATAAAAGAAAACCTTCAACCCCACGCCAACCATAAGGAGTAAAAACCATAAAGGCAGTCGGTGGATGAAAAAATAAAAGATTAACATGGCCTGAAGGCTTAATTTATTCCACATAAAATTTTATTATTTATTTACACAATTAAAGTATAATTGATACTGATTCCTTTATTATCTATTCTTATTACACTTTAAGACGTCGTGACACCTAAACGGGGTTCGAATAATCATTTAGGAACTAACACGATAGTGACAAAATAGAGTAATTTGATCGAGGGGTCGGGCACAAGAGAGATCAATACTATGGTTGAAAAGCTTGCAAGTAATTAATAACTATACTGCTAAAGAAAATGACACTAACATAAATAATCGCCAATTGACAAAATAATTTAAAATATTATTTTTATCATTATTTTTTTTTGCATGACTTTTATTAAAAACAAAAAAAATTATTAATCATATTACTAGCGATCAAAAGGAACGCTCGACAAGGCGAAGACACAAACGTTTCAAAGGAACACAACAACATTCATCTCCTAGAAGCATGGTCGTCGCAGAAGCAAGGGAGCGACGATGAACGGGCATTACATTCTCCTCCCCTTAAGAAAGCATCGTCCTCGATGCGACATAACCCAGAGGGAAAGCAAGTTGTAAGCAAAGAGGAACATTTGGTAGAAATTTTAACTTTTAATGTTCTGTGAAGATTGGCAGTTCTTTCTTGTTCATCATTTCATTAGTCTCTTTCCATTAGCATTATTCTTAGTTTAATTGCTTTTAAAATTTCATCATTGAAGAGTTTTTGTTTATTCCCTATTGTGGGTGCCCAACATGAACTGCTAACACAACACCTTATCAGGTTCAAAAGACACTACAGATTCCTCAGCTCACAAGTATATTCTTCATGACTGTATTACACCAAAAAAGGTTACTCAAATACAAAACGGATTAGGCACAGTCCACATAACATAGCACTCGATACGCACCAATGACTGACATATTAAATATTTGAACAAAGAGTACTGCAATCCACCAGATATTTCCTCAATTTAAATCAATGAAAGACTCACATAACAACAAACAAATGCTACAGGTACATAGTGTCCACAAGGGAATCAATGACATGTCCACAACAATACAACACATATCCATCTGACATGAGTAACACATACATCAAAAGACCACTACCAAACATCACAATAACTCAACATATATCTTGAAACATCAACCATACAGACAAATATCATAAGCCTCCCTCAAACTCTTATGCCTCCCTCAAACTCTTATACCTCCCTCAAGTCTCTTATGCCTCCCTCAAACTCTTATGCCTCCCTCAAGGAGGCCGGTTGTCCCCATGGTCAAAGACACATAGAGTTTGGACACTCCTAACCCAAGTGACATAATAACGCGTGGTTCTCAACAACCCGCTAGTCATATGTACCCCTTGGGGCGTACCCCCATACAATGAAGCGGGTCCATAGGTCTAACCAATCCATGGTGCATCCCATGACCCTATTCCACACATCACGACATTAGAACCAGCACAACAATCCAGTCAAAGTGCCAAGTGGCAAAGTACAAGCCTTGGGCAAGGCGGTAAAAATTTCAAATTTAAAAGAAGACCCCAAATCAAGCTAAAATAAATGACCAAATGGCCAAAGTTAGTATCAAATCCCCATGTTAGTACCACAAACCACGGAAATGCCCAAAATTGTAAAGCATTGCAATCAAGAAAAGATGTTGGTCCTTGCAAAATAAAATAAAAAGCTCAATTTACGAATAAAATCAACTTATAATAATGTCACATTACGATAACTGTGTGGCCTTATCTGGCCACCAAAGGGGTACTCAACGAGTTGCTGGCACTCGGAACATCGAGCCTCAGCTCGTAAAAAATATATATATATCAATCCCGCCACCCTTCGACAAGGCTAAACATAGTCATAGATACACTAGGGTTGCATACATACAACCACATAGGGAGAGAGGAAAGAGTCACATGTAATCTACTAAACCGAGTTTTGGCTCGAGTTATTGACCCATGGTACACCATTCCTCACTCTCAACATACACTTCTACCGATCTCCCTCAGGGTCGGTTAGTGTAAGACTCACAACATAACATGTAACTACATTACTAACACCATGGTGGTACACACATAGCTACCATAATGTCTCACATATGGTAGGTATACGGGGTAGATCACAATCATACATTCACAGGGCGCAATACATCACTTTACCACATTCTGCACCCAAAGTGCAATCACAATACGATAGGGTTCATACACTCACCGTATGACCCTAATTCACGACATGAAGCATTACATATTACGCAACTCATATATACGATGAACATAATAACATCACAACATAACAATAATTGCTTCATAACAAGGTAGTACACACATTTCTTCAAAACATGGTAAAAACATCATGATACAATTCATTTCCTTTAACATCAATCTAGTCATACAACACATTGATACACTTACATATCACAATATGTCACAATGTTCCAACAGTATGTCATCCACATTAGAATTCTTTTCACACATCACAACAATAACTCACACGTGAATTCTTCCTAGAATCCACAAGAAGGAGAGAGAATACTCTCATCCCCAACACATCAACATGATGAAAAATACGCACTGAGTGACATACACATCACGTGCATTCACAATATCACAATTACGACAATAATCACATCACGCTTAAAGCACATTACTCTTCCAATATAAATCATCATCATGCAACATCATCATCATCATCAGTATCATCATGTAACACCACCACCACCATGCAACATCACCATACAACACCAATCCGGCCCATAGGTTTGAGAGCATGAACCTACGCTCTGATACCAAAGTGTAACACACCAAAAAATACCAACACAAGGACAACACAGTGAAATATAGGATAATTTTTTTTTTGACTTGCTTGAAGATAGTACGACACTACATAAGTTCTCTAGGGAATATAACCAACCAAAGACATTCTTTCCACAACACGGACCCATACTAGTTACAGATAGACATGAGGCACACACTAAGGACACAATGGTTCATCTAAAGTATGCAGTCTTACAACAAGGTCTTCCCACAGAAGGTTTCTTTAGATTCATGTTTTAGCTGTAAGTGTTTTTACATTCTTTACTTTTTGCAGAGGAATCACGATAGGAGAATCTGAAAGTCATGTCTCCTTTGAAGAATTTTCCCCTACATTGATAATGTTAATATACAGAGTAAACCAATTATAGAATAGCAAGAGGTTACTTCATTTACTTGATTACTTATTCATTTGTGAGGAGGCAGTTAATTTCTCAAGGCTCTTAACTTTATCAATCTGTTTTCGACGTTGTGCTTTTGAACATATATGTTTTACCTTTTCAAGCGGTCAATTTTTATTTTATTTTATTTTTACAGTACATGACTGTCTAAGACTTGGGTTCATCATTAAGATCTTATTAGTGGTTAAAAAGGATTTCATTGGGGCAAGAGTCTAACCCGAATTATTAAAGGTTTCACTTGGGCTCCACTTGAAGAGATAGACATAAGTATACTGTTTACATTTTCAACGGGTAAGATAGATCGAAGAGTTTCTTAGTCAAGTTCCTTCTTTTTATTATAATCTTATTATCTTTCAAGAATTCAATCATTGATTTCACCTTAAGATCATTCTAAGGATTCACCACAATAAGAGATTGTTGATTAGTTTACGTGGGATCACAAGGTATATTTGTTTCCCTTGTTTTATTTTTGCTAGGTTCAAAACATAGTCCTCTACCAAACAACACATGACCAAAGGTAACCAAAGTGATGTATGTTGATTCAAGTTTAGATAATTATAATTAGGTGTGACAATTCAAGGATAAATCATATTCTGAAAAGTGAAAATTCAACGAAGGATACACATGTCAAAACAAGTTCATTTAATCTTATTGACAATAATATTTCTCAAATTGACTTTCAAACGATAACAGCCTACATGAGAACAATACAAAATTATAACACAATGCCTTCTATATAGTCTTCACAATTTCCATACCAATGTTTTAAAGCAAGGAAAACATTCGTACAACAGCAGTTCCTAAGAAGGATGGAAACCACTTTCTACACGTGTTTCTTTTTCTCTCTCTCTTTTTTTTACTCAAGAAATCCTCCTGCACATTTGTTAGCACATGTCAGTTCGCAAGAACTGAGCACGATAAAAGCTATAACATTAAGGCAATATGTTGTTATCTAACTATTTCAAGGAAGAAGAAAAAACACCGTTGATTATGAAAAATAATCTAAGAGTCTAAACAAGAGCAATTAAAGAGTTTTCCAATAGCATAAAATGTCTGAATAAAAGGGGACGACACAACTCTATTTAATTATCATTTTCTCATTGGAGCAGTTAATAAACATCATAGTGAATTTCATTCATATCACAATAATGACCGTCATTTTAACAACATAACATTCCGAAACAAAAACAAATTACAAGAAGAGAATTAATTTCAAACGTGATATGTCCCTATTTGTTTAAGTTAGTTCACCAAGCCAAGGACTCACTATGTCATTGGAAGATCCCAAACAATCAATCGACATGAGAACATCTAAACCAACATGACTTATTAATATTAAGATGATGTGCCTATAACAGTTAATTTTATGTCAGCACAGACTAAATAAATTGGAAAGAAAAGGGATGAAACGCACAAATGACCCCGTATGGGCCACGTCCTATTCTAACAATCCTTCTATTAAACTTTCTTCTAATCAAGAGAATGTCTTAAGAAAAAAGACAAACTTTGACAAGACCAAACATAACCATTATAAATCTTACAGGAGGGTTACTCAATCATTCACAAGAACACAACACAAGATACATAGCTTCCAAAGGATCTATCGTCAACAACAAGTCAACTTTAACCTTTTTGGTCAACACATAACCATTCTACTACAATGACAGCAAGGAGGTCGTATCACAACGATCATCACAAAAACCAGTCAACCAATGAGTTTCCAAACACACGAAACTCTAAGTCACAGGAGAATGAAATTTAAGCATCTTTACGGAGCAAAAAGTAGAGTAATTTCTTACGCATAAAACCAACATCCCAATTTTAAGATTTGAAAACTTCCTCACTAATGATCAAGTAGCTCTCGTATCCTCCAACATGTGTGAAACAAAATCAAGGTAAGAAAGAGTATTTCCTCTGACATTTTAAGCTATCCAAAAGAAAATGTGAGTATCGTCAAAAGAAAACATTCCATAGGTTTAGCTACATTCCGCAAAACATACAATAGTCACTAAGGGAGAGAAGGTGATTCCAAAGACAGCAATCTCCAAACGGTGAACATGAATTGATATCAATTATGAAAATCAAACAAGAAACTCGAAGAATAAAAATATTTCTTTGAGCGATTCAAAACAAAATAACAAAAGCAACTAACCTAGTTGCAAGTAAATATCAACTTGGCTCAATTCAAAAGTCAGTCAAGCTAAGCACACACCAAGCCAACCGGGAAGGGTTACTAGAACCTAAAACAACTGAAAGAAAAGGATAGAGACAAGAATAGCATCATTCACCTATACACGATGCACTCGCAGTACTCAATCACCAATTTGCAAATTCCCAACATAGACCAGAACTACAGATCTCGAACCGAAACAAGAATAAGAACATAACAGGAACTATAAAGTTGAGTCCAACGACAATGTTTGGTAAAACGTTCAAATCATGAGACCAACACATAGAACTCGAGAATTTTCATTACAAGACCCCGGCCTCTTTTGTTTTATTAGTCTTAAGAACAAAGTTCACCCAAATAATATTTATTAAAGCCCAGAAAACAATATAACGGCTTCAACCAACGCAATTATTTTTAACGCCAAAACAAATACAAACGAGCCAGGAAAGTGGAAACCAAACAGTATACCATCACACGAGACATTAATATGAAGAGTAGAGTTATTTAGTGATTCAATTAAATAACAGCATAAGAATTAATGGTATAGAGAATATCGTGCCTGATTAAGCTCCCGCAGTCGATAACAAGATGGACAGGGCCTGCAACAGCAACCCAACCAGCGCAACTTCTCTTCCTCGGCCTGCTAAAGGTCCAAACTCTGTTAACGGCCATGCTCTTGTCCTTGTCGGTGAACAAACTGGGTACCACATCTACTACATACAACAGGGGATGAACCATACTGGTAACCATTACCATGAGCTATACTCTCTGAAAGAGGCCCTTGCCAAGTGCAGCCACTCTTGTGGTGCAGGCAATGAACTGTCACACGGCCTATAGCATCTGCCAATACTGGATTTTCCTCTTGCAGTGCCTTCAACTCTATATCAGTAACCAAATACCCATCATAAGGGCAGGCCCTAGTAGTACTCAGCACATAAGTTAGGCAAGGCTTGCAGAAAGGATGTGTACATTGGGTTTGCACAGCCTCATTAGGGTAAACACGCTGCCTACCAACTAGACAGAATTATTCTCCAGGGAGTGATTGTATATTTATGATACTCTCATTGTCAAAACCCATGACCTCCCTGAGAAAGCAAACCAAATGTATTTTCACCTGTGAAGAAGCTGCTACAAAAAATCAAGTGTGTTGCTTGTGTAGCAAAACATTTCAACTGTAGCTTGCAAGGTGTGATAATTCCAACAGCACCCTTTATGCCTGCCAAAATAGTGACTCGTTGAAGATGCTCATATAGTTGCAAAGAAAAATGTGCTTCATGAATATTCTGACATGATACAGATCCACGCCTAAGAGATTCTCTTCCATGAGTTACAGCATAAAACAAGTAAAGTCTCAAAAGAGAATCCTTGCAATAATTTTTCACCGGGTCTGTTGGTAATACTCTCACTATCACATAACCGATTTTGGAGATACAAACCTCAGTACATGATCTGAGTCTGAAAAATATCCTGCTACCTTCATCTCCCAAGAAATTTTCTCCAACATTGCATAGATCTCCTGTGCCCGAGGGTGTGATCTTCCACCTACACAAAAGCATGCACCATTCTCTTGCCTTTAAACCAACTGCATCCAAGTTCCTTTTTAATTCCTCTATCCTTCATCAATCTCCTAACCCTGGGTGCTCTCATAATAGGAGCAGCCCTTGTTTGAGACGAAGCAAAAGAAGATGGTTTTAAAACCCAAAAAAAAATCTCTTGGTACAGACTCCATATCCATAAAACAGTCCCTAGACTTAGCATCCTCAATAAGGCTGACCAGCCACTAGATTTGATCGAGCTCCTTCCATGTTAAATTCACCACCTAGACAGCAGCGACTTTCCAAGATGAAAAGGCAAGACAGCACAACACGTTTTAAAAAGATTGCCGCTCAGAAAGAAAAACAACATTTCTTACACGTTTTTAGCTAATAAGGCAGAACCCGCCATCAAAAACTTCTACAAGATCTCGAATTTGAGGAAGCATTCGCACTGAATAGATAACAACATAGTGGACAACCTGGTCATTGGAAGCACTCAAAATGGCTTCTGCTACAGCTGCAGGATTTTGCTACAACTGATCATGACTGTGTGGTCGCATGCAACCAGAACATCAGGATCAGCACCCACGGCTCCTTGGGATAGCCCTGTGGCAGCAGTCGCACAAAACTCTCTCTGGAGGCCACTGATTTTCTGAGATAAGTTTACTACTCTACCCTGTAGCGGCTGCAAAACGCCGAACACCTCCTCACGGCACTTTCCTAGGAGATTTTCAGCTCTATGTTCCACGTTTCTAAACGCCCCCCTTATCTTCTGCTATACGCACAAAAAAAAATGCCACTCCAGGCTCCTCCATTGAAGGTGCGACCAGAAGAAGAAGGAGGTTTCCCTGCTGCTTTCCTACACTGAAAAAACCAGCTTCTGAGCTTCAATGCCCATCACAAACCCCAATAAGGATGCACCCTCCAACCTCACGCGGCTAGAAACATGGCAAGGGCAGGTAAGAGACAAAATCTCAGAAGATTTAGTAATCACATCCCATTTTGAAAAGCAAGCGGCCAGCATGGAGGAAAGTACATGGTGGTTGGGTAGTAAACAAAGTTTGATTAACTCCCAACAACCGTAATGCCAACAAGGCACCAAAAGAAGAAGTAATTAGAATATGGCAGGAGGCCATACACTCTTCCACGCACCCCCCACTTGCCAGGAAACAAATAAAAAAAGAAACCTTCAACCCCACACCAACCATAAGGAGTAAAAACCATAAAGGCAGTCGGTGGATGAAAAAATAAAAGATTAACATGGCCTGAAAAGGCTTAATTTATTCCACATAAAATTTTATTATTTATTTACACAATTAAAGTATAATTGATACTGATTCCTTTATTATCTATTCTTATTACGCTTTAAGACGTCGTAACACCTAAACGGGGTTCGAATAATCGTTTAGGAACTAACACGATAGTGACAAAACAGAGTAATTTGATCGAGGGGTCGGGCACAAGAGAGATCAAAACTATGGTTGAAAAGCTTGCAAGTAACTAATAACTATACTGCTAAAGAAAATGACACTAACATAAATAATCGCCAATCGACAAAATAATTTAAAATATTATTTTTATCTTTATTTTTTTTTTGCATGACTTTTATTAAAAACAAAAAAATTATTAATCATATTACTAGCGATCAAAAGGAACGCTCGACAAGGCGAAGACACAAATTTTTCAAAGGAACACAATAGTAAGCAAAAGAGAAGATCAACTTTTGTTTTAGATGCTTTGACTTGTAAATATTTAACCATATAATCAATGAAGTGATTATAATATTTGATGCTCTCTATTTTGATTTTGTGGTGCACAACACTTTGAAGTTTTGATACTCTGATATTATATTAATTGATAATTTTTTACATTTTGGGCTACATGAAAATATCATTTTCCAGGGGAGAATTTCCATACCACCTGTTATGTTTTAGAAAAATAATTGTCCTTTATAAAATTAATTTAGGTGCAGTGCCCTCCAATGTGCAAATGGGCTCGGCTGTAAGGAATACACAAACAATATATATCTAATCAAAATTCAATAGGAAACAACTACCCTGAGCCTCCATAAAAACTCATTTCAGAAAGGTTTCCTCATCTCATAAACATGTATGGTGTGTATATATCTAATCAAAATTCAACGAGAAATTAATACTCTGAGCCTCCATAAATACTCAGTTCAGAAATTTTTCCTCATCTCAGAAACATGTAAGGTATGTATCAAGATGTCAGGAGACTTTTCCACACTCTGTTAACCTATAACTTTGTTATCTTAAACCATTATTGTGTCTCTTAATGAGATATAGAAGGACCTAATTCATAAGTAGATGGATTCCAACATGAAAACACTACTCACTTGGAGTTCATTTGCAATGAGCATCTTACAAAGTGTGCGTAGATATTGTGTAACATTTACACACCACCACAGATTTATTTTTGTGTAGATTCTCTTGAGCCTCCTAGATTCTATTGATATCTCACGCAACATGAAATGCTTTCCTTAATAACCTTGCATCACTCAAAATTCACATAGTATTGCATCAAATCAACATTTGCAATGTCTTGCATTGTCTCACAACATTTACAACTTCGTGCAATTTTGTACAATGCAAATACCACACCTCTCAACTTGAGTTCAATTTTATGTTACCTTAAGAGCATGTTAAGTATCATGCTTGAATTGCACCTAGTGACATCTCACACCGTGTATAGATCTTTGCTTAACAAAATTGTATCACTCATAGCTCCTCAATCTTGCACCAAATCAACGTTTTCATCTTTTTCAATGTCGTGCAATTTACCTCACAACATTTTTCAGCTTCTCATAATGATGTGTAAGGAAACTAACACACCTCTTCACTTGAGTTTACTTTTTTCATGTCTTTCGCAGTGTGTCAAGTCTTATCACCTAATTGTGTACATTCATAATTTTACATAGAACTTTTGCACACAAATATCTTTTGGTCCTTCTCATGCTTACTCACAAAACCATACATACTTTGTGTCATGCATAGAGCCTCAAAGCCCCACAACATTTATTGACATCTTTTTGTGCATGCCCAAATCTTGTCACCTCACAACCTTGCCATTTCATCTCCATTGATGCCATTCCTAGGGAGAAAAATCAACTAGAAGATTCAATGGTTTCCTCTTGTTTTGTAGTGCCCACTTCCCTTCGACACCTTTTGTTATTGATCATGAAACTGTTGACTACATTATGGACATTATTATAGTTTTGATTTAGTATGATGCTAGATGTCAGATCATGGATTATTAGTGACTCTGATTCATATATGATGCATGATGATTATTAGAGATATTTTATATATTGATGATGATATATTGTTATATATTTGTAGCAACCCAAAAATTCACACACGAACAACACAGTAAAAGATAGGATTTTTTTTTTTGACTTGCTTCGACACACAACACGACACAACATGTCGTCACAAAGTTACAACCAACTCTGGGAACCACTTGTTACGGGGATGACCACAAGGTCTGCACAGAAACGTTCACACCCAAAAGGATAATACACTTTTCTTTTTTTTTTATAGAACAACATAGAAGTCCAACCACATGACACTCTAACAGCTAGGACAAGCCACAATAAGAAATGATTGAATGTTATTTATTTTGATAAAAACACCCTTTAACTCATGACTTATGTTTTCAGAAAGATTCAATATATGATTCGCACAAATTCATCTTACCAACTGAGTTATTTTCTTATCCACAGTAGAGTAGTTCACTTAAAGTCTTCTCCTACTTGCTAAATCTTATTATCTTCCAGAAACTAACCATTGTTTTCCCTTAAGCTTGTTTAAGAGTTCACCCAAAAGGGGTAGTGTTCACTAGTTTAGCTAGGGATATCAAATTTTAAAATTTTACTTTACAAGGATAGTTTCACCTTTGATTATTTCAAGAATCTCTTGTTCTCAAGTAAGTCATCTCTACATTAATTTATCTAAATATATATTTTAGTTAACTTCTATAAGGGTTAACCACTCCATTTAATTTTACTTATATCACATCATTACAAGGTGTCATAGAGTTTTGACTTAACACTTTATTCTCAAAATCAAGGTTTTACAATACTTATGCCAATGTAATGATTGAATATCATTTCTCACCAAGGTAAGTTACTAGTCTAACAACAAAAGGGAAAGAACACTTCACCACGTAGTTTTTTCCGAACATACCAAGACAAGAGATCTTCTAAACTCCTTGCAAGCAAAGTTACAAAATTTACTTTCTACAAAGAACTTCATAATTTGAACTGATGAAACTTTTACACTCTTTTCCTTTAATCTACTCGCATAATCCATCTGCACAAATATTTACTAGAGTCAGTTCGCTAGAACTGAGCATGATAAGATATAAACCTCACCTAATAATTTATGCCATCTAGCATATAAATAAATGAAAGTTTGCAATACTCCTTATCAAATAAATTTCTAACATACATTTAAAAAACTTAACTGCACATCTCATGATAATACATTTAATACTCATTAATGTTCACTTCCTTAAGATCTGCTTACATAAGAACACAATTCCAAGTGACTAGATATACAACCTTAACCATGCAATCAATCATACTTAAATTACAGTAATAATAATAACGCTCACCTAATACCCTCGACCTACTTCACATATATAAGTATCCAACAATATTATCTTTTAATTAGATAAAAGCACCAACGACATTAAGTTTATATAATAAATACAAGTATCAATCTTATACTATTCATCGATATTACCCAAGTATCAAACCTTCATAGATAATCAGTGATATGTAAGTATAATTTGGATATTTATCTCACAATTTTAAGAATATACTTATGTTAACAAAGATTCCACCAATCCACAAGTTCATATATTATTTAGGTATCCTTTTGGTTGCTTATTCCATGCCTTTATATGTTTCTATTAGTATAAGGGTCCAACTCATTGGAATGAGTTACGATCAACAATATTGTCATATTTTGCTAATATGTCAAAGATACATTTGACTAACTAGGATATGTAAGCGCGGTCCAAGCCACTATAAATACAAGTATCAACATTATCTCAACTCCCAATTGAGATGCAAGTATCAACTTTTAGCTAACATAATAATCATCGTAAATGCCAGAAAATATTCCACTCGTTAACCAAGTATTGAAATAACATATTTATCCTTACTGGTTACCTGATAACATAATATACCCTGTTATATAATTCAACCTCCACTTGCATACCCCAAATTTATGGGTATTAATTATTGTTCTATAAAATGAAGTTAAATAATTTCAGGTGGACTTATATCCTTACTGTCATACAAGATATGCACAGTCCCATTATGGTAGCTGTCACCTTTACTTAAGGCTATGCATGACTCCATTTTAGGGTAGTTATCTTAACTTCCCTATTCATCTGTTTTCCTACCAAAAGTCTTTCGACAAGCTTCAAGGTCAAAGTATAAGATAAATTTATAATTTCATATTCCAAGCATTGCCTGAATTCATATGCATGAGGACATCACATATCAATCAAACTTGAAGAATGTCGACATTCATGAGAGTTCTATGTATCCAATATTACTTTAACCGATTCAAAGATCCAAGTAGATCCTCAAAATTAAGCCATAGTATTATCCACACAAGTTAATGACTTGTGTGCTTAACATATTTGTAAAGGTCATAGAAAACCCATTAACGCATGCTTCAGGAGGGTTCCAATCTAATAATAAGCTCATAGTAATAATAATAGCAGAGGGCCTGGTGAGGGGTTTTCAATAATCCCCAAGGTAAATGATAATCGAATGACTCAAATGGAGCTATCTAGAAAGACCAATAAAACTAGTATGACTCTTCCCAAATAGAAGCCCCCAATCCTAATGGGAGTTTATATTATTATAAAACCACAGTAAAATCCAAATACAGTCATATCGGAAATTCCCTTTTTCAAGTCATGTTCTACATAATATAAACAATACAAGAAAAATTATAAACCTCATTCACGCTCCATAATATTTTCTACAGAAACCATCATTCAAAGGAATAATCAAGGCAAAAAGATAAACCAACATTATAAGATCAGTAGGCAAGAATCGATGTAGAGATTTCTTCTACTCAAATAGTAAATAAGATAAACTGTAAAGGGGGAGAGAGATCAGTTCATGCAATTATGATTAAAATTCATTTGAAACTCGTCTCTTTTTGGGCATCTCTTTCAAGAAGGAATCAATATATGTAAATACATGTTATATGATATCCAGAGTCCAAACGCTATTTATTTAGTAAAACAAAAACACATCAACATTCCAAAAGAAACCCACATCTACAGCATTCGAACAAAATTGCAAAGATTGATTTACCCAAATACTAAAGGGGATAAATCATTAAGAGAGAGGGTTAGGGCTTATCATGCCTGTTTTAAACGCATCCACCAGCAACATATCCAGCAGGGACTGCATAAGCCACACGTCCCACTGATCCACTTCTTTTAGCTTTGAAAAACACCACTCCAGGCTCCCCTTAAGACGGCACAGCCAGGAGGAAAACAAAGGAGAAAATGCCGTTGTCTAACCCCTGCTAACTGCACTGGGTGCTGAGCTCCAACGGTTTCAAAATCCCCAACAACATCCTCATGGCCAGAGGCAAGGAAGGGACAGAGCAGGGTAAAAAAAATGAGGATATTTACATTGCATGCAGCCAACAAGAAAACAATGCTCCTCTCCCCCAAAACGTATCAGGAAACAACATAAACCCATGTCCATATTTTGTGTTATCAGGCCCTCATCTACGGGGCAGAGTAGAAGCAAATGGCACGCGTGGGAGGAAAGATTGGATTCACGTTTGGTACAGGAAAGAGGGGGGGGGGAAACGCAGCAAGGCAAATAGTGCTTCATGAATATTCTGATATGAAACAGATCCGCCTCTATGAGATTCTCTTCCATGAGTTACATCGTAAAACAAGTAAGGTCTCAATAGAGAATCTTTGAAATAAATTTCATCAGGTCTCCTGGTAACACTCTCACTGTCACATAGTCGATTTTGATAAAAATACCTTGAAGGAGAATCCCGAATTTGAGGATGCATTCTATACTGAACAGATAACAACATAGTTGGACAACCTGCTTGCTGGAAGCGCTCAAAAAGGCTTCTACCATACTGCAACATGCCTACCGCCTGGCCTAAATTTTGGCATGCGAGTGGATAAATTCGGTTAACTATTTTTCCTGAGAATTTAAAGGTACCTCTGTCTAGCATTTTTACCTCCGTCCATAAATTCACTATGCTTTGGGATCATGCACAGACAATGTTCTCTCTGAAAGAAAGTTGCTAGACTATAAGAACTATGTAAAGACTCGTGTTGATATTTTGGATTCAAATTAAACTACTCACAATAAAACAATGGTATTGCTTGGAAATGCATGGAGATGGATGTTTTCGAGCTAGGAAACAATTGTGACTGTTGCAGGTTGTTGCTGTGGATCCCCGACAAGAACACACCTCGCAGCACCCAAGGAAAGTGGAGGTAACACGCCTGCTTCACTAGGTGGTAGATTCATGGCAGCGCCTGGTACAGTCAGGGAGAGGGCGGCCAGGGTAGGATATCAAACCACGAAAACAAAACACCTTGACAGAGAAGGACTTTCAATCGCCTCTCTAGCCCACGCAAACAAGGAAGTTTGGCCAAAACAAAAATAAAGAAAAACTTTTCTCCAGCCGCCTCTCAACCACTCCACACGCAGTCCATCAAAGGAAAATCTCATGCGGTCAGAGAAGGATATTGCAGGAAGTCAACAAGAAACAAAGAAGATTTGCAAAATCAGAATTAATAAATGAAGTGCGGCCACCAGCAAGAAGGAGTCCAACACGTCTTGTAAAAGGAGTTAATGAAGTGGCAGGTGGCCATCAAAGTTACCCCCATATTTTCCAATAAAAAAGTTTAATCACCTCCACAATGGATATTTCGTAGAAATGATTTAGCGTATTCCTTGCAAATCAATTTTTTTGTTGTATTTATAATTTTCGTGTTCCTTTTAAATTCCATATCATGTTTCATTTATTCCATGTTGAAATAAGACGATGAATCTACACCCTGTACTGTATGGGAATATACAAAATTTTTATGCACACTGATCATGTATGTATTATGCAGACTAAATTTGATGGTTGACCCTTTCTGAAATGATTTTATGATGGTTATTCAACCAACATCTCCCTTCATAGTACTATATTTTTTTTAATGTTCGAATTTGAGAGTTTTTCATGTTTAGGTGTATCTATTGTGCTACAATAAATTACCCCCTTTAAACCTAACATCCATTAGCTTTCCAATGTTGAACTTTATAGATATCCTTATCTTAAAAGAGGTGTAATATTAAGACACAAATACAATTATAACAATGAAAATACAATCATATGCTGGGAACCTAAGATTCAATAGATTCCAATTGTTGTTATTTAGATATAAAGGTTGGTGGGAACCTAGCCTATGTTCCCGACATTGTTCGTTAAATATAATGCTTTCTATTAATATTAACATTAACTATGTTATTTGCGAATATTCCATTGAAAAAGAAAAATATGCTTTCTATAACTTGTAGTTGATATCATAGATGTCATTGACCTAAAGTATGTCATTGATGTTATTGTTTTGAAAAAGATGTAATCTTAGGGAAGAATTACAATGGTAACAATGAAAAGACATATGGGTATATTGAGAACCTAGTGGTCACTAGGTTTCCATCATTATTATTATTTTACGGCTTACAAAAATAATTATCAATTATAGTCACCATGGTCAGTAGTCAAGGTGGACAATTTTATTTTATTTTTAAATAATTATTATTATGGGTATTCCTTTTAACAGGACACGCCCTAACAACACCCAAACACCAATCCAGCTACCTACTAGGTTGTGAGAACACAATCTACCTTAACCAGGTGATCGGAAAGTGGCAAAACCAACCAAGATCAGCAGAAGCACAACATCGTTAAATGCTAAGCAACACAGTCGTCACAGAAGCAAAGGCGCAACGATGAACGGGGCATTACAATATTTATGGATGTTGTTAGGAAATGTGATATTTAGATATATTGAATAGACCTAAGGAAAATTGAATTAATTGATGATGATATAGTTGTTGATGAAATTGTAAATGATATTTTTGGTTGCCTTGATGTTGTTGTGATTCACATACATACATACATACATACATACATACATACATACATACATATATATATATTGATGATTTTGGAATTATATTTATATTTATTTTGGATGTTCTGATATGGTCACAATGCCGAAGGACGTATTCATGTTTTGCAGGTTAAAATATCACAACACACAACAGGGGATTGGAGACCAACCACATTGGAATTCTAGATGAATTCAACAGGGTCACCATGGCAACTTGTAATTGTTTGTGTGTTGTTTTATTGTTGTTAGGGATTCCCATGGGGGGGACACTTTCAAATGTGACCAAGGGATTTTGTGTATTTCTTTTATTTGGTTCCCTTGTTTAATTTTTGTATGTGTTCCTTAAGTGATGTGTTCCCTTTTTCTATTTAATTAACTTGTGGGTAAAGATTATGAGTAATCATGTTGTTAAGTTAATTAATTAAAATGTGTCATGAGAATGTAATTAATAGAGTTGTTGGATCTTGGATCAAGTGTTGTAAGTAATGTGTAAGTGATGTGTAAGTAAATCTTGGAGTGTGAAACACTCCACTTTCTTTGAAATTCGAATTTGTCCTTGGAGGATGATTTTGGAGGCTTGTGGGACAAGTTAAATTTGTCCCACACCTCTTAAATTTTATATACCAACCTTACCTATGGTTGGGGAGTTAAATTTAGACCTTCATTATGTATTTTGGAAGACAAGTTGTATGTTTTAATTGCACTTCTTACATGATTTCAATTTCAATCCTTATGGGGTGTGGGCTTGATTTGAGTGTGTATGTAAAACTATCATATTATTCACCTACTTATTTATTATGCCTTGGAGATTGAAATTGACTTATGAGGTGGAGTTGAGGATGTGTGAAGTGGCATCCTACATGGATCCACTTCATCCTCTTCTCTTCCCTCTTCTATATATTTGAATTTCCTTGGCTTGTTTTTGGTTACTTCACCTTGCATTGCTTCATTTTGGGGTGAATTCTGTTGGTTTTGAGAGCTCTCGCTTTTGGAGAATATTGGATTTTGTTGCATGCTTGTAGATTGTTGATCTCTTGGATTGTTTTGCATTGGAAAGCTTGTTGTTTGAGCCTGGAGAAAACTCCATCATGGAGAGGTAAGAGCTTAGCTCTTGAAAATGCTCTTCTTTCCTTTTTATGAATATGTGAATGGTTGTATGTTTGTTATTGCTTGTTGGCTGGTTGGGTAGACTACCTAGGGATTGTGTGGGAGAATACTATGGGGTATACTCATGGGGATACATAAGTATTTTTGGGAGGTATAAGTGTGGAGGGAGTTGGGATTTGGGTTCCACCTTGTAAAAAGAAATAGCTTGCATTTTTTTACTCGTTATGGGGTGCCATAAGAGGTCGAGGAGGCATAAGTAAATGTGAGGAATAAGGGGTACTTGGGGGAGGCATAAGGGCATGTCAGGGTTTTTGGAAATGATATATTTTGGTGATTTGTTCTCAGGTGGTGATACCCATTTCCCCTTGGGAGGCATAAGCAGCATCCCCCATAGTTCTTGCTCCTTTGGCTTGCATGAAGAAGCTTGAGTTTTGTTAGTTGTCTTCCATGTGGTTGTAAACTACATTATGTTTTGGATTGTGTGTTGAATGTGAAATGTTTCCTTTGTGTTGTGGAATCCTGTTGTTGCCATGTGTTGAGTCACATTTCTTATTACAATGTGGTTGGGGCTCGAGCGCCAATGAAGAGGGTGGATTCTCCTTTTCACTAGATGTCTTGGTTGGGTGGAGAGTGTTTCCTTTCCCCTATTTTGCTGTGATCAAATTGGAGAATGATGGAAATTCTTGTTGCTGATTTGGAGCTGAGAAAGAAGAAAGTTTTGACAGTACCTTGTGAGATTTCTATTTGTAAGACCATTTCCCACTTCAAGTGGATGACAATGTAATATTTTTTGTGCTAAAGAGTTACTATGTTTTGGAAATGAAATCTCATTTGTTTGTGAAAGAGATATACTATGTATTTTGTACTGAAAAAAGGAATGTAAAGAGAAAGATTTATATCCTTGTAAGTTGTATTTGATCATTGTAAGAGAGAATTTGTAAAAGAAATCTTTCCAACTAATTAGATAGTGTTTTACCTTTACAAAATGAAGTTATGATTGTTTGAAATCTTCTTTGAAAATGTTGTGCAACTCTCTGTTTGAATGTAGAAAATGTATTCAGAATTATTGCATCCTCTGTGTTTAAAAAGCACATTTTTTTTGAAAGAAATAGAAATTGCATTCTTGCTTCTACATTTTGATTGAAGGAAATAGAAGATTGTAGTATTGGATTATAATGAATTCATATTTTTAAGTTTGGTAAATGTAAATGGTTCAATTCAAGTTAGATTTTGTAGAGCTCTGTTAGATGTCTCTCTTTTTAAAACTGGCAAATCTTAATCAGAAAATGTCCAGAATGACCCTGAAAACTATGAAATACTTTTGAGACATTAATACAATCTAAGGAAGAGCAAATGATCCCAAAAAAACAAAAATACTTAAGGAACTTTCATAGAACCTTTCAAAATCGAGCTCAGACAAAAATTTAGACTTTTTGTTGTATATAAATTAGTAAATTTGATTTGCAAATCAATCAAATGATTTAACCCTAGAAATCCATCCCAATTTTTTCCAAGTGAAATCATCCATGTCTGTTTGGTATGTTGAAAAAAAATGTCAGATTGGAAAAAAATTTATAAGTTAAGAAAATATCAGTTCACATTTTAGAAGCCTGCATAACGTTTTCTCAAATTTCACCCTTCAAACTTTATCAAAATCAAATTTTTAAGGTTCTTGTGCAAAGAGGACTTAGAGATCTTTCCAAAAATTCCTCATTTGCCAAAAATTGAGTTTTCAATCAAAATTTATGACCTTCTAAAGTTTTTACTTCATTTGGCTTAAAAAAAATCTAACTGTCAAAATTATATTAAGTAAATATTCGCTGGCAGACCCGCTGGCTAAAAATTTCCTTTTTCATTTTTTTCCCAAAAAGCAAAAAGGTCATGGAGTTCCCCGCCACCCCGAACCTTCATTCTTTTGTGAAAAAATAATAATCTAAGTTCAAAAAAATAATAAATTTGGAAAAATGTGTCAATTTCCTCCACGGCCCCACCAGCCCGCAGCCAATCAGGTGTTACCACGTGGCTTCACGAGGTGTCGATGGAGGAGCAGATTTCCTTAAACCTTAATGGTTTCAAAAACAAAATTGGAAAATTTTCTCAAGATCCTCTGCGACCCTGCCACCCCGCAACCAATGAATCCCTGACACGTGGCTTCTTGGGCGTTGGCGGAGGTGCAGATCCTTTTAAAACCTTAACACTTTCAAGGAAAAAATTTGGCAAAATTTCTTAATTTCTTCTACTGACCCACTGACCTGTAGCCAATGGTTGTCAGACATGTGTCTCAACAAGGCGTCGACAGAGGCGCGGAAGTAATTTAAACTATACGCTTCAAAAGTTAACTTTTCTTAAGTCTCCCCTTTGGCCCGCCACCCCGCAGCCAATGAGGAGCTGACACATGACATCCATAGGCATCGGTGGAGGAGCAGAGTGTTTGTTAAAGCTAAAGTTTTAAAATTAAAAATCTGAAAGTTCTAATTCTCCCCGATGGCCCACCTTTCTACAAGTCACTGTGGGCGTGACACGTGGCACCTTATGGTGTCGGCGGAGGCGCGGGTTGTTTTAAACCCTTAACACTCTTCTTGCAAAAAGTTTTAATTTTCCTAAGTTTCCCCACCGGTTCATTTTCCCTGCTTGCATCTAGGCTTGAAACGTGTCATCCTTGGGCATTGGCAGAGGCACAAATCATTTTGATCCCTTAACGCTTTTCAACAAAACAAGCTAAAAATCTTAAATGTCTCTAGCGACCTGATTTCCCATTTTGGTGAATTTGTTGGACACATGTCCCTCCCAGCCCTTAGGGTTAATTGTCTTCTTTGGGCGTGAAGCCCCGCCACGGGTTTGCAGGCATGTGGAGGTAAATCACGCCTTTTGACCAAAAAGGGGAAAAGTGCTAAGTTCCTTCCCCACTCTGCTGGCCCGTGTTTGGGAAACATTTTCTTCCCCGCTCCACCGGTCTGCATCCCTTCCCGGGTGAAATTTATTCCCGCGGCCTGCAAGCCCACCCTTGGGAAAAATTTCTTCCCCAGGCCCGCATGCCTGCCTTTGGGAAAAGTTTCTCCCCCAGGCCTGTAAGCCCGCTTTTGGGAAAATTTACATCCTAACGCCCATCGGCCCATAGCTTGAGAAATATGCTCGTTAGGAGGACTTCTTTATATCACTGGAAAGGGGGGAAATTTTCCTATCTAATGGAAATATTTTTAGGAAGTTTTAAGTCCATTAAATATGGGAATAATCATGTTGAATCATTTAAGTCAGTATGTGAGTGGGTAAGTAGGAAGTTACCCTGGGAATTTAATTGGTCTTGGCCTTTACCCTCTAAACTTAATGAAGATACTTTTAGCTTTGTGTTAACCTAAGCCCTTTATTAAAATAACAACTAGGGAATTTTTAACTATGCTTGGACTAACTTTTCTAGGTGATTTGTAATATGAATATGATAATTGTTATAGTAGGAAAATATATGTATTTAAACCTAGTTGTTCTTGAGACCTTGTTTGTGGTCATACTTTTAAACAAAAATATATATTCCATAATTTTTCTAACTAAACCTAGGTTGATCTTGGGTCTCAAGTGGGAGTTTTTAGCGGGCATTACATGTTCACATTTTGGCTTGATGTAGAATTGCTAGAAATCAAGTTTATCATATCCATAAGGTTGGAGCCTTTGATAAAAATAACACTAAGCATAGTGATCCTAACCTATGTAGAAAATAAGGATGAACCTATTATCATGGAGTTTATCAAGAATGATATATTAACTCTAGATTTCTTTTGAGAATATGAATTTGGTTTAGATTTCACAAAACAAATGCACTTGTTTATTTTAATTCTTTTAGGATACTTTTACATAAATAGAGAATACATTTTATAAGTGTTTGTACTTCTAGTCATGTTGAAAAACTTCATCTTATCTCCTAACATATTTCATTGATTTTTGATGCATGGTAATAAATTTGTTCCCTTAGCAGTGACTTTAGCAGTAACTTATAAAATGTATTTTTTTTATGTATCTCTTTCATGTACTTTTTCTTGAACTTTTCCATTTGAGGTTGACTTACTATGTCATATTTATAATGGAATAACTTAGATTTTACATTATTCCATTTTTGAATGATAATTCTATGTTTGTGAGTATTTATTACAAATGACAATAAGATATGTAATTTCTTATTTTCTTGATTATTTGCATTCAAGCTTGAAATCATATTTCTATTTTCATTCAAATAGGAGAATATTTTCATTAAAAGTATTGTAAATTGAATTTTACTTTCATTTTTTTACAGTCATGGCTTCTTCCGCTCCTAATTTGTTTGAGAGGACTGATTTAGAGATTGCAAAATTGCAATCTATTCTCGAGGATCCAACTACAGTTGGGCACTATAAAGCCCATTGTGAAAAAATATCGGTTGATCTTCATAGAATAGAAACAAGTTTGAAAACATACAACCCATTTGATTTTGATTCAATAAAAAAAATATGGATTCATTAAAATCAAGTGTCTCAGGAGATGTAGGATATAATGAGATTCAATTACGACTTTCTGATAAGGAAGTCGTTAAGAGGTCTTGTTGGAGTTTTTATGCAGACAAACCAAAAGTAAGGGCATATTATGTAAACAAATGTTCATGTCCCCTATGTGCACATTCGATTTATCCTTGATTTTTGGCCTCTCAAGGTCAATTTCTGAATAATGACCAATTACCATTATACTTCATACTGATGCTACATGCTGAGGTTCACCTAAACCTAAAGGTGAACTATTTAGACATCCCTAGATATTACGGGTAGGGGCGTGGCCGTATTAGCCACAGGGAGCCATATCAAAAGGAGGGAGCTCATACAGTTGTTAACACGTGCTAGCTTTTACCGAGGCCATGACCATTCTTATCAAGCTTTCAAGATGTCCCAGTGCCTATCGTTATGACTGCACATGAGGGTGCTATCGAGGGTCTTACGAGCATTGCTCACGAGACCCAATTGATCTCTTCTGACCATGTGGGTCAGTACCTTCAGAGATGTGGTACTAGCAGTGGAGGTGCTAGTAGTACAGTGATGCACGGAAACAAGCTATATGCTCATGCACATTTGATTTCCCCAGATGACTTTGAGGCGCTTACAGATCCCACTCAGACACGTCAGTTAGGATGCATCATGGATGTCGACCTGTTACGTGTATATGAGGTGATTACACGGCATTGCAGCATTCCACTATCAAGGGTTTTAGATTTTATAGAGTAGAGCAGCAATGTATCTTCTAGTCAGGGTACTACTACTGTTTGTTGCTATAGTCAGAACCTCATGTTCCTAGGATCGTCACACCCGATGTTCAACACATTTCTATTTTGGTGTGTGAAAATTAAACCTTAATTTAATTAAAATTTATTTTATTTCATCATTACTTTATAATTTATTAATATTAAAATTGAACGTTTACTTGTGTGTTTAGGCTTCTGCTCCAGTGTGTGGTGCTTCACAGCCCACACCATTTTCCCACATGACATACACACAACTCTTGACTGAGCACAACATAGATCTTGATGTTTCAGGCCTTAGCCAGCTTGGTTCACTTGGCGAGATATTTTTTGGTGTTGAGGTCATGGGTGGAAGTCCCATAGATTTGGAGACTCATTCCACAGAGGTATATATACATGTGTTTTAGAATTAATATTTAATCTAAATTGAAAAGTTTTAAATTAATGAACTTTATTCAAAAAAATTATTTATCAACTTCTTACATTTAATTTATTTTGTTTCATAGGGATCTACGGGACAGCGATCTACACATAGTGTAGATACTCCCAACATCTACCCAGGGATAGATATTGAGGTAATCATTTGTACACATATCTGTTATATGATTTATTTAATTAATCAAGAAATTGTTGTAGAATTTTTCTTATAAATTTTAATATATGGTATGCTATATATAGTTTCTGACATGTGTATATTTATTTTTTTAACATGCAGGGTATAACAAAGCCTAGTGAGGGGTCTAACACTCACCCTACTACACGGAGGAGACTTCAGTGATATTTTAGATATTTTAGACATGATTTTAGAAATTTTAGACATGTATATACTCATTAGACATGATTTTAGAGATTTTAGACATGTATATACTCATACTCATTCTAGACATGATTTTTATATTTTGATATATGTCTTAGACATGTGTGTGTGTGTGTGTGTGTGTGTGTGTGTGTGTGTGTGTGTGTGTGTATGTGTGTGTGTGTGTTCATGTGTGTGTGTGTGTGTGTGTGTGTGTGTGTTTATTCATTATATTTTTATTTATATGCATTCGACATGAATTTCATATATTGATATGTAAGGTAGCATAATTTTATATTTTATGAGTTGGTGTTCTTAACTATTTCATCAAATACAAACCGAGAAAGGTTTGAATGTTTATTTTGAATATCAAAGAGTTTCATGTGTTAAGCTAAAAAGAGATGTTTTAAATGATACATAAGATCCAACACCTATTTTATAGTTGTGTCGTTCAATCTCAAGGAAAATACTACATTGAGTTATATTATTTGAGTTTGCAATTTTTTAATTCATATATACCTTATACAATATTATTGTTATATTTAATAGTATTAATTTTATCTATAAAATTTTATTCATTTAGTCTTATTTGTACAATATGATTGATTCAGATATGAATAATGTATAAACATAATTGTTTCAATTATTATAGAAGATGGAAGAAACTAAAATGAGAAAAATAAAAAACATAAGAGTGTGACTAAAATTTTTGAAATAAATGACTTATATAGATACATCCTTATTTCAATTTCAATTAAACATTCATGATTAATAGTGTTTTGATAAATCAACATATTTCATTAGGTAGGCTTTTATTGGTTCCATCATGTCCTTGGTGTATCTTTTAGCAATTCTTCTTGAAGAAATTGCTGATAAATTATATTCAAAATAAGATTCCAAGATACATAATGAACACTTATATGTTACATCAAGGAAACTAAAAATCATTAAATGAGTACATTATGAGGTTTAATACTTGTATGCAATAACTAATATATCAACCATTTGATTTGGATATACAATACATTTTTTTTGAGGACTTATATACCCTCTCAAAGAGAAGTTACTATATGATACATATTATACATTCCTCTTTCTATGATTTCAAACAATCCAAATATAAAAATAAATTTCTCTTCCAAAGGAGAAAGCATATGAAATTGTAGATGTCTCCACCACAACTATATAGGACATAAAAAGTGATGCAATAATTACAAGTGATACAACTCAAAAATTTGGTGAAGCAAAATTCCTACATAGAGGCATAAGTTTTTCATTATGTAGATAATCAATAGTGGGTAAAAAAGATTATATAGTACATGAGAGGGGACTACTTTAGTTCAAAAGTTTTAGAGATAGACCACATGAAATTTTTCATATTCTATTGGATAAGGAGTTAATCAACTTACCACCTAATTATTATCATCTTCCTCACAAGATTGAAAATGTAAAAGGAAAACCTTTATTTTACTTATAATAGCATTAATAGGCATCATGAAAAATAGTTGTTATGATTTATGATAGAAGATAGAATAACTCGAGGGTGGGGGAAATATCCTATGTGTTTTAAATCACTATCTTGAGTAAGTTTGCACAGTGTAAAATGGAAGGCTCGTTTGAAGAGGAACATCCATTAATTTTTTATGAACTTAAAATGAAGCATGTTAGTTACATCCATTCATGAAAATAAAGTGATGCAAAATTACAAAGATATCATAAACAACCTCCATCAATTTTTGAAAAATGGTGATGTGAAGAATCATCAACTCAATTTTTCAAAAATGGTTGATGTATGTACACAATATCTAAAAACACCATCAATACAAGACATGTTAGGTAGACCTAGCACCAAGTTTTTTGAACTCATTTGTTATATATATGTAGTTCAAGTATCCAAATCCTTCATGATAAAGTTTTCTCAATGAGTCAACATGAGAAATTAGTATGTCCCTTAAGAATACTTCAAATCCATAAAACACATATAAGTGCGAGCTATGATCAACACCACCATAGGAAATTACCACATCTATATTATGTAAATCTATGATCAAAACATTATGATAAGAAAAATCCACATTTTTCCCATTTATAGAATAAAAACATTGATATATATGGAAAGAATATTATTGGAGATACTAGGGAACAAAATTACATCATTAATGAACCCATCCTTAATATCATAGCAAGAAAGTTGTCAAATATGTATGCCAAATGAAAAATAAAATAGATAAAATATTCCATTCCTAGAAGACATCAATATATAATATTCTAGGTCCTTCTATATAATACCAAGTGGCTCAGCTCATTGTTCAATGACTTGTAAAATTTTTCATGGTCTTCTACATCTAGTCTCCATTTTTTGCGTTGACCACTTTTAGTCTTCACCTGATGCAATTGTAACCCTGTAGCAATTATGTGATGGGTGTAATGATACACCTTTTTGTCTGGTTTATAATCAACAAAGTGAATCCCACTTTGGAGGGCTTTCACTTGTTGTAAATATGTTCCCTGCACTACAACCGAGCCAGTATAAAATGTTGTCTCCTCACTTGTTATTTCACATGTTAGCTTTGTTCTCTCTTCTGTGCAACGCAACAAGTAGTACTCCACTTTCTCAATATTGTCTTCTTCAACAATGATTGCAAATACATCACCTACAATAAAATGCAAAGAAATATTCAATGATCTGTATACTATAAATTATACATATAAATTCAATGATCAAATTATACAATCCTTTTAAATAAAACATACCTTGTTTAACCAGTCCAGATATGTGGTCATAATCAGGTGAAATCAATGGCACATCTTCAAAACTATCATCATGATCTGATCCATATGTGTCATCCACAACTAAAGGAACTTTCTTCCACTCACCTACATACCCATGTTTTTTACTATTGCACTCTGAATATGATTTTTTCATGCATTCATAACAAAAACAAGAATAATCTCTTGTACAGATTGTCCAGTTATTACTATCCATAGTCATCACAGAGTGCAAAGACCTAGAATTAGGAATCCTTTCACATCCATACTTTTTCCTTTGATCAATACCTTCAATTAATCATGTACAAAATCAATAAAGTTTAAAACAAACATCAAAATTAAGAATAATTTTTTAAAAAAGTTTGTAACTTGTAGTCAATAAATCACATCAAGATACATATATGTTTTAAATGTGCATACATGTTATCTCCAAAAACACTCTATGTTGGGTTGAAGCATGTGAGGTTGAAGCTTGAACTGTAAAATTTTTCTTACTCTATCCAACAACGGTGTGGGCATCAATCAATCGATCTCCCTCATAATCAAATCTTTTTTTCTTTAGAGCGTGTTTGATGCATGCACCCGCACCATCGTGTTCTCCCTTCCCATGACCACTCTAAAAAAACTCCATAAATGAGGTATTTTTTGATGATGATGATAGCAACTGAGTGCAAAGAAAGGGCGAGAGGATTTGAATTGTGATGCACAACCATCTGACCAAACAAAATGTTGATCTATTTGTACTCCTCATTGATGAAGATATTGAAAGAACAAACCAAAACAATGTTGCACAAAGTGGGTGTCATGTTCCTTGTCATCACTTATATAGAAGTGATACTCCTTCTTGATCACTCGCTTCACATCTTTACTTTCAACCCCATCCAAATCCAATTGTGCATGCCTATAAAATACTTGAACCATGATGGTAACCTGGTTAGTATGATAATATTGTGTTTGAATCTCTTTTTGATGAGAAAATGAGTAATTCTCAGCAAAATCAACCACAAACAATATGGAACCAATAGGTAATGTGTCTCTATTAGTCTTGAATTGTGTAGCTTGCCACTTTGCATAGTGAGAATGTTTGATGTATGGACTAATTAAACTTTGGAAACTTTACATGAATGCAGCAATGGGGATTTCCTCTTCTACCAAATCCAACTTGGTTGCATCCTTTCTAATCTGTGTTGAATATTTTATGTATTTGAACCTACAAAATCAATACATAATGGAAAAATTGTCATATTCATTGCAGTAAACATAAAAATCAAAATAAAATATGTACATCCAATATATATATATATATATATTTATTAATCACCTCTTAGAAGCCACCATTTGAACTGTGTCCAAATCTTCATTTGTTTCTGGCAATAATTTCAAGTCCCCACACTTGTCACATACACCTTTGATGCAAGCCATACGATCATTGACATGATCATCGGATATTGTGCAAAGAATAGAAGCTATGAATTCACTGACACGTGTAGGGGGGCATTTTCAGGACCATTTGATGCTTCTCGTAACTTTCTATACACCTGAAAAAACATAGATTTTGAAATACATTAATTTTAAATCACATCTCAAAAAACAAAATTTAATCAAATTTCTAATATATATATAAATGAAATCACACCTCAATATATATGTAATATAAAACTTTTTTGTACCTGATAGTGATAATCAAACTCAATGTGATAGCGACAACAACATGTGTCAAGGACTTTATCAACTCGCACATACCAAGGCTTCAAATTCTCAAACATTCGTTGTCCAATCTTAACATTTGGATGTTCTTCTGTAAACTTGATGTACATCTCATGTTGAGTTATTTCAAGCCAATGTTTTATATGTTCATCATAGTTATTGTGAGCTATCTTGTGTTTTAAAACATCCCTCACATTTGGAGAAGGATGAGTCCTCTCAGTCCAAAAATCAGAAACTATCTTCACAATATTATCCTCTATTTTATCAGAATGTGGATTTCTACACATTAGTGCCCAATTTTCTTCCACAGTAGAATCATCCAATGTATTCCTCCTCTTTGCATACCTACTGACCGTCTTTCTAGATACACCCAATACCTTGGCAACAACAGTAACATGATGATTCTTTGTCGTATCTTCACTTACAACTGAAGTTAATATTTCTCTACGATAAATACTCTTATCAGCAGACCTAGTTTTTGTACCCAAAGAACTTATTCCTTTAGAAACATTCCCAACAAATTCTTCTTCCATACGTTTTGACTTTTCCCATCCAAAATCTACACCCAACAATTCTAATGTTTCCCTCATATCAACATGATTCAAGAATGTAACCAACAAATGTGCTCTAGCAACTGTAGTCAAATTAACAAATTCACCATATATTATCTCTACACTTTTTGTTGTTTTCTTTTGTGATAGTGGTTCTTGTTGGGAAAATTCTTTTAATTTTTGGAAATCCATCTTCACCAAGTGTTTCACATTTTTCTTGGGAAGTAATTCCATAACTTTTGTTATCACTTCAGCATATTGTTGGACATCATGATCTATGTCCATAAACAAAATTTGTAAAAAAATTAACATACACATGTGATTACACCATTCATGAATGATTATATATATATATAAGAGATTATTTAGGAACATGAATATATTAAAATATTTTAAGTTGATAAATAACTTACTATCTAGAAGATAAATTACTCTTTTAATTCATCAATTCCTCCTGGATATGAGTACAAAAATAACTTTTTATATTATTTGTTTACCTTTAAGCTTGATATTATTTACTAAACAAAAAGAAATTCTATATTAATTACATGCCTTTAAACATAATTTTGAAGGGAAATATGTCTACACTTTGAGGAATATCAATAAATTGCAATTTACAACATACACAACTGAAGTAGGAGGATTATTCTTGAGAGTTATAAACAAGGATTTTTTAATAGAGGTCAAGTTTCCCTTATCGATCTAGTTTTATTTGACCCATCGACCTAGTATTGATGTTTATAGGCATAACAATTGTCTTTAATGAGATATTGTTGTATTGTTTGTAAGGATTATTTCACACCTTAATTTTTAATTTGTTTGCAATTGCATGCACTTTTGGATCCTTTCTATCTTCCTACATTTTAAATGCATAACACAACTAGCTCATAGTTCACACCCATACAATACCACTATAGTTACAAGTAACCCAAATAGGAACTTGGTGGTATTTCAATCCCATAAATTTACATTATTACATCTATTTGTAACTCATAAAAATATTTACATCCACATTGTATTATTTTTATTTTACATGCATCCCAATTAAGTTTAATTTGTGAAATTCTAGACCAAGATAATTGTATTTAGATACCACTTCATGAGGTCCTTCTTGAAATCTACTAAACAACAATATACTTTTTCATTTGTATTCTAGGCCTTTTCAACTAAGTGTTTGAGTGTGACATAATGATCTATTATTGATTACTTTGGTCTAAAACCTAATTTCCCCTTTTCCTAGTTTCCTTTTTACTAAGCCTAATCCTAATATTGTGTTCTATCATGCTCCCAAAAATTATTTTGAAGGGGTGATTGATCATGATAGTTTTGTATTTTGAAGGATTATTAACATATTCACTCTAAAACAAAGTCAAGGTTAGTCTAGTTATTTACTCTTTTATGTAAGGGCCATGAGTAAGGGTTCAAATCAAGGTATAATGGTTACAAAAACTAATAACCCGTGAATTATGGAGGAATCTCTCTCACTAGGTAATCAACCACTACAAATGGGGTATTAGAGACCAATAGGTCCTACCTTCTAAAAACATGGTTGAGATAGTAACAAATTAAAATTAGAGAATCACAAAACACCAATTGGTCCCCATATTTTTATGCATGCCCAAAAACCTATCAATAAAGGGAACATTAGAGCATATGGGGTTAATGGAGAGAAACATTTATATATCCTCAAAGTATAGGGATCCATCAAAATACCAACATGTCATAGCATTCAAACATAACATCATCAAAAGTGATTGCAATACCAATTTACATCAATGCCAAGAAATTTTATGGGATTATAAGGCACCAAAAAGATTGGGCGTGAGAAATGGATATCAAGAAACAAAAATAAATATGAAAAAATAATAGGGTTATAATCACATAAAAAATTCAGTTGGTAAGAAATTACAATGAGCGGTTTTATGTATTCTTGACCAAAATGTTTAATCAAAATCACGAGGGGTCAAGGGAAAGAAGTACAGTAGAATCAAGTCAAACCAACAACAACAAAGAAAAGAGATACAACATTGCATTTAAGGAAAAAATAATCATAAAAAGATGCAAAAAAACACATAACATGGAAGGCATAGACCACCAAGTAGAGATTAAGGATGTTGAAGAAGCTTACAACCCCACAATGACTCCACTCATTTTGTCATCGAAGATATGTGTGCAAGAACTAATGAGCTTGAAAGAAAGAATAGAACACATGGAAGTAAGGGGGAAACTAGAAGATGTTAAAATGGAGGAGATGATAATTGTCACACAAAGGCTAAAAGAAGAAAACAACATGCTTAAAAGAACATGTGAAAACTATAAAATATCATGAATGGTTGGATAGTATGAATGGTACACCCTAAATCAATCCATCCACTCTTCAACAAAATCCAAGGTAGGGGATGAAAAGGAAAGTACAATGCAAATAAAATAAGTGTGAGAAACACTTCATAACATAGAAGAGAGAGAAAATGAGCTACAAAGTAAGTTAGAAGAGGCTAAGACATGCACACAAGTGATAAAAGAACCATTAGGAAAGCATCAGGAGTTGATAGAGAGGTGAGTCAAGAGTCAAATGATAAAAGAGAGAAATTGACATGATAATTATAAAATATAATTATCAAAGGGCTAAAATATTAGGGAGAAGGCTACAATGGAAATGGAAAATCAAGCAAGCAATTAGAATTAGTAAGATGAGAGATGGGGGAAGGGATATGCATATTCATGTCACAATCGTAAACTATGTGGATAAAGCAAGAGTGCTAAGAAATAAAGGTATGTTGAGAGGATCATGTTTGTATCTAGACGAAGACAACCTTTTGGCAGCTGAAAGAGAGAAATGATGAGTGGGAAAAGGTGAGGCTAGAAAGGAGAAAAGGATAGAAGCATACCTAAATAATGGGAAAACATATATTACATCTAGATAAACAATAAGTAAATAAGGAATATGGCCCACTTGGGAGCATCTTATGATGGCGAGTTAGAATTTAGAGGCCACCCTTGACAAAGAGGAATTGGATTAAGGCCCATATCCAGAGATAGATAATTATTTTGAATGGAACACATAAGCACGATGGGTGAAAAATTCCAAATTTTGAAGGATACAAGAAGGTAAAATCTAGAATAAATAAACAAAATGTCAAGGGGTTAACTATAGAGATAGATGGGAGGAATACAAATGTTCTTATTTTTTGGGAACAACCCAATTAAAAGGATTAAGCTAGAAAGGTGTTGGTGGGTACTGAAACAGAGCCTCTCTAAGAGGTGAAAGAGGATGTTGAAGAATGGAAGTTGATGTTAAATAGAAACCCTAGATTTAACTAAGAGACCAATTCAACCATGTGTGCTAGAGAGTAACAAGAAATACAAAAACAAAGTAGATGGCTAGATCAAGATCTAAATTATACTATTGAGTGGTTGCAATATTTTTTACCATGTTTTATATTTAGGGAGATTAGCTGATGTTTTGTTGATATTTCAACAATTAGTGTTTTGTTGAATGATGTTTCTGTGTGGAGCCTTTTTTGGTATGGTTGGTTCTTACGTTGTTTTTGTTAGAATATTTTATTTTCACATATTTTTTATATTGTTTTAGGTTATGGGATCTTATCAAAACCCTTACCTTTACCCAATCTAAAAAATATATTAAATCAGAATTTACCCTAGAAAGAAAAATAAAATTACGATCTATCAAGGGTTTCAAGTATGTATGTACCAATTTTTGCAGCCTTGTCTTTCTCTATTTGTGCCTTCTCTCTCTGTTTGTGCCTTCCTACGAACTGATCTTCTAGCATTCTTCTTTGCTTTCTCTTCCTCGCTATATTTTCATTTCTCATTCTTCGCATTTCCCATGAATCCTCCTCTTCAATAATTTTCACCTGCACACATAAATTGAGCTAGATCTGAATTTCTAAGAGTAAATTCAATAGAAAACTATACACATGCAACTCTTATTATATAGAAATCTATAGAAATTAGGTTATTTTTAATTTCACTTTTTTATAACTTTAAAACAACTTTTATAATTTTAAAACAATTTAAATTTAATATACAATTATTTAATTTTGTAATATATTTTTAAATAAAATAACTATATGTTTTAAAGTTAATTGTATTATATATAAATAATAAAAACTATTTTAAAAAATATATAATAACATATTATATATTTTTAATCAAAATCAGTTTTAAAAAACTATAATTGCTTTAAAACTCTAGTTTTAAATAGAAATTTTGTAAAAACTAAATTTAAAACATAAAAATTGAACAATATTATTTTAAAACTATAGTTTTAAAAAAAAATATTACAAAACAGCCAAATTGGAAGCAAAATGTATGGGTGGCGTTGTGGTGGCAAGTTGGCGGTTAGGAGGGGTTCGCGCGATGCGCTAACACCCTTTGTGTGAACCCCCTTATGTGGTACCTATGTGACAGATTTTGGCACCAAATCCATTTGGAGGATGATTGTTTGCCAAAATCTGCCACTTAGGTGCCATGTAATTAGGGTTAACGAATTAGTAAAATTACAAAAATTTAACACAAAATTCATATTTTTATTAACTTTCTAAAAATATAATTTTCATTTTTTAAAAACCTGGTTTACTATTTATTTTTTATTTTGTGCTAACATATGGTATTTTAGGACAATCAATAATACACAATCAACCCAATTTGAAAATAAGCAAATAATATCAAAATAAAAATAAAAAATAAACTTACTACTTGTTGAAGTATTCTTTGAAGCTATGAATAAAAAAACAATTTCGATATAGATTTTAAATGTTATTGGCATAGATATATGTACGCCATTTATTTGAAAATATCTTCACCAAATTATATATATATATATATATATATATATATATATATATATATATATATACAAAAATTTGACAGGACCTCTATATTTGAATCTTGAACATAGATCTAAAATTTCATGGTGAAAAAATAAGTTTTCATTTAAAAACACCACCAGGGATAGTCGTTCCTCTTTTATAACATAAGAAACAACATATGAATAAAATTAAGAAAAAGATCATATTTTTTGCTAAAAAACAATTTAAAAATATACATGTATTCTACACTCTAAACACAATATTTCATTACTTTGTAGAATTTCATAAATGTGTACAATTTTGTGGCTATTACCTTTAAAAAATCAATGAAACTGAAAATTCATGTTTATAAAAATACTAAACATACAGAAATGTGAGACATTTTATTGTGCTTTAACCCTGATGTCCCAATCCCCATCCTTTACATATTCTTAAAGAGTGGAAAGAGGTGAAACATGACACCATTTCTAAGTGCCTAACAATCCCATTTGGTATATTGGAGCAAACATGGTACATAAAGAAAGTTAAATGCATTATTATCTTGGACCAAGTTAAATGCATTATTATCTTGGACCAACCAGTTCTTGTCTATGGCTTGTCACTTAAATGTGGTAAATAAAATTCTCTTGGTGATCCATATTTATGTCTCCTCTTTGCATCTTCATCATAAATCCTTTCATAATCAATAATGTAGATCATTTGAAATTACCTATGGGAAAATAAGACAATAAAAATGAATGTCAACCATGTCTTTGTTTCATTGCATCCTTCTAGAGGATAAATGTTTTCTAGGTATCATTGATCCTTATATCAAGAGGGTTTGTCTTACTGATAAGTGTATTATGAGGGATTTAGAGGGGGGAGCTCCTTGGAAATATCTAATCTATTTCCATATATTAAATGTTATTGTGAGTAACTCATGGAACACAATACATTGAATGACAAAATTTAATTGAATCCCTTTTTCAAGACTTGCATCTTAATTTAAAATATTCATATTACATTTAGGCTTTCATTATATCATAATTTGTTTATTTTATCAGTTTAAATGTATTTTAATTTTACAACATTCATTGAGATCATTTTGTTTGGAGTACTGAATTTTTATTTTTATTTAAGATACCAATCAAATAGTAGTTCACTTATTTTAAAAACAATTTTTCATTAAAAAAAATATATTTAATTGTTATGAGGTGAATACCATTTTTTTCGCCATATGAAATTAGTTTAAAATATTCATATTACATTTCATCATAGAAAGGTTGGTTCAATGTTTGCCCTTCACAATTAAATTCAAATCAGCCCTTCAAATTTGATCCCTGGATGAGATCTAGTTACCTTACGTTAAATAAAGTGAACAAGCATGTCAGAAGTTTTGCAGCCTAACATATTGTGTGAGGTACTAATGCACACACCCTGCAAGAGCAAACCAGAAGCTTTATTAGTAGTTTGTAAATGGCTGAAAATAATCTTTATTTGTAGGGAAATTCCTTTGTATATATCTATTTTTGAAACAAATTATTGGACTACATTTTATCAGTAGTTTGTACTTTTTGCCTTAAAAATGCAGGCATATGGCATAAATAAACTTTGAAGGAGCCAATGCTAACCACATTATCCACAATATTAATGACCATCCACAAGAATTATCAGACAGACTTGGAATTTCAATTTAACAGTGCCCATTAAAATAAAATTGTCTACGGCTAACTCTTCTAATTTTAACTGTAAAAATAATTCGCATAACTATTAACCGTATATATAAAAATATAAAAATATTTTGTTTATTAGATTAGGTAAAAAATAGATTTTGAAGGGATCGGGAACCCTATACAACCGAAAGATAAAGATTTCAAATCCCAAGAGAGAAACAACAACAAACAAGAGCCCACATGCCGTAAAAGAAACAAAACAACAAGCCAAACCCCAGGAACAAGGAAACACCAAAAAGGAGGGAACACAAGGTATGATGGTCAAAGCAACTTGGCCAACAGGACCACGGAACTCAACTTCCATAATCTTTCCCTTTATGAGATCTAAGGCTCATCTTGAGAGGCACATTTCCATCTTTTCCACTCTTTTTTTTGTTCACCGTCTTCCATTCCTCCCCCCAATTAGGATCCACATTCTCATTCAGGTTAATATGAAGGAAAATTTCAAGAGACCCAATGTTTAGATCTGGAGCACACAAGGATATAGGGGGTGACAAAGGTGCAACCCCCTTATCTGCTACATGTGGTTCATTAACAGGTAAAGTGGGAAGAGTGACAATTGCACTCAGATTCTTCACATTCATTTCTTCCATTACCTTATCCTTCTCCTTTCCTAGATTGCCAATGTGACTATCTAAAACATTCGAAACATCATTGTCCTCCTCAGCCTCAACTGTCAAATTTTCTGGATTAAAATCCTTCCACCACGATACCCACCCTTTAATCTACTTCTTCACAATGTGAGAGTCAGCAGCAAGATTTCCAAGGGAAAAACATGTTCTACATTTGAAGGGGAGACATTCATAATCGATATTTTGAGTCCATATAAAATCCCTAACTTTGAACTCCATTGTGGCCGGGAAATCATCTGTCATGTCCATATCCACCAGAATACTCGCATAAGTAGTATGATCAAAAGATTTTGTCCTAGTATCAACATCGAGTAATTTACCCAAAGCATCCCCCATAGATCTGTAACACTCCTCACTCCAAAAGTGCAAGGGTAAATAGGGCATCCTTATCCACATAGGTCTGATTGTAAAGGCTTCAAAATTTGGGTTAAATTTTGGAAACCAGGGCTTTATAAGAAGATGGTGCGACTGAAAATCCCATATTTTTCCAAAAATCTTGTCCTTGTTAGAGAAAACCTCAAAGACACCAATGAATATTCCACATGCAGAGGGATGGATATTAACTTTACCTTCTATAAAGGGCCTCCATCGTTCAGATGTCCATTTGTGAAGGGTCGGAAGGTCAGGACAGCAACTACCGAATCTATAGATCATGCCCCATTTTTGGTAAAAATCCACAGTTTCTGACACATCCTCACCAAAGGAGACCACTGGAGTTGATTTGGCATAAGCCATGGGTTTAGCAGGCTCCTTAACACCAGATTTGGCCGCCTCCAGGAAAGAGGGCTTTCCCCTACTTTGGTACTACTTCCTGAGATGACCCTACCCTACACTTTTCTCCCTAAAACCCCCATCACGCTGAAGGAAGGAAACTACTGAGCCTCCAAACACCGAAGAACTCACAGCAGGGAAAACATCACAAGGGGGGCACCAGACCCACATCCACCCTCACCATAGACTTGACCGATGAGGTCCAAGCCATCTCCCCTGACATTATCTTTTATGGGATTTGTATGATCCTTGATACCACCACTGCCATGAGTTGGGGAAGTGCCACCACTACCACCAGTGAGAACAGAGGAGGCACCCCCATAACCATCGACTTGACTATACCCGAGCCCAATTAAAGGACCCAGTCTAGAGATTGACACTCCAACAGAGAAGGGTAACGAACCCGAGCTAGGGAAAACCATACACCCACCGCCCCTAACAGAAGCACTGCCATCTTTCGAGCATTTTCGTTTAGATCTCGTGGAGATTAGGGTTCTAGTCTCCAGCTCGACCATTTTCGTTTACTTAAGGACGAGTTCTTATTTTAATTCAAAGTCGTCTATTAATTCAAAGTCAAATATAAAAATATATGTCGACTATTAATTTTTATGTATAGTTTGTCTATAGCCATCACAAATTTTTTATTCGTATATAATCAAAATCTTTCCATACATGTAAATATATATTAAGAAATATAATATATATATATATGATGTATTGATTTTTACGTGTAGTTATCTACGAGAACACAAATTCTTTATCGTCATATATAATTAAAATCGTAGAAACGTTATCTATAAATAGTCGATTTCCAAAGTTCAATATTGAAAATTTAATAACACTAAACAAGTAATCGCGATCTATTACATAGTACATTTTTTTTAGAAATTGTGTACAAGTTTTTTCTCAACATTTCAAATCACTTGTGATAGATCACATATTGTAACTAAAAAATCAAATAAATAAAATATAATTTAATTTTAAAAATTGTAATGAAAGTTAGACAATGATTTTTTAAATAAAAAAATTAAGTGTCAAAGGGCCCTCGAAACGGTTGAGGTCAGGATCGTGTTTAGGATGATTTTGACAGCGTTGATGTCCCTTTCTCGTAGTTGCTTGAGTTGAAGATGATCACTAGTTTAGTTGTATATTTACTCATAATCATAAATCCGCTATATACTTCCTCCGAAGTATGAGCAGAAATGCAGACAATCTGTGTAATCTAGTGCCCAATTAAACACACTTCTCAATTAAAATAATTATTATTATAATAAGTTAATAAAAAGAATTTAAAAACTCCTAAATTCCCATTAAAATCATAATTAACATGATATCTAAATATATGATAAATGTCAAAACATTATATATTGGTTTTGAAAATTAATAATATTTAAATATTAGGAGAGTGAGGATAGCAACTTTGTGCATATAAAATACCCCTTTTTAATAGTTAAAGGATAAAAATTAAACAAATATAGTATTTGTGTCCTTAAGTATTATATGTGTTGTTTAGATCATATATGTTTATAAATTGAATTGTTAATCACCCTATGAAAAACACTATTTAAAAATGGTAAATAGTCTATCGGTCAACAATTTAACTAGTGCATATTGAAAAAAAAATACTACCACAAAATTTCTAACTTCAATATCAAAATCTATTTTTATTATTTCACATCAAATTATTTATAAATACTTTTACAATTTTTGTTTTAATTATGTTCTCATTTCATACACTAAAAAATTCAACAACATATTAAAATTCTATAAAAAATTGTGTGAATTCCAAATTAAAAAATACTAATGTACCACCATCCTACAATCAATTGTTTACATCTCTAACCATTTTATATTGGTTAGAGGCTATAATTTGCAACATAAACAATTAAAATTCCCTCGAAACAAAATTTTTATTTTTTATTAAAAATTCCAATCAATATATCTTGCCATGACATATCTTGGGATTTCTAACATATATCCCTTTTAAATTATTTTCAATTATTGTATTATACAGGGTGGATTTGATAATTAAGGTTCAAGAAAGAACTAAAAACTCATGAAATTGATTCCTAATTAGGGTAGAAGTTAAATAATATAGTACATGGAAATCAAAGGGTCCTTGGTCTTTTGTTGAAGTTGATTGGTTTGGAATGAGCCCACTAGGGATCAAGCCTTGTTGAGTGTAAGGCTCGGAGATGCCCGACATGGAGAGTCAAAAAGTGGATAAAACCAAGATCGTTCCTTAGGTGATTTTGACGGATTGGGACTGCTTTAACAAAGGGGGATTAAGCCTTAGGCAAACTAGGTAGTTGCCTAGGGCGCCAGCAGTCAGGGGGCACCTGAATCTAAAAATTTCCTTTTTTCAATTAATTTTAGAACTTAACTTTAAAATAGTTTATCTGAAGAATTACTATTGATCAACCCATTTATAGATTTTATTGTATAGTAACATAAATTTCACGCATAAACATAAAAACATTTTGTAATATTTTTGCAAGTAAAAGAAAATAACACATATTTATAAGCACATGATTTTTTTTGGTATTGTTACCCATTCTCTGATGTAGCTCTAGATTATGTAGGTGTGTAATTTGTTCTAGAAAAAGGTTAATGTATGTTTTATAATGTTGTTGGTGTATCTAGTAGAGGTGAGTATAATAAAAGGAAAAAAGTATTTACTTTTCTATTCTTAATTTTTGGGGGAAAATTTTATTATTTTGTTATGGAGGAATTCGTAGGCCTAGTCTAAATACAACTCTTCACAAAACCATGGGAGCTACATAAACGTTTTTGTTTCTTTGCAAAAAAAAATGGTGCTTTATTTCAGGATAGAGTTCTTGTCACCTACTTGATATGGCTAAATCAGACTTATAAGAAGCCTTGTATAAAATATTGTATTTTTTGCATTCTGAACATCTCCTACGATTAAATTTTTCCATCCACAGAATATTTTTCATCCTTCCGTGATAATTTAATAATATATTTTTATTATTATTTTATTATGACCATGATGTAAATTTAAAAATATAAAAATATAGACAATTTTTCTTTATTTACTTTATGGAAAATAATATTAAATAATTTTTTGAGGAGGGCGCCCACTCAAACTATTGCCTAGGGCGCTCCCAACCTTTAATTCGGCCCTGACTGCTTAGCTATATACGCTAAAGGAATGATGGGTTGGATGTCCCCTAATCATGACTGTTTAGCTATATATACTAAAAAAAGTTTCGCTAAATATACGCTTACTCAACAAGTGTAAATCAAGTGTATTTTATTGTTTAATTTCTAAATTTTATTAATGAGAAGCTCACGTATATCAAGAAAATAGGGTTGAAGTTGAATATAGTGGAATAATAACTCCTTAAGTCCTAACACATGCAAAAGCCATGAAAGTGAAAAAAAATGAAAATACAGGAAGGACACGTAAGTGTCATGATAGAGAATATTGGGTACAGTGTAAGCTCACTATAAATACACAAAGAAACCGAGGTTGTATTTAAATATGAAAGCACTCTTTGTTAATCGTGAAACCATAGGATAATGTGAATACATAATATTCAAATATGTAAATGTCGAACAAACAAAACAAAAAAATTAGTTGACTTTTTATATGTTTGTAATTTTCAATGATATAAATTTGTTGGAAGGGCAAGAAATCATTTTTTTTTTTAAATCAATTTTTTTTTAAAAACAAATTCGTATATTAGAATATCAAGAGGAGGTATAGGTGGTATCGGAAAATATTTAAATAGTTTTTAGGTTTATATATATTGTGTCAATCGTAGCAAATTAGCACAAATTTAACACATAAATTTAGTTGTGCAATTAATTTAGTCTTTATTATAGTAATTAACTTGATATTATTAATAATTTATATAATTGTAAAACTGACGAAAAATAAATAAATATATTTATATGTTTTTTTAATGTAATGGAGCACTAATTTGATATTATTAAGAGTTTGTAGAATGGTTAATATAGCAAAAATTAAATAAATAAATAAAATATATTGATGTATTGTTTTTCAATGTTTTATACATCCACATTTACTCCAAAGCAAACTACCAGCATCATGTTCTTTGTTTCCACTTATGGAAAGTAACTTTCCCTCAAAATATACCTTGAATTTCTACAATATACATAAAAGAAAAATATCAAATCTTCAAAATATGGTCTAACAGCCCTTGGTGTAGGTTCCATGACATGTTAATGGAGGCTTAATACCTCAATATCTAGTCCCAGAACATGTTATGCATAACATAATAACTATGGTTTTTAAATATATGTTTTAACATATTTAAAAACATACATGTGGCTTACTCTCACTTTTGTGTTATTTAAAGAATGTTTGAAGGAGAACCCACGATTTGATTGTGCTACATTTGGTTCCATTCAATTCTATTGAAGCTTTATCCCATATCAACATTTCTGATTTTTTTATAGGTTTTTATTTTAAAAATTTATAAATATTAGCAAATTAAGACATTGAATGTTAAATAGTAATGTTCATATGAGTGGTTATTACTTTATTGAATACAATAATTTCAAGATTTTAATCAATTATATATTACTATTTGTATATCTCTTCATAATTTTAAAATGTAAGATAGATAAAAAAAAACAATCTTTGTAGGAGTATTACTCTGAAATATTCAGTTTGAACTTAATGATATAAAAACACAAACAAACTAATTTATCATAATATAATAATTGATTATATACGTAATAACAATTAATTATTATTAAATACATCACATCAACCATTTTTTTTTCTAGATTAGTAATATTCTTATCATATATTAAAATGTTACAATATAAAAACATAAATTAAATAATACTATAATAATTAATTGGTCCTATATCCTTCAAAAAAATACTTGTTTAGGTTTGGTTGCCACACCATCCGTTTCAGTTTTGGATTGAAGCGATGCTTCAGAGCTAGGTAACTCATTGGGGAATCCCCCCACAGAGTCATCTTCACACACCAATTTTGCTCGAATCCTCATTAGTATTGACATTTTTACAGACCTTCCTTCTATGAAAGTTACGGATTGGTCTTGGGTTTGAAATCTCAAATGTGAGGGCTTATCATTATATTCATTTGTCTGAACACAAGAGGGAAAGATCTTGGTGGATGATTCAGTTTTTATTGTCCTTACGAGAAATGAAGACTCTAAAGCCCAAGACTCAAATTTATATCATCGAGGACTGGAACAAAAGTCCACCAAATGTAGAGCATCAGAGCCATCCTCTCCACATCATTAAGGTTTAAAGGCTAAAGTGGATCACAACAAGTCCTTTCCCATCATGGAATTGGAAATAGTTATTCCACTATCTCTAGAATCGAAGGCCCTTAATGATGGAAAGAATTGGATTGTGGTAGGTAAAAGGAAAAAAGGACACACAAAGAGGATACCTAAACCATTTAAGATGAATCTTTGAGCTCTCGAAAATGATGTCTTTAGGTGGTGATCGATGTGTAAGGATGGTGAAGGGTATGTTGATTGTTTGTAGATTGATCTATGGTCTTGCAATTTCATGTGTGAATTCTATTTTGAATAGGAGATGATGATTGGTAGTTGTATATAAGCCTATTGTAATTAGGTTGTTGGATGTTAGTATGAGTTGACATTAAGGTTTCATCTGTTATGGTGTTGTAAAAGGTTATTGGGACTTTTCAAAACCCTTGCCCATATACCATTATATAAAAAAAGCCCATATCCATAAGTAATTGTTACACAAATACATTAATACCTTTGCATTAAATGAAATATTCAACTATTTTTTAAGGAGTATTTATACACAATGTTGTTAGCGTTAGAATTTTGAAACATAAACAAAATGCCTTTTATCCAAACAACACACTAAGAAATGGTTCCATAGGAGGGGGGCTCTTAATTTTTTTTAGCTAGTGTAGATAGTAATTTTAAGAATATTTGTAATAAAAGAGGTCCCATGGCATACTAGTGTTTTGAAAGTGCATTGCATTTTTTAGAGGATATATTTAAAAATGTTATATTTTAATTTGCAATAAAATTTTAAAATAAATTTATTCAATTTTATAAATTGACATTTGACATAATATGTTCCAATAAAATAGAAGTGTGGGAGAAACTTCTAGCCCCTCATTTTATCATCCACTTAGGGAGGGTCCCATAGAATAGGATGTCGCTCCTCATTTAACTATTCAGTAGATCTCGTAAATGCTTCCAAAATATGTTGCAGGATAAAACAAAATCTCCTCCATGTTAAACGGAGCTCCGAATGTCTTGGAAAGGTAATTTATGCGGGAAGTGAAGGGGATCTACAACATTCATGCACCCCATTAAAGATTTTTTTTACAGATGGCAGTTGTGAGGGCACCCAAAAATCAGGGAGTAAATGTTTTGTGTAAAAAAGTGCAACAAATACAGTTGTCAAGAAATTATTTTAATCAAATATATATAATTTTATGTTTGTCCATGCGACTATGCAACAGCTACAGGATCTAAAATATCTCAACAAATAGTTTATAATTGTTAAATATCTTTTCACATAATAGATGTTACAAAACCCAAAAATCCAAAAAGGAGGCCAGCACAGGCGCCCAAGCACCCACGTTGCTATGCGCACCCAGCATTGCGCAGGCCATAAATTTTGCTCCCAACCTCGAAACGACTCCATTTTTTGTGTTGCAAAGGTATTGAAGCAAGCTACACAATGATAACATTGATTTTGGCTTTAGATTTACCAAAAATTTATGGTTTTTAATTTTTTAAATGGCTTGCACACAGTTGCATCCTGTATCACCTGCATTATCCTCAACATCGAAATTAGTCCTACAAAACCATCTTTCTGACGTTCTTGCTTGTTCTTGTCTCAAACGACATGCGGATCATTGTGATCTACCTCCATTAACAAAGTTGGGTCTGCTTATTATGTTGGTACTCCTATGCAACAGTGAGTTGTCAGGTACTGTGTCATAATGCACAAATGCTTTCCTTGAGACTACTTGTGTCCTCTGTTTTTCCCTCACATGTGTTATTGCTTGGGGCATCATTTTTAATCCTTTTTGTTACAACACGAACATTCGAGAACTGCAGCTTGATAACAAAAACATCAGTACAACTATCTTGAACGGTGTTTGTTTGAGTATATGTGATTGTACTTGTTTCTCTGTTAGGTTAGTTGGTTCACTTTCTCGTATTGCATTGCATTCTGTATGTTGCATGAAGTTAAGCGTCATTTTACTTTCTTGTATTGCATTGTATAATGTATGTTGCATGGAGTTACATATTTTTAGCAGTAAACAATTGTTAGTAATTTAGCTTTTCATGTTATCTTACACTTTTATTTATTTTAAATAAAAGTCGGTGATGTAGACCTAGGGGAAAAATGATATAAATTGGTTGCTTAAGGAAAGACTGGATGCAAAGGTTGGACTTGTCCTATATTTCTCCATTAATCATTTCTTCTCCATTATCATTTATTATCATTACTAATTTTTCTCCTCAAACTCACTCGGGGCAATAAATAACCTTGTTTACCCCCATCCTTATTCATTCTCAATACCTAAGGGTTTCGCGCCCGTTCTAACCTATTTACTTCTACCCATTTCAATCATATTTTCGATCATCGATTGACTTCTATCACCCACTCGACACTCGAGGGGGCATCCTTCATCTTGCTAATTTTTCTTCAAAAACTTACGTGTTTTACGTTTGTCTACTATGTTTGAAGTGAAGTCACTAACTTTACCTCAAACAGGGGCAAATGTAAACACCTAAATTCTATTTTTGCAATCTTATTGCCAAAATGCATGCAAATCAATCTTATTCTTCCCAATTCCATTATAATTAGTGCTCTTTACTGATTAACTAATGTTTCTTACCACTTTGGTCGGTTAACAAGCACTTTGTTGATCACCAAACCTCTTTCCCATTCAAGATGCCACTTTACGACGAATCGTAAGTCAAAATCCTCTTCAAAACAGACAATTAGCATTTATAAGATAATTAAGCCTATTTTCCACTTGTTTTGGTCAATATACCCTAATATTGGCTTAAACCCCTCTTCCAACCAATCAAAATCATGTCATTCACTTCCACAACGTCTCAGCAAGCTTCAAAATCTTATCCTAGCCTCCTAGTTGACCCTAAGCGGTCAATTAAGGCTCCACGCCTCTTAATCACTTGGTAATTCACTAATTGTGATTAAAAAGCAATTCTAATCTAATTTGGGGATTTTAGTCCCACATGCACCAAAAATACAAGTTTTTCCCAAAAGGAAAACTATAAAAAGGGTGCACCTCATTTCTTTATACTTTACACCATGCTTTGATTTGCATCTCATATAATAAATATGATATATAGCCAAGTTCAATCCTTTCTTAAAGCCTTCAATGGGGTTAGTAGATGGATATCCAAAATGACCAAGTAGTCATTTGGAGAGGCCATTTAAATTTTTTTGTGGTAAAAACCAGACCAATTTGATTGCCCTCTTAGATCTATTTAGGCCCATGTTAGGTAATTCAAAGCATATTAGTAGGCATGTTTAGTTAGATTTTGTATTGTTTTCATACTAGTTGAGCATTCTTTTAAGCTAATATCTTAATGTTACATTCCTAGACTTAGAACCTTGGCTAGATGGATGGCAATTGTGTTAGCTTTCCTTGTTTAGTCATGCAATTTGCTTTGTAAAGTTTAGGGTGTCATCAAATGGTAGTAGCATGAAGACCTCTATCTCTAAGTAACCATCAAGTGGCTAAATATTCCAATTATGTTTCATCCGCAACCTTACAAATTTGGATCACTTAATTCTTGAAACAACAAAGGTATATGTCTCACTCTCCAATATCACTTCTTATACTCTAATTGTTAGGTTGTGGAGCATGTTTTCATGTGTGAAAGTGTTGAAGATTGTACACTAAGAGTACTGTACACTTTCCACGTTGTCTTGTCGGGGTCCGAGCGGGCTGGGCCAGGCCCCGAGCGGGGGTTTGAGGGCGGCAACCCCCGATGTAGCAGGGGTTCGGGGGCGCAACCCCCGAAGAAAAAAAAATTGGCCTTAAAACGTGCCCGATATACCAGGAAACATGTTTTTCTCATATGGGCAGGATTTTGACCCATAGATTTATGGGACGGTTTTGGCCCATGGTTTTGATACCCACGGTTTTGTAAAACTGCTTAAGTAGTTGTCTATTTATATGGTTTTATGCATATGGTAGATATAATGTAACATTGCAGATGTGTTTTGAATTCGGGTGTGAATTCTGTAGAGTTTGTTGAGCATAGCTCCAAACAGATCTGGGTATTGTATTGAGAGAGCGGTGGCTTGTAATAAAATCTGAGCAAGTGATTCTTGGTGGACGTAGCCCAAATTGGGTGAACCACGTTAAATATTGTCTCTTTGTGTTGTGTTATTTTATTCTGCACTTTTATTTGAGATCTGTAATAATTTCTGCATATTAGTTTCTACTGTTGCGATTCTGTGAGGGATTATTCCGCATATTTTATCCCTTATTTCCTAACAATTGGTATCAGATCCTGGTTTGGTTTGTTGAAGTGTTGAATCACAGGGAAAGTTTTATCTTGAGTGGGAGCTATGGCAGATGATGGAAGATCTAGGGTTGATAAATTCAATGGGCAGAATTTCAGTCTTTGGAAGATGTAGATGGAAGATTACCTTTATCAGAAGGATCTTTATACTCTGCTGTCTGAGAAGGTGAACAAACCCTTGAGCATGAAAGATGTGGAATGGGATTTTCTGGATAGGAAGGCACTTGGGACAATCCGGCTGTGTCTTGCATCTTCAGTATTATTTAATGTTTCAAAGGAAAAGACTACAAAAGAACTAATGGATGCATTAGGGAAGTTGTATGAAAAACCCTCTGCCTCTAATAAGATATTTTTAATGAAAAAGTTGTTTAATATGAAGATGTCTGAGAATGGTTCAGTAGCAGATCATCTAAATTATTTTAATATGGTTGTAAATATGCTAGCTTCGGTTACAATAGAATTTGATGAAGAAGTTAGGGCTTTATTAGTTCTGTGCTCTTTACCTGAGAGTTGGAATAGCCTGGTAATGGTGGTAAGCAACTCGGTTCTAGCTAACTCAAAGTTGAAGTTTGAGGATATTGTAGGGGTGATTCTAAGTGAGGAAATGCAAAGAAAAAGCTCTGGTGAATCTTCTACTTCATGGAATGCTTTGACAGTGGAAACTAGAGGGAGACAGAAGAATAGAGGAACCCGTGGAAAATCAAAGGATCGGGCAAGGTCAAAATCCAAAAGCAAGATAGTATGTTGGCACTGTGGAAAGTCTGGGCATGCAAAGAAGGATTGTTGGGAGCTTCGGGACAAGAAGAAACAACAGGAAGAAAACAAGGAGGCAAATGTGGCAATGGGTAATGTATGTCAGGATGCTTTGATTCTTTCTTTGCACAATATTACTGAATCTTGGGTTTTAGATTCAGGGGCTTCTTTCCATGCTTCTCCACATAGGTATTATTTTGTTGATTATGTTCAAGGAGATTTTGGGAATGTTTTTCTTGGTGATGATGAGCCTTGCAGCATAGTTGGAAAAGGTTCTGTTCAGGTTAAGATGCAGAATGGGAATACTTGGCTATTGAAGGATGTCAGACATGTGCCTACATTAAGATGAAATTTGATATCGGCAGGATAGTTGGGAAGTGATGGTTGTACTGTGATATTTACAGCGGACTCTTGGAAGGTTACCAAGGGTGCTCTTGTGGTGGCAAGAGGTAAGAAGGTTGGAACCTTGTATTTAACCACTTATAGCACTAATGTTTGTAATCTTGTGGCTTCAGAAGTAGATACAACATTGTGGCACTATAGGCTCGATCATATGAGCCATAAGGGCATGGAGATCATAAAGAAGGATTTTTCCTAGATATACAGAAATAGGTTTGGAGTTTTGTGAGGACTGCATATATGGGAAACAAAAGCGAGTAAGGTTTCTCAAGTTTGGACCTACAAAGAAAGAGAGTAAGTTAGAGCTGGTGCATTCTGATGTGTGGGGGGCAGCTCAGGTATCATCTCTTGGGGGTTCAAGTTATTATGTTACTTTTATTGATGATGCAACAAGGAAAGTTTGGGTTTATTGTATTAGAAACAAATCTGATGTATTTGACACTTTTGTTAAATGGAAAGCCTTGGTAGAGAATGAAACAGGTGTTAAGCTAAAATGTCTCAGGTCAGATAATGGAGGGGAGTATTGCAGCAATGAATTTGATGATTATTGTTCTAAGAATGGAATCCGTAGGAAAAAGATGGTTCCAGGAACTCCGCAGCAGAATGGGGTGTTAGAAAGGATGAACAGAACAATAATGGAACGTGCTAGGAGCATGAGGTTACATGCAGGACTACCTCTTTCTTTTTGGGTAGAAGCGGTAAGCACAGCTGTGTATTTGATAAACAGAGGACCCTCAAGTGCCTTGGATGGAGGAATACCTGAGGAGGCTTGGTATGGTAAGAAAGTTGATTATTCATTTCTTAGAGTCTTTGGATGTGAGGTGTTTGTCCATATAGACAAGGATGATAGGACCAAGCTAGAGGCTAAATCAGAAAAATGTACTTTCATTGGTTATGGTGGTGATGACTTTGGATATAAATGTTGGAGTATTAAGGACAAGAAAATCATTCGATCTAGGGATGTGGTATTTAATGAGAAAGTCATGTATAAGCAATAGTTACAGGAAAACAAGGAAGAATCCAAGAAAGAATATGCAGTGGTAGAGGATCTTCCGGATGGGAAAGTGACACATGAATCAGTTCAGGAACCCCCTCAACAGGAACCCCAAACTCCTATATTGAGGAGGTCTTCTAGGGTAAGAAGAGAACCTGAACGTTTTTCTCCTTCTCTTTATTATTTATTACTCACTGATAGTGGAGAGCTAGAGAGCTTTGATGAAGCAATGCAGGTAGATGCCAGGAAGAAGTGGGAGCAAGCCATGGATGAGGAGCATCAAGCTCTCATGGAGAACCAGACATGGGATTTGGTGAAGCTACCCTAAAGGAAAAAGAGCATTACAGAACAAGTGGGTGTTCAGAGTGAAAGAGGAAGAAGGAGGCAAGAAAAGATACAAGGCCCAGTTGGTGGTCAAGGGGTTTGCACAGAAAAAAGGTATAGATTTTGATGAGATTTTTTCTCCTGTAGTAAAAATGACTTCTATTAGAATTGTTCTAGGAATAGTTACAGCAGAAGACTTGCACTTAGAACAGCTTGATGTAAAGATTGCATTTCTCCATGGTGATTTGGAGGAGGAACTATATATGCAGCAACCAGAGGGCTATGAGGTCAAAGGTAAAGAGGAGATGGTGTGCAAACTGAAGAAGAGCTTGTATGGCTTGAAACAAGCTCCACGTCAATGGTATAAGAAATTCGATAGCTTCATGATGGAGCAAGGTTATATTAGAATGTCATTCTGACCATTGTGTGTATACAAAGAAATTTGAGGATGGCAGTTATATTATCCTGTGTCTGTATGTGGATGACATGTTGGTTGCAAGTAAAAACATGCAGGAAATAAAAGTACTCAAGAAGCAGCTAAGTGAATCCTTTGCTATGAAGTATTTGGGGGCAACCAAACAAATCCTTGGTATGAGGATATCTCGAGATAGGAAGGAACGAAAGTTGACTTTATCTCAGGAAGAGTACATTAAGAAAGTCTTGGAGAGGTTTAATATGCAGGATGCTAAACCGGTTGGGACTCCTTTGGCAGGCCATTTCAAGTTATCAAAGGAGCAGTGTCCCAAGACAGAGCAAGAGAGAAACCAAATGTCCAAGGTACCTTACTCATCAGTGGTTGGTAGTTTGATGTATGCCATGGTGTGCACCAGGCCTGATATTGCCCATGCAGTGGGAGCGGTGAGTAGATTTATGAGTGATCCAGGTAGAGATCATTGGCAGGTAGTAAAGTGGATCCTTCAGTATTTGAGAGGGACCATGGGGACAGTTTTGTGCTACAGTGGATCAGACACCACTTTGTGTGGTTATGTAGATTCAAATATGGTTGGAGATGTAGACAGCAAGAGGAGCACGACAGGTTATGTTTACACTGTAGGTGGGATAGTAGTAAGCTAGATTTCACGACTACAGAAGCTGGTGGCTTTGTCAACCACAAAGGCTGAGTATGTTGTTGCCATAGAGGAAAGCAAAGAAATGATTTGGTTATAACAATTGCTTGAGGAGTTGGGGCATAAGCAGGAGGAAGGAAAGTTGCATAGTGATAGTCAGAGTGCTATACACCTAGCTAAGAACTCTGCTTTCCACTCTAGGACGAAGCATATACAGTTAAGGTACCATTTCATCAGGATAGCTTTGGAGGAAGAGAAGTTGAAGCTGGAGAAGATTCATACCAGTAAGAATCCTGCAGACATGATGACCAAGGTGGTCACAAGGGAAAAACTGAAGTTGTGTTCAGCTTTGGTTGGTCTTCACAAAAACTAGTGAAGGGCTTGAGAAGCTTGCTCAGAGGAAAACTAGTCTCCAAGTGGGAGATTGTTAGGTTGTGGAGCCTGTTTTCATGTGTGAAAGTGTTGAAGACTGTACACTAAGAGTACTGTACACTTTCCACATTGTCTTGCCGAGTTTCAGGGCCGAGTCGGGCCCCTAGTGGGGGTTCAAGGGCAGTAGCCCCCGGCAGCAAGGATTCAAGGGCTTAACCCCCGAGAAAAAAAAATTGGCCTTAAAACGTGCCTGATATACCGGGAAACGTGTTTTTCTCATATGGGCAGGATTTTGACCCATAGATTTATGGGACGGTTTTTGCCCATGGTTTTGATACCCACGGTTTTGTAAAACTGCTTAAGCAGTTATCTATTTATATGGTTTTATGCATATGGTAGATATAATGTAACATTGCAGATGTGTTTTGAATTTGGGTGTGAATTCTGTAGAGTTTGTTGAGCATAGCTCCAAATAGATCTAGGTATTGTATTGAGAGATCAGTGGCTTGTAATAAAATCTGAGCAAGTGATTCTTGGTGGACGTAGCCCAAATTGGGTGAACCACGTTAAATATTGTCTCTTTGTGTTGTGTTATTTTATTCTACACTTTTATTTGAGATCTGTAATAATTTTTGCATATTAATTTCTACTATTGTGATTCTGTGAGGGATTATTCCGCATATTTTATCCCTTATTTCCTAACACTAATTATCCTTTGAAAGAAGAGTTAAAGTTTGTGATGTGGCACCAATTGATGTTTGTAATGTAATCCTTGGGCATCCATACATGCATAGTTACTAGTGTGTACACCATCTCCAACCTTACACCGTAGTTGTACAAGTGGGCAGTAAGAGATATCAAATTCCTAAAGTGATTCCATGCTCAATACATGTTGTGCAAACTACCTAGAATATTTCGCCTTATGACTATGCATATTCAAAACTTCACCTCCTCCTGATGCACGACCTCTGTCAGTAATGATAGATCCACATAAATGTTATATTCCCATGTACAGATTCGTCAAAGCACGTCATCTCCCACAACAAGCTAAATGACTCACCAGGTGTCAGCTAGAAGACAAGGTTCCACACCTACTTCATGGACTCAATGCAATCAAGACAATTTCTTTACAAGGAGGGGCAACTAATTCGGATGGATCTACCGAGAATGGTTCCCGCACTACCACCAAGACCATCTTAATAACTTGTGGTTCATGTGGTTCCACTTCAATGGACTACAGTACTCAAAAACCTCACCCATAAGTTTGCAACACCTCCAAACCATCCATCCATCTCCAAAAATGGCACAAAGTATCCATTTGTCTCTAGCTAATGTCACACACTGTTGCAATGGAAAAATGCAGTTTGTGCAGATCGGCCATGTCGTTACTCGAGTGTGCGTCAAACCTTCTATGGTACCCATCATCGACTTCGACAAGGTCTAACACACCTCTCTGCCAAACCAAAAATGACAACTCACGGTGCATGCTACCATGAGGTGTTGACAAATTGATGCCTCCATCCCAAGTAGGCACAGAGCACGTGTTATTGAAAGTCTTAGCCAGTGCGGGATTGAGGGCAGCACTCCTTTGGCTCATGCCAAATTTCGGGAACCTTAGTGACACTATTTAGTGTATGCCCACGCCATGCTGAGCCACGTGGCACTCACAAGGCTTCCGTTATGCTAGAGTATCTTGTTGTGTACCAAACACCTCTCAATATAGCGACATAATGCTGAAAAGATGAAGAGTCATATGTAGAGTACCATAGCAGTTCAACTCCCATAATGGCTCTTTCTACCTTTGACATCTATAGCTTTCAATAGCAATTAGAGTATAAGATAGACAAACATACAATCTTTCTGACGATATGGTGTGGGCAAGATGCACAAATAAATAACATCTCTCTCTCAATTCCCTGCATATTTCTGAATAGCTTCTACATGTGCATATAACACATCTAAATCCATATTTCAGGTATTGTCCACCAGGTCACCTCCTAGAACCCCAGATCAACAACACATGATCAAAAAAATGTCTCATGTCCTACATATTCACATGTGAAACTAGGTCATGCGAAGGAAAATTCAATCATAGGGAGAGTTGAGAAGATAATCCTTTTGAAGGAGTGTTGATGATGCAAGATACACTCATGTTTTTGTATCCTCTTGTCGCAAAATGTTGACATTGACTGTAGAATGGCCTCCTATTGTTATGAAAAGACAAAAGTGGAGATGGTATTCCCATGTTTGAAAAATGGGATAACACATGAATGTGTCATTATTAATTTTGCACCATAATGTGACATAAGTCCTAGTTCTTTAGAAAAATGGGATAACATATATAAATGTGGTATTATTGACTTTACACCAGAAATATGGCATAGGTCCTAGTTCTTTAGGTTTAGTGAAGTTTGATTACCATTATTATATGTTAAACCAAAGATTTTGCAAGATATCAAAACCTTGAGATGAAGAGTTTAAGTAATATAGAGAAATTTCAATTAATTGAAGAATTAGGGTTTTTGTTTGACTTTCTATTTTGGCGTTCTTTCTTGATAAGCATAGTTTGAAGTAAAAGTAGTTGCCACACTATGCTAGAGATGGTTTGAAGTAATATCAGTTGCACACTATCGTGCTTGATGATGGTCTTAGTTGATTTTAATTAGGCATATGCAAATTAAAGTGACAATAAACTAAATTATTATTTGGTAATGCCTTTAGAATGAATAAGCTGCAAATTACTTTATGTTTTCCTTCGAAGGTTTTGGCTAAGGTTATAGCCCTTCTTTGAATTTTACAAACGGAATATGCTCAAGCATACACATGATTTTTACACTTTAACCTCACCACGTCTGCAAAACTTATGGACGGCCTTATTTTGGTGAGAGGATTTGAAACTTTTTCACAGGCTTACGAGTGCCCCAAATTCTATTACATCACACCCTCTTGATAGTTTAAGTTGCTTTATTCAATTTAGGAGCAATTTGTGCATATGGATAAAATTATTAATATACTAGCAATCACATGTGTACAATGCAATGTGAACGCCGAACGATATATGTTATTTGATTTAGAGGGATAGTTATAATTTTTGTAGTTGATGTTCATAAATGGTGTTATTGATTTTGTAAGTGTAGGAATATATATGAAGCATTATCTTTAAAGATTGTATCTCTACATTTCAAATTTGTCACAACTTGATCATATATCAAACCCTACCCCAGCCACTTGTGTAAGAGTAATGGAAATACCCATAGACTTCCAGAAGAATCAAATTTAGCTGAGAAGAAGTAATTAAGATGCAAAGTATTTATCTAAAATGATATATAGATCGTATCATATTCAAACAGACTAAAAAAAGGGTTGTAGCGATGACAAACACGGTTAAACATACGTGAGCCCACAGTCACAAAAAACAAAGAAGTACATGCCAAATATGTCAAAAGGGTTGCTAAGACATTATTTCGCTAATTGTTTTGACAAAAAAGATGTTTCGTGATGTTGAATGTGGGTAGCCTTTGCAAGCCAATTCAATTTTGTTTCTTATGGTTTTCGTATATCAACAATTAACCGATGCAAGTAACAATAGTTGTTTTTTAAATAGATCAGGTTCCAAAGACTTTCTTCTATTGTTATCAAAATATTGGCTAACTTGGATATGTATGATTTTGTGTAACAAAATTATGGACCAATGCAATGAACAACATCTATATCAAAACCAGAAATTGTTTGCATCTATTTGGGTTTAGTAATACTATTGTGCATAATTATTGAGACTAATCATCACAACATACCCAATGAGGATTGGATTTGTAGGCTATGAATACTCTGTGAAGTTGAAAGTGAGGAACATTCTATTTTTATATTTCCTATCTAATATGAAATTTAGGGGACATATTCTTTATTTCCCTAGCCAAAATATTTGGGCCTTCTTCTTCAGGAAATGATTTTAACATCCCACCGGCCCTAAAGGAGAGACACTTGTATGGAAAGTTCAATCCCATAGGATTTGAATCAACCAGGAAGTTGAAGAGATGGATCAAATGATGAGTTAAGGCGTTAAGGTAAAAAATGTTATAAGGTGGAAACCAATCCCTTGAAATTAGTTTTTGGATGCCTTTGCAGGGGGAGCTTGATAGAATCAACTGGGTGGAAGAACAAGAGAGACACGCTTCATAGGGAAGACAATAAATTTGAGAGGAGTTCAAAGATATATTTTAAGTTTGTTGCACCTCAAGAACAAGCTTAGGAAGCAAAAAATTTAAAGAAAAAACACATGGAGTGTCTTTGAGGTAGCCTAGGTTCTTCATGTTTTTCATTAGCTGAGAATGAAATAAACAAACTTGGGAGTTTGAAATAACTTTAAAATAATCCACATCCTTCAGGTGAATGGTAGCGGTATTAGTTTTGGATTGGAAGTCATGAATCAAATTCTTCTTGTCAACTCGACACCATCCAACACCTTCACAATTAAAGATGCCAAGAAATCCAGTGTACTTGTTCAAATTCCAAATTTTTAGTAAGTTGCAAGGAAAAGCATACACCAGAGAACACAATAAATTTTTAGTAATAATTTCTTCTATTGTTATCAAAATATTGGCTAACGTGGATATCCATGATATTGTGTAACAAAATTGTGGACCAATGTAATGAATAACATCTATGTCAAAAACAACATTTGTTTACATCTGTTTGAGTTCAATAATATTATTGTGCATAATTACTGAGATTAATCATCACAACATACCCAGGACAACAAAAAAAAGTGGGGTTTGAAACACTCTATACAGACGAGATTTGAGAGCTTTTTCACCTTGTTCACACACAAAAGTTAAAATGAAAGTATGGCACTCTTAAGAAAAAAAATTACTCAAAATGTAATTGGATATAAATTTAGTTTCTGTCATATTTTAAATGAAGAAAGTATAAGAGCTCAAGGCTACAATGATGGCTGAAATTTTAGAATCCAAAGCAGGATATAAGTAGCACGCTTTTTAACTGCATGTGGGCACCCCCATGAGTGGGTAAGAAAGGAGGGGTCCATATATACATATTTCGAACTATATACCTGACAGACAAGACTCTACTGTCTGTCATGGAGTGTATTTAAAACTTTATTTTGTTTTCTATGAAAAAAAATCACAACTAAACGGACTTCGACTTTCTTTACTTTAGATAATATGTACTCAACGCATCTATTTAGTAGCTATGTTATTGTGGTTGCTGTGAAAAAAGAACCCTATAAACATCTCATGGAGGAAAATTGTAATGAAAAAGAAAAAAACCAGGAGAGAACAAGGCAGGTCTGTGTTACAAAACTTACCCTTGTAATGAAATCGTGAGCTGCGAGAGCAATGCTATCCATGCAGGAGACAGTGAGACCGCACGCCTTATCCACGTGGCTTTTGATGTCATCTATCATTTGAAAATATTTGGGCCGCAACGTTAAATTTGGAGAGGCATCTTGCTCACCTGGCCCGCTTGATGATTCATCCAGCAAAACCGATGCATCGCATCCCTGCACGGCACACAAGTTTCCACATTAAATGCAAAAAAATTAGTTTGATTGCACTTCATTTCAATATGGAGTAAATAAATAACTTTAAAAGACAACCTAAATGAAGCAATCATGGAAATGAAGACGCGGCAACCCTGTGGCCTGTGTAATATCCTCCTTCAAATAATGGTCAATGCGTTTCTTGACAATGGATTCCAGTTTATTTTGGGCACGTCTTCGTCATTGGCAACAACAGCTAAAATGGAAAGAGCGCAGAAGAGACACAGAAGAAGATTAAGCAGCTTCTCCATTGCTTGACAAAGCTACTTACCATTTGGATTTGTTGCCCATTTGCAAAACAAATTCGAAGAACCCAAAAAACCAAAACAGAGGAATTCCAATTAGTAAAGGAAAAAAAAGAGAATTGAGAATGAGAATGATATTGCATGTAGAGACAAAGTGAGAAGGACTTTCACATTGAACGATGCACCTCACAACAAAATAAGGCAACAAACTAGGCCAAACATACCATGAACGAAGCCAAGTATGAAAGGATCAATAACCGTTAAAAATAGTATGAAAATGTGAAAACGTCCAGACAGTCGTCAAACTGTCAAATTTAACACCATCACCATTAGGGGTAATACAAATCATCCATCTTCCAAAAACTGGTGCATATCCATGCTAGAGAATTTTTCTAGTAGACAAGCTTGAACTCAAGCATCCTAATGAACATGGGTCAGTGTTTGAATCCTATGCTTCACCAAATCAAAATGAATTATTGAGATTGATGAGAAACTGGATAAAACACATAATTAAGTGGATGGAAAATGGAATGACAAAATATATACCAGATACATAAGCCATTGGGGGTAATACAGATCATCCGACTTCTAACAACTGGTGCATATCCATGCTGGAGAATTTTTCTAGTAGACAAGCTTGAACTCAAGCATCCTAATGAACATGGGTCATTGTTTGAATCCTATGCTTCACCAAATCAAAATGAATTATTGAGTAGTTGACGACTAATGAGAAAATTGATAAAACACATAATTAAGTGGATGGAAAATGGATTATATAACCAAATTAGAATCAAAGGTGCACACAACCAAATTCATTGCTATAGCTATAGTCAAATATAACCAATGAGAGTAGGTCAGAATCAAATAGTGAAACAAGGTTGTTAAGGCCCATGAAAAGGGTTTCATCTAATGGAGAATAATGCGAAGCTCATGTCATGGAGTTTCATCTTCTAGGGGTGAATTGACATCTCACAAAAATGCAATGAAAAAATATTTACCAGATACATAAGCTATTAAACTATAGTTTCCCAAAAAGGTAAAGCCTCCATTTGGGCAAGGCAAGCCTTCTTGCTACGTACAAAAAGATGAAACTATAGGGCTTTTACTGCTCATAGAGCTCAGGGATTCCTTCTGCCATTGAGGGTAATACAGATTATCCGGCTTCCAACAACTGGTGCATATCCATGTTGGAGAATTTTTCTAGTAGACAAGCTTGAACTCAAGCATCCTAATGAACATGGGTTAGTGTTTGAATCCTATGCTTCACCAAATCAAAATGAATTATTGAGTAGTTGAGGGTTGATGAGAAACTAGATAAAACACATAATTAAGTGGATGGAAAATGAATTATATAACCAAATTAGAATTAAAGGTGCACACAACCAAATTCATTGCTATAGCTATAGTTAAATATAACCAATTATACTTACCAGCAGTCACTTTCCAAGGAAGCTATAATTGACTGTTTATTATTCCATAAGACAACATACCAAATCATTGCTTCTCTAAAGATCAATATAAACTATAAAGTAGAAAACCATCATCATAAGAACACGAATCCAAATTCTTCCATTACATAATTTTTAATTCATAGTCCATTTATGAATATAAATGAGTATTGTATTTTACAAGTTAACATGTTGATGGTTTAATATTGTATTATATTTTTTTGATGACTGAAAAACTTGTAACACTATTGAGTACTATAAAACCCACATTGAGCAGAGGATAATTCTTACCTGTATCCAAGTTGGCAACGATGACATCTTTTCCAAATCCTGCTTTTCTCCAAAGAGAAAAAGAAGGGATTTCTTCAGTCTCTGATTTTGGATCTCCATCTTCTAAGCCAAGGAATCCCCATGAACGAGTTGTGTGCAACTTGTGTTCTCTGTTGAGAAATACAGATACTACTCCTGGGAGCTCTGCATTAGTTCCACAATTAAGTTTTGTTATATATCAGAGGAATTTCCTAAATTCCATAAATTTGTGATTCTTCGAAATACAGTGGTGTTATAGAAAATTACTTGAAATAGCAGTGGCATGTTCTTCTTCTAAATCAGCAGCAAACCCATTAAAAATTTTGTATGAGTAAAATATTGAATTCGTGGCTGCTTCCTTGCTGTCAAGAAAATAAAATGTCAAAATCATATCACAATAGTTACATAAATCCATGGATTCTCGAGTCGTAATTCATATTCCCACAAATCCGTGCATTCTCGAATGAAAATCTAGAAGAGGATTATTGAGCTTATTATTTAAACTTCATCTGAATCCGTTTCCTACAATCACATGAAATGATTTTTTCATCTATTACCTTCCCAGTGTCGATAAAAGAAGTTCATGATGAGAGTTTGTAACTGATTCAGGCTCCAAGAAATCTTCATGTTGCTCTCCCAAGTACACCACATGACTGCAACCACCCAAATGAAAAAAAATTACCATTCCAAACTCAAAACCAGAGAGGATAAACCCAATTATACCATGAATATGCATGATACAAAGAAAACTGCACCTCCACCAATACCCAATCTCTTCCTACTTGTCTGTTTAATACCCAATACTTCTCTCAGTGATAGAAACAATACGAAAACTCCAATCAAGCTTCCTGCTCCCTTATCCATGGCGGATAAGCTTCTGAATATAATCTATTTGTATTCTCAGTATTGTTGTGTAGTGCATATGCAACCCCTTCGAATTGCATGTGCACAGGTTCTGATGCCTCGTATTTTGGGTGCTTTTAAATCACTAAAATAGATTTTGGGTAATTTTTAAATCAGTAAATTAGATCTGGAGTATTTTTTATATAAATTAGATACATAACTCGCCATGCATTAACTGCACAAATATTCTAGAATCTTTGAAAGTCAAATGATATGCTACGCTGTAAATTCTGTCATGCCAAGAAGGAAGTGAAGCTTTTCTCATAATATTGTGAAAAGTATGAAGGCGGGTACTACTTCGTTTAAAGACGTATATATTTCACGGATATTGTGAACAAATTTTCGTAAAGTTTATCAGTACGTCTGTATTCCTGCAAACAGCGCTGGTAAAAAAAACTGTAAAAATGTGAAAACGTCCAGACGGCCATCAAGCCGTCAATTTTAAAACAGTGGCAGAAACGTTCGGAGGTCCTTTACCATAGGGGGAAACGCCTTCGGCGTAATAAAATTCAATTAGCCATCTTGGTTTCTAGTCACCTTGGGCCATCGTTTAGTTTTAAGTTCAAACAATTTTCATGATGATGCCTTCGTTTTAAAGTCTTTTGGGCATGTTTTTCTTGTCAATGTGACTCTTGATAAAAAAAGGATTTTTCCTCAGTCTTAGTGGTGGGATTGTTATTGATATAAATCCAAAATAAATTTGAAAAAATTAAAGTGAATTTGATTTCAAGGGCATGATCTTCGTTATAGCACAACTTTTCAAGAAAAAAAGGAATTTGCCTCATGTCTTAGTACTGGGATTACTGTTGATTTAAATCCAAATTAATGTGAATTTTTCGTTGTATTTCTAGTACTATATCAATTTTGTTTTGGAATATTGCCTAGAGCTATGTGGCCCAAGCCAAGTCTTTTTTTGTTTACCATGTTGCAGAGATGGCAGACAGTGTTAAATTCCAGTCAAGACCGAAAATCAAAAGATTAAGGGAAATTTTGAAACATAAATCTTGAAATCTAAGAAAGATTGAATGGATAAAGTAGTAATGCAAAGTGCACACATAACAGAGAAGGTGTGTTAAAACCTTCATACATTCATCCAACAAAATGGTCCAAGTCCAACTAGAACGGTTGACGAAATGTTTACTAGCTGGTGAAGATTTTTGTACATTAAATGAGCTACCAAAATTAATGCCAAATGACAGTAACATGTGCTTTACAGGAGCATAATATCCAACTGATTTGGGGACTGTAAATTTGAGAATGAATCTACAATGTCCCTATAACTATTGGGAATAAATCTACACCATCACTATAGTTGTTTTAATGACTCTACATGATTCATACACAAGTTTTGAACTAGTTTATCGAAGTTAACCATCAACTACTTGCCTAAATTCCCAAGGTATATACACATGAATGGATCAAATGAATACAAAGATCGGAGTGCTAAAATGTCTCCAAAAACTAAAAATGGGAAATCTAAGACTAAAATTATGATTAGATATTATAAGTAAAAGAACCAAAGAAGAGAATAGCAACACAGATGGGTAACCCTCCATGAATCAATATTTATAAAACCATATAATACAAGATAATCCTATGAAAGGAAAGTTCCATGACAAGATATAATTGTTGATAAATTCAAGGAAAGAGAGTCGAAGAGAACAAGGCTCTAGAATAATGAACTAGGACAACCAAATAAATATAGAGGGACAACCAAATAAATATAGAGGCAGCAGAAAAATCTAAGATATGAGGTTCCTTAACATTTATGTTTAAGAAAGACTGAAGTCCTCAAGCTCATTTTATGTATATCTAAAATGGATTCGACTAGAGAGGGCAGACCGATTGACTCCAAAGGTACTTCATACAAAGTTATAGGAAGAAAAAAAGAGTGATGTGAGGCATAAGATCCTCAACATGTGTGTACCATGTAGCAAAGACTGAAGTTTTGAATCTCATCTATGTAGATCCCACGTGGAGTTGCAAGAGAGGGCTACGTGGTTTGACTCCAATCATATTGTGTACTTCTAAAGAGGTTCAATGAGTTGTTTCATTACCAATGTACTACATTCTTGAAGGACCCCACAATGGTATTAATAAAAAGATTTGAAATACTCACATTGTGAAGCCTCTAAAACATTAAGTTCTTAGGCATAAATTCAAAGATCCTTCTAAAGTCCACAAAGCATTTCAAGACTTTATAAGACTATTGACACTTTTAAATGTTAGTTCAAAGAGTAAAAATGTTGCTAATAGTTTAAAAACCTCCTTGGGAGCTTTCCTGCCTCCTTGCTCTCAAGCTACAACATTCCAATTGCTAGAAACTTAGTGCATCAAGAACTGTGACATAAAATTTGTCAATTGTTTCATAATCACTATAGTCTTGCAGGTATTTATGTCAAAGTGATTGCCTAATTTATGAACAGGGTGAATAATGTGCAATGTGTATTGGAGAATCTTAAGGGTTGGAGTGATAAGGGTCAGTAACATACAAAGAGAGCGAACCCAGAAAAAGCATAATTGAAAAGGGGGAATCGGTGACAGATGAAAATCCTATATGTGAGGAATCATCTTACTATTGAAAAGGACATAATAAACCACATTGGGATCTTTTTCTAGAATTAGGAAGGCAAGGGGCTCACCCAATTAGAGAATGTGCCTCATGTAATATAATATTATAAAGTATTGCAAAATAAATTAAATGAGATTAAACATTCTTTATTCTAGCCTCTTTAATCTTGAACTCATAAGTTGGACTTTCGCATTTTTTGGGACAACTAATTGCCCCGCATATATGCCAATTTTGATCTTCATTCATACATGGATTTTCGTCTTCACTTGCATTTGTTAGGTGTTAGAAGATGTGAACAGAGAGAATGAAGAAAAATTGGAATGCACGCTTCAATGAATGTGTCTCTGTCATTTTATTATGTTGGGATTAGTTACGATGTAGTTGAAACATTTGAGATCAGTTAGAGAACTACCAACTACTATGTATATATAAATATATTCAATTCCCCCCGTTAATGACTAAACCAGAAAAAACTCCAAGTTTGTCCTAAAATTTTACAAAGAAGATAGGACCAAGAGGTTTAGTCATTAAATCTACAGGCTGCTCCTTAGATATCAATCTGAAGTCTGCAATCCTCTGACGTTTTGTTGTTGTCGAATGCATGAGTTTTTTTGAAACAAACTAGCCAAAAAAGATCATCGATCAATCTCAATGTGCTTGCATGTGGGCTTGATCTACGTGCCTTCTTTACCATTTGTGAGAAAGATCACACTATCACTGTCACAACAATTTTTAACATGTCCAGTACCTGTAGCTTGGATAATAATGTAGCATTTCACCTCAGAATTTGGACAGTAGATCCAAACCCCTTCACAACTGAGCCAGTGATGATTGCACTTTCTATTTAGTTTCCATGGAACTATAGACTCACTAGTTTGTGTCCACATGCTGTTCTTTGCCATGACCACAAATCTTGAACTAACCTAATCAGAATGTACCTAATGGTTGAGTTTCTGCCATCAAGTATCCACTAATCTGCCTCAATCAAAGTATGTATAGTCAATCAATTTGAAATCAGCAACTCATTGATATAGAATGCCAAAGTCAAGAGTTCCTTTGACATATCTCAAAACTTGTTTCACTGCTGGCAACAAGTGAATGAGTCTTCACTTTAGATTTTTCAACCAAGAAATGTAGCTGACAGGGACCCACAAGTCATTCATCTTTGCTGAATAGCAACGTATATTAGGTTGCCCACCAGTACAAGCTATCGCCTGATTCTCTCAACCAGTGATGAATCATCTTGAGCTCAGAGACTTCGGTCCAAAGATCACCCGCCACAGTGGCATTTTGAACCTCCGAAGAATTAAATCATCTGAAACATCTATGACTTTGGCAGTAGATTCAGAAGGGCCTCCTTGACCTGATGCTTTGAAAATCAAATAGTCGTGTTACCGGGATTCTGTATCAAGGTCTCTAGTGTAGGAAGCCTATATGAATCATGTAGAAAGAATGAAGCAGAAACTGGAATGCTCACTCTAGGAGTTTGAAGAAGTCCATCACTTCCTTATTATGGCAAGAGATAATTAGCATCAATGGTTAAGGAGGTTACAATGTGATCACCATTAGTTAATGACATAACTAGATAGTTCGATTAGATAGGATCCTTATAAGCCAGATATCATTTTAGATGCCTGACCTACTAATGACTATACCGAGCTCGGAGACATGTTTGTCCCGTAAAATTGTACAAATACAATAAATCTGACAAAGCATTCTAAGATATTCACAACTACATGCCCATTAACTCCACAGGTTGCTCCTAAGATATTAAATTGAAACTTGCAATCCTCCTAATGTTTTATTGTTGTACAACGTAGGCGCTCTTCACATGTAGTCTGAAAAATGTTCCATACAAGACTAATCTGACAATCAAAACATAGAATCCAATCCTGTGGACATCTTTGCAATAGGAGCAAGTTGTCCACCAAGTGTTCTATTGAGTGACTCGTTGACTGAGAATCCTTTCAGCAACAATCTCCAAAGTTTGGACGTATCCAAAGTTTCTTGGATATGTTGCACTTGAATAGAGTGTACCATCCATTTGTGGAGTCCAATGGCTTGAGTCCGTACAGGTAACTCCAACAATATCTGCAATCTAGATGATCACCTTCAAGTAACACAGGTATCAGACTCTGTCCAAATCCAACTCTCCCATTCAAGAAAGAACTTTTGAGATCAACCCTCCAACCAAACTGAGCTCAGCTATGGTGAGAAGATCAATTGAGTGAGCATCTTTGCACTAGGAATGAACAACCAACTCTGCAATCAGGAGACCTTCTAACCAGTCCTCCGTAGTGATAGGAGAAATAGATTGTCTCTTATTGCTCATCTATCCCCGTTATTGCGACAAAGCCTTTTGCAACAAGATGAGTAAAAGTGCCCATGCTCTATTGTCCTTCTGTTGGACCGCATGTGATTTGATTTCGGTGTAACGTCTTTGTCGGATCTCACCATGCCCCTATTATACAGAGATCCCCAATCCCTTGTAACTACAAGGGACTCTTCCATCAGCTTAATGACAACTAAATCAAAACAATCTGTAATTTGCAATAAATGTTTACATACCAGTCCCTTTGACACGTTAAAAATGCCTAGATGCACCGGAGTCAATGATTCAACAATTAGTAGCATTATCATTCTAACCATGATGCCATGAGGGCATACTCTTCTTTGGAATGTCTCACTCAATTGTTGCCACATTTGCTTGTCCCTTTTCCTTTTTGTTATTAGCAAGGGCATATTGTCTCTTTCAATAATCCTTCTTCACATGGCCAAGTTTATGTAAGTAGTAACACTTGATATTTAGGAGATGATCCTTCAAGTTGACATTTCCACTTTCCTTTGCTTTGTACGTTTCAAAAGCACTCTTAGTTTGTTCCAAAATTGGAGTCAAGTGTTTGAGTCTTGTCTCCATTCCTTTTATAACAAATAGGAACGAACAATATTAAAAGTCAAATTCTGATTTTCAGCCATCAAATGTAGGGCTTCCACAAATGACTCATACAAGGATGGAAAACTGCTCAGCACCAATGCCACCAAATCATTGTCATCCACTTTTTTTGTTAATGGAGGCAAGCTGGTCTCAAAGATCTTTCATCCAAAGTAGGTGTTTGGACAACAACCCACTCTCTTACGTCCTTGCTGAAAACAATAAATTTTTCAGGTATAACACCGGGCTCTTCTCTGAAGTCATGTATTTGTCCTTCAGACTAGTCCATAGATCACCCACCACAATCACATTTTGGACCTTTGGTATCAAATCATTAGATACTAACTTCAGCAATAACAAGGCCTCCTTATGACACTTGTCATAATCTGCAAAATTTGCAATTCGCCTTCCTTTGGTGCCAAGTATTATGTTATTAGAATCTCAATATTCTGTAATAGTCAAAATCTTATGACTCCAAACATTATAGTTTTAACCCGTCAATTTTTGCACCTCCAACGGAAAAGGTTTTGGATGTTTGTCATTTTTCATACCAATTTTAAATTCTGACCCACAAATTACTGCAGCAAAATAATGGTAACAGTCTATAAATCTGACTTTCTACCTTGTGGCACGGAAATAAATGCAATAGAGAAAAAGAAAATACAGTTTCGTATTCTGATTTTTATACAGACAGTAAAACAAGGATTTTGAAGGTTCTTTTGCTTTGAACAGAAAAAATTCTGAAGAATCTAACCTCACATCGGGCAATTCCCTGATGTTCTGGACTGCATTTACGTGCCCAGAAAAAAAATGTCTTTTCACCTCCTCTTGCAGCGACTGTTCTCTTTCAATAAACCAAAGTTGTTTTGGAATGAAACTGATCTCAAAATACCTTCAGGTACCCTCCCGCAACGTCTATATTCTTGTTCTGAATTTGTGAAGGTAGACTGTATTTCCTATCGTGTCTACAATATTTCTCATCACATCCACAGTATTCCTGATTATTTTCCTTTGTTCAGAGTCAGGAATGTCCTCTTTCATGCCTACAACTATATCTCCACTACAAAATCTCTTTTGTGCTTTGATTCACGATTTCTGAGGCGACGTTTTACCCTTTCACGAAATTTGTGACTCGAATCTCACATTTTTGACATCTTCAACTTCTTGCATGCCGTTGAAACTCGACTGTATTTTTACATACAGGATGCCAAACTTGCATTAGCAGGAATACACAGATTGTATTCACAATTTTCATAGTTTTGATGTGCCCTAAATGTCCTCTTCACCTTTAATTCATGCCCTAATGCAAGGCTTCCTCAAACTCGCAAATCTTCTTCGCGTTGAAATTTGTGCTCCTTCCACGAGCTTTCTCAGATGTCAAGCCCCTTTGAGCGCCAATGGCTCTAAAACCAATGTTAGAAGATGCGAATAGAGAAAGAATGAAGAGAAACTGGAATGCACACTTCAATGAATGTGTGTCTCCATCATTTTAGTATGTTGGGAGTAGTTACAATGCATTGAAACAGTTGAGATGAGTTACAGAACTACCAACTGCTGTGTATATAAATAAATTCAATATAAGGTATGCGATTAGATAGAAATATCTCCAATTCCTATCTTGTAACAGGGAATGAAGTTTTTAGAAGTGTTTGTTCGGTTTGCAGCACATGAAGAAATTATTCGATTTTATCAAGGTATGAATGTTCCTCTGAACTCCTACAAACGTCTTCCATCATGTTCCTTTGAAGTTCTTGCAGTTCACACCGTAACAAGTTCCTCCCGTTTCAGACGTATAGCGACTGCAAATACTTTCCTTTCGCTATTCAGTCAACCTTGGCAACAAATCATGTGCGTCCCTTTGTTTTCCTTAGCCAGATTAGGCTCATTACGGAGGGCCATGGCCTATTTAGCTTTCTATAGATCACTTTCTGACCTCCTCTCACTAGTATCAATTGATAAACCTCATTATGCCAAATGTTTAATATGATATACATGCAATTACAATATAAAAATTGTGATTTACATTAAAAATATAGATTCTATTCTCTTCTCTGTAACATCAATCTGTAAATTTTGTTATGCAAGTTTTTCAAGCACAATAAATAAATGCAACTTACAGTATATTAAATTGTAATTTTACTTCTGCATATATAAATTCTAATAATTTATTTCTAAATTAAAAACATACATATTAAAATCAAATGATAAAAAAATAAAAAATAACCATGTTCACAAACATATTAGCTCTCCTAAAAAAGGGATGTGAAGCAACATTAGGCATCTCTAACCATAAATGAGACAAAATCTAGAGGAACATATATAAATTTGCACGCATCATTTGGCATGTGTAATTCAATCCCAAATGATGGACCTGAAATAGGCACAATATATTACAATGACTCCAGACAAAAGGACTATACAAAATGACAATGGTTGGTGTAAAGAACTACCAAGAATGCCCTCCCAATCATCTCCAAGCATTGGAATGATTGTAAGCCCTTCTCTCACCTTTCCTTTTGAACCAGCATCTTTTCATTTCCTTTGAGTATGCCTCTCCTTTCTCTTTTTCCTAATCTCCACCTCCTCCAGCTTATCATCCCAGACATGTTCAAGTTTCCTAAAAACAGTTAATTCTCATTACGCCTCCATGATATCATAAAACAGGGGTTCAACAAATACCCCATCAATATATATAGGCAGAGATGCACAAGAAGTCAACAGCATGGTCTAAATCTCCATGTACTTAGAAGACAACACTTTTTAGAAACTGGAAATAAAACCCGGTTGCTTCTTTATCACTGCAGGTCTGACACTGCAACTTGTAATAGTGCCAGCCTATGTTTACTGATGACTTCATATATCATTACCAATAATCTCCGCAAGAACACTGCCCTTGGTTGAAATGATGGAACCGGTTTGCATCTCTCACAATAATTTGTCTTGCAACAATCTTGGAGATAAGCTTGGTTGCAGTGTGGCATTCAACACATACTCGAAGGTTCTTGACGACTCTGATAGTTGTCCCAGAGGGTGTGTTTAGTAATCCAAATGCAATAGCCAACTTCTCACTATGGTAGCAGAGGAATAATTCTTTTTCCTCCCCCTCCACATCACTCAGTACATGTTTTGAATCTGGAAAATACCCTGCTGCATTCATCTCCTGAGTCAAGCTCTCCAACTTTGCATAGATCTCCTGTGTTTGTGGGTGTGATCGGTCTCCTACACAAAAAGCATGAACCATTTTATCGCCTTCAATCCAACTGCAGCCAGGTACCTTTTTAATTCCTCTATCTTTCATTAACCCCCTTACCATTTGAACATCGCACCACCTGCCCACTTCTGCATAGATGTTTGACAGAAGAACATAAGTTGCTGTATTTTGAGGATGCAGCTCAAAAAGAAGAGTTGCTGTAAATACTCCTAATCCTATATTCTTATGTGCTCTACAGGCACCAAGTAAACACGTCCACACAACCACCACAGGTTTAATTGGCATTTTGATGATAAGATTTAAAGTTTCTTCAAGATAGCCAGCACGGCCAAGAAGGTCAACGATGCACACATAATGATCAATTGTAGGTGTAATGCAATAAGAGTCACTCATGTCATTGAAATATTTACATCCCTCATCCACTAAACCTACATGGCTGCATGCTAATAAAACACAAGCAAAGCTTACATGGTCAGGGTATGTTCCAGAGCGCTTCATTACTTCAAAGAGTTTGAGAGCATCCTTGCAAAAGCCATTTTGTGCGTATCCTGCAATCATTGCAGTCCATGAAAGCACATTTTTCTTAGGCATTTTTTCAAACAGTTCCCGTGCCTTGTGTAAAATTCCACATTTCGCATACATATCTACCAGGGCATTTGTAACCACAACATCTGATAAAAATCCACTATCAATTATGCTTTGATGGATGTCCACACCCTGTTCTAAGGCTCCCATTTTGGCACAGGCAGGGAGTATGCTGGCAAAGGTTGTGGAGTCTGGCTTTACACCTGACAAGCTCATTTTCTTAAAAACTTCCACAGCCTTTTCAACAAATCCATTTTGTGCATATCCTGTGACCATTGTTGTCCACGAGAACACATTTTTCTGAGGCATTTTGTCAAACAGTTCATGTGCCTTTTGTATGCTTCCACATTTTGCATACATGTCTACCAGGGCACTTGCAAGTACATCATCCGACAAAAATCCACATTCAATTATGTTTTGATGGATGCTCATACCCTGTTCTAAAGCTCCCATTTTGGCACAGGCAGGGAGAACATTGGCAAAGGTTGTGGAATCTGGTTTTACACATGACAATTGCATTTGTTTAAAGGCTTCTATAGCCTTTTCAACAAACCCATTTTGTGCATATCCTGCAATCATTGTATTCCATGAAACCACATCTCTTCGAGCCATTTTGTCAAACAGTTCACATGCCTTGTGTGTGCTTCCACATTTTGCATACATATCTATCAAGGCATTCACAACTACATCATCTGACAAAAATCCACATTCAATTATTCTTTGATGGATGTTCATACCTTGTTCTACGGCTCCCATTTTGGCACAGGCTGGGAGGATGCTAGCTAAGGTTGTGGAATTTGGCATGACACCTGTCAATTGCATTTGTTTAAAAGTTTCCAAGGATTTTTCAGCAAACCCATTTTGTGCATATCCTGTAATCATTGCCGTCCATGAGATAACATTTCTTTGAGGCATTTCATCGAAAAGCCTTAAAGCCTCGTCAAGAACACCATTTTGTGCATATCCCGCAATCATTCCATTCCATGAAACCACATCTTTTTTATCCATTTTGTCGAACAGTTCACGTGCCTTTTGTATGCTTCCACATTTTACATACATGTCTACCAGGGCACTTGCAACTACAACATCTGGCAAACAACCGCTTTCAATTATGTTTTGATGGATATCGATACCCTGTTCCAAAGCTCTTATTTTGGCACAGGCTGGGAGTATACTGGCAAAGATGAAACCATCAGGTTGGATACCTGTTCGTTGCATTTGTTGAAACAGTGACAATGCCTCGTGAGGACACCCATGTCTTGTGTAAGCTGCGATTACGATATTCCATGAGAAGAGATCTCGCTCAGTCATTTGGTCGAACAGTTGTCGGGCAACCACTAAACATCCGCACTTGTCATACATGCGCATAAGGGTATTTTGTAATAGTATGTGTGTGGAAAACTGAGGTCCCCTCTGATTGATCTGAGAATGGATTTGCTTACCCTGTGAAAGAGCTTTCTTGGAAATGCAGGTTTGCAATAGTTGAAAGTATGTGTAGGAGTCTACAGGGAGAATGTGTGTAGTAAGAAGAATGTGTAGCGCCTCTTTCAACCGGCCTTGTGTACATAATGAAGAAAGCCCTGAAGGAACTCTCATTCTACTTCATACTGAGAAAACCCTGGCTCAACTTGACGCCTTCGTTGGCGAGAGAATTAGCCAGCTGATTGAGTTCCAAACATGAAAAGGTGATTGTCAGCTTTACCCTGAGCCCAATGAGCCCAATTGCTTAGATTTTCAGCAGCGAGTATAGCGATATGGGAAAGCATCCACACGAACACATTCATTTTGGGAATTGAATTATCACTCCAGAGTCCAGAGCCTCCCCTATATACTATCAAATGTAAACTATTACCAGTAGTATGTTCTCGATAATAGCATATACATATCCCATTTTGAATACTTGAACGAGATGGCCTCTCAGCTCCCCGGGGTGACTATCGCTCTTGAAAAAACCAGTAACTTCACACACGCCTTGGTTTCTGAAATAATCACGAATTTGAAATCTCCATCATTCCTCCCAAATTAGATTCAATTAAACACATGCTAGATAGAGTAAAACACGAGAAGAGATCGACTACCTTTTCTATTTGTGTAAACTAATCTAGATCTAGAGTGTGGTTGAATATCATGATGGGTGACACTTAGAGCATCGTCCCATGGAGGGGGGCTCCCTAAATTTCTCAGCGCGTGCTCCTCATAAAATCTAGAAGCATTTTAGTAGTTTTAAGGTCTGTGTTTTTTTATTAGTTTCCCCAACAATACATGTTGAGATATTATAGGATCCTATCGGTTTTTTATGGTTATTTGTAGGTAAATAAAATTATATTTCCCTCTAAAATCACCAAAAAATAATGGAGGGAATGCATATTATATTCCACATGGACAAAAATCAGCCTAAACTCTAGGGGGAAACTCCCAACCCCCCTCTTCAGCCACCTCTTAAGTTTAGGGGGCAAAAAAAGTGGAGCTCTTATTTTTTAGGCCTAAATTCTATTCTTTCCTGTAGCTAGCTTTTAAAATAAACATGGGAACTTCCGCTGCAAGAAAATAGGAGCTGCAACACCTCCGTGGGACCATGCTCTTAATTGTTTAAGTCATGGATATCCCTCATTTCATCAAGGATATCCATCATATGATTAAGGAAATACTTAGACTTGTATAGGATTTACCTTGATCTGTTGAGAACATTCATCATTAGTAAAGGATATCCCTCGTGAACAATAGATGAAAGATGGTGCAGACGTTACGATTATTCGATCATAATTCATCTCATCAGGGTTGATCTGGACAGTTCATAAGAGAATTGGGTATATTTTGGTAGCGAGGTGTGCAGGTGGAAAATATACTAAATTACTATAGGATTTTTTTATGTTTCATGTGTGTGAGATTATTTGTATTTTGTATTGGATTATTTTTCACAATGGATGGTGGTGTCATTTATATTTTTTACCATATGCATGGTATCCTTGATGAAATATAAACTCATTGCACAATGTACTCTTAGTGGTGCATTATGCTTGTGAATATATACATGGATCTATATTGTTTCACTTTGTGAGGGTTAGAGTGGTGCTCTAGGTTCGAACACTTTATTACATATATGGAAATATGAAAATATAGTTGTGGCTTGTCCTATTGGTTTTCCATTGGTAGCATGGTCCCTCCAAAATATATGTAAAGAGTTGGCTAAGTGGTCTGCGGATTTCAAATCATAAATTATGGAGTTTTGGGTTTTATTTGACAATAGATAATATTATTTGGAGACCATAGCAGGATTATATGCGATGTCTTGGTGATATAATACAATTGTGATGGATTTTCATGAGTTGTTGGTTTCATGATCTTTTATGGTACTTGCAGGAAATTTTAGTATGATTGCACCATGAGATAGTTTGGGGTTTTTTGGCATGTGTCCCTGCCTCTTATCGTGTTGACGTGCATCAAGGGATAGAAAACATCCAAAGTATTTAGGTCATCCTATAATGACAATGTAATAATCGATACTAGAAATAGACTTTGATTCCTAAATAAGCATTGCTACTAGTGAGGATGTGAGGTTCAGTGTTGAGTATATGTAGTGATGGATTCTATCATGTTGGCCTATATTGTTTCTCATTATAGTTGATTAGGTGGATTTAGTAGTGGGTGAAAAACCTAATATTAATATGGATGTGGGAGGGTATCCCCAAGGTGCAAAACCTAGATAAGGTGACCTTATAGGTCATAAGTAGATATTCAATGAGTAAGGGAAGACAACAAGTTGTGCTCCTCGCAAATTATGGTATACATATGTATTGTGTAGTATTTATTAATATGTATAATATTATTATTATTTTTTTAGTTTTTTACATTTTACAAATGTTGTGTACTGTAGACACAAAATCATGCATTTTAGACATTATTTAGTCCCAGTCTCATACTACTATCATATGGTTTTTGAGTGAAGAAATTACTAATTAACCCCCATCTTTTGGCCATTTTACTTTGCTTTCTATCGTCATTACCGACCTTCAGCACATACTTTCCCAGTTTTTCTTCGTCATTTCCCATTATTTTAGCCTTGATTGGGGCACCCACGCTAGTACTGGGGCATCGACGGGCGCCCTGGTCCCAGTCGAGGTGCCCTATTCCTTTTCCCTCTTTCTTGCCACTTTTTGGGCACTTTCTATTCGTTTGCACATTTCATATTTCTTGTGGCCGACTTTTTCGAGGTTAATTACAAAATTAGATCAAGAAAACCATATAAATATAAAGTTATGAGACCATAATGAGGGACCAAAAACTAGTCACTACTATCATCCACCTAGAGTTGCATCCATCTAAGGCATCTAGAGCTCATTTGTATCCATCTAGCTCCACCACAAGGCACAAGGCTGGTTCATCTACATCACACAAGCATAGGAAGGAAGATTATTTTATTCCATACACCATTCTATTACATTTTCCACGTAGTTATTTCTCACTAATTTCACAAAGTGCAACTAGCACAAGAGCACATAGGGCATGATTGCACACACTTGCACATAAAACTACATCGGGTCTAAGATGTAGTGCAACACTCATTTAGTAAGTCCACCATTGTGGCAGATGAGGACAGTCTGACCCCTTTATTTTCATTTTTCTTTATTAGGGTTTGATGTTTGATTTGAGGTCTTGCAAGTCTATCTTTCATCACTAATCACTGGCAACATCCGGCATAGAGAATAGAATTACATGCGACAGATAGCAAGGGTTTCACATCATCATCCGGCCCTATAAATCTAGTTTCTAGACCTTCTGCACAAACTAGGGCACCCAGAACTCATACTAGGGTGCCCACATACATCCTGATCCTCTCCCATGTGCCTTGGTCCAGCGAAACAGTTTAGATTTTTCCTTTTTGGACATCTATATGATTGTTCCTGATTCCAGAATATTCAGTTTATTTTACGACATAGTCCCGATTAGCCTACGAATCAACTAAGCTCCTGCCAACTCTTCTTTGCATATTAGGGTTTTTTATTTTCATTAGACTAGTTGTTTGGGTCACTTTCTATATCTATTTACTACTTTTATTCACTGTTATTCCTAGTTAGATTAACTACCATTATTCCACATTTTAGTTAATCGTGTACTACACCAAATATGATTATTGACACTTATGAATGAGGGATCATTTCTCACATTCACCTGGTTAATATCTAATAAGATCATTGAAAGCGAGCTCTTTGAGAGAGCATATTATATTACTAGTGATCATGCTTCCCTATTAAATCTTGCAGCTCACAAAACCGTAGCTTATTTGGTTGCAACAGGTGAGCAAGATGATCTTAACAAGGAGGGAATTCAATTGAGATCTCAATGTGTTTATTTTCATATTCCACCACCTACTTAAGGTGGGGGTGGGGTGGAGATCTAAGGAATAAATTTTTCTTTGAGTTTATTTGATTATAGGACAAATACACCTTGTTATTGGGTGAGCACACCAAGGTGCTAGCAATATCATCTTTATTTTATTATAAACAGAGATAGATTAGGCCTTGTTTGAGGCCCCATCATAATGATAATGGGGCCTCTTCTTCCAAATGACCCATATTTGGAGATAAGGATTTGAAGATTGATGTTAATGCCATTGTTGAGGGTTCATTCAAGCACATACCCATTATTGAACGATTTTGTATTTTTATGTTCTTTATATTTATGATGTAGTGATAATGGAAACCACTAGGTGATTTAGATATCTAATTTCATGTTTAGTTTATTGTATGGACATTATATTGGTAACTTGGCATTATATAATGTTAACATGTGTGACTAGCTCAATATACTTGATTAATACTTAATTCCATGGTGAATCTCTTACGTGTCAATATTGATTTTTTCTTCTCTTATGTGTTTGTATTTATAATCTTAATGTTGATATATTTTAGTAGCTTAAAACTAGAAAACAATATTGGTGTAACTTTCATTGAACATGTTATAATCATATTTGAATGATATAACATTGAAGTATGATGTATGTATCAAGTTAGACTATCCAATGAATTTATGGCATTCAATAACATCGAATGAGATGAATTTCTTTAGAAAATTGTGTGCACCAAATAGTGATTTAAATGTCCTCTTCACTTGTTGTATTATGTTGAATTATTTGATCTAGCTCATGAGTATGTGAATCAATTAAATATATATTTGGTGTCAAATTTGTAGGAACACTAATAATTGTAAATTTTATGGGTGAACTTAGATCAATGTTTTAGATAATCTTTAGATAGTTTTTGTATTAGTTCTTGATCCTTAATGGGAACTTATGGTTCTTGTTTCTTATTTATATATGGAATAATTCATATTTTCTCGTGCTCCTCATTTTCTTGTGGATTTATGTGTTCACATTATTGAGATGTAGCTTTACCCATAGTATGTTTTTAATTGTTTTCTATGTTTTTAAATTGTTTTCTTATTTATGCATGTTTCCTTAACTTATTTAATTATAATTAAATCTCCTAAGAAATCAAATGAAATGGTCTTATTTAGGGTTGTTATCCAATGGTGAATTTCGAGATGATGTGCAGCTTTATCTAACCATGAATTTAGAGAAATATAACATTGAATTGCATGACTGCGAAGAACTCCTTTTTGTCTTGGAAGGACTACCTGCAAATAAGAACACAAGACCACAAGATTTTGATTAAATAATAAATGAGGAAACTGCCTTGGGCCCAGGAAATGTAAAACTTCCTTTCGAAGGTGGTCAGTTTCCCTGCTAATATGAGTTAACACAAAATATTGTAAAATATCAATCAAATTGCTTGGCTGAACTGGGTAGGGGAAAGGCTGTTTTTCCTGGTTTTGATCAAAGGAACCGATGCCGGTTACCTATAACCGATGGCGGTTACTGATAACCGATACCGGTGGGTTCTAGGATCTTCTAGGCTGGTTGTGGAGTTTGTAATGGCTGATTTTTGGATGGTATTGGGAAATGGGATGGTTAGAAGCTAAGGAATGATAGTTAGAGGCAATGGTACGTTGGATAATGGATTCAGGAACGGATTTGGGAGGACTGTAATTCCAAAAGCATAAGAAATGTTATAATGGAGGACATGCAAGATGTAACTTACTGGTTTTTGACGAAGATGCCAGTTGATCTCCTTGGCTGCCAACTCTTCTGGTTTCTTCACTCGTCTCTACTTGGTCAAGTGAAGTTCTGGACTCTGCTAATCGCTTTGGACTCTCCTTTGATTCAAAAATCCTTCGACTGATCTCCAAAATGAAATTCTGATCCGTTGTTTTGGTTTGGGAAGCCCATTTACAGGGAACCGATGGCGGTTGCGTAACCGACGGCGGTCGAGTAGGAACCGGCATCGGTTAGGAAAAAGTAGGCTATTTTTAGTAAAATAGCCCACCTTCCCTGCTTTTCTCCCGAGAGATCAGTTGCGGGCTTGGTCAAGTGGCTAGAAGGTCGGCTTTGGGTGCGAGTAAGGAGGCATTAGTTATGGATGTGAGTCTAGACCAAGTCATGGGTCCTAATTAGGTTAGTTTAGGGTTAGGGCTAGGTCATGGTGAGGTGTCCAAGTGAGGTGGTAGGTAAGGCGATGTGGATTTATCAATTACAAGGTAATTAATAAATAATTGTGTGAAGTTTAGGTAATGAGGTTAGGTTGCGAAATGGGATGCGGGTCACAAGGGGTCGTGAGACACGAATTTGGTGTCTACAGTGTATGTATTGTGTTATGTCTTATCATAAAAAACAATTCCTTTCCCATATCATTGTTTATGAAATTCCAAATGACTATTGGTTCTTTTTAGGTTTATCTTTCCATGGTTGCATGATATGTGAAGACAGAGGAGCTAATTCCAATGGTTTCTTATTAGATTGATCAAATGGAACTACACCATTTTAATGATTTCCTCAAGTTTTTGTTGTAAAGAGAAATAAATCATATTTATTTCCATTCATTTAATGTATTTGTAAAATGACCCTCCCCCATTAAGACGATACTTAATATATAAGGTAATGTGATTATTTTATAATGAATTAGCATCCATAAGTCAACACTTAGTTTTCCATAATCCTTTGAAACATTGTAGGATTAATAATATAAGTGGTACAAATTGTAAAAGGTATTTCCTTATTATTTTCCCTAGATGTAGGTGATTTAACAAAAATAAGATTTTTGTAAAACCTTAGATATTGCAGAGTCAAATATGATAAATAGGCAATAAAGTATAGATTTGACACAAACAAGCTAACAAATTTAAAACCCTAGGTGTAAGGGAAAATATGTAATACTTAGTTGATTTTGCAATTAATCCCGAGGTGTGCCAGACTGAAAGAATGATGAAAATGAGAAGGAAATTATGGCAGCCGAGCTCACAAAATTGTGCAACTTTCGAAACAAGTTTGACTGGGGCGCTTGGATCATGTCAGGGGTGCATGGGGCGTTGGCGATTGCTTCTAGGCACCCGTGACTGCAAAAAACATCAGAAACCAATTTTTTTTGTGTTGCATTGATGTCACTAACCTTCGTTGTTTGTCACCTGTTTTTCGTGCTATGCCCACAGAATTCTCTTGTAACCTACAAAGAGAAAGAGCACCTGCAAAACCCCAAAACACGTCAAAACCTAAAAATAAAAAGATACAAATGGGGAGTCAGACTGACCCCGATGGTCACCTGACTGACTGAATTTATGACCGAGCATTGCACTACATTTTAGACTCCATGTAGTTCACATGTGTGTGTGAAAGAATCATGCCCTAGGTCGCTCTTGTGTAAGATGCACTTGATAGTGAGCAATAACTAGATGTAGCAATGTAGATAGATGTGTGGATGGCAAAATGAAATTTCCCTCCTATGCATGTATACAAAAAATGCATTCCCTTATCACTTGAATGAAGCTAGATGGATGCTTCAATGCTCTTGAAATACCTTTGGATGCAACCTTAGGTGATAGTAGTAGATACTTAGATCTTGGTATTTTATTATGATCACATAAATTTATATTTATATGATTCCCTTGGTTGAATTTCACAATTAACAACTAAAAGGCTGACCCATAAGAAAAAATATGCCCAAAAGATAAAATAGGACCAAAAAAGGTGAGTAAGATACAAAGAGGTCGGGGCGCCCAGAAGGACGGGGGAACCTGAGCAATGGTGTCCAGAGTGATAAAAGATAAAATAGTAAAGCATCGACCAGGTAGTACGATGTAAGAGGCCAGGAAGAAGACATGAAACAAGGACAAAATGGCCAAAGACAGTTATTAATTGCTAGTTTTGTCACTTATGAATCATATGAATAGTAGTATGTGATTAGGACCTAGAAATGTACCCAAAGTGTGTGATTTAGTGTCTACAGTAGGCTCACACTTAGATGGAGAATCACCTTAACATCTTGAGGTTGTAAACCTTCGAGATTTTTTAGTGTAATAAAAAAATGTGAATGGAAAAATTTAGTTTCACACTCAATCATGTCATAACAGAGGTGATCAAAATACTTGTAAGCATGATAGCGTGTTTTTTCTCTAAGTATGGGAAAAACTTTCTTACTGAAGATATTTTTTTTTCTAATTCAGTTGGTTGATATTGATTTAGCTCTAAATTATAATAGTTTTGAAATCCTAACTTATGGTTGAAATATAGAAAATATTTGTATTTAGATTGTTAAATTGAACATTCAAGTACATATATAATATGATAGTAAATAACAAGATATTTGATTAGTTAGGGAATATATAAACATAATAAAATCGCAAGAATATGGTGAATTTATCTTGATAGTTTTATCTATCATTGATTTATGTATATAACACTATTTGTAACCATATATCTTGTACTTGTACCTCTATTAAATGTATTCTATAACCTATATTCTATATTTCTTTTGGAATGTGATCTTGTGTTTCTTTAAAAGGCCCGTTAAATGCCCCCTCTTTTGAGTCGAGGTACATATGTTGTAGATCACTTGGATTATCAAAAGAAAGATGAATTGTACCATGACATGTATACCCTATAACATTATCTTAAGCATGTGGAAAGCATCCATAGGTTATCAAGTTTATCTAAATATGTAATTATATATTCAAAGGGAGTGTGTGATATATATCATAGAATCAAGTTTAACAAGCACAATAATATCATAATCTTACCATGCAAATTCATGCACAGAGCCGCACACAAGGAAAAGAGGCATCATATAAGGGACAAAAGACTGTTGCAATAATAATCAACGGACAAGGGCCATGCCAAAAAGGATATTGAGGTTACAAATAAGGGGCACTAGTGTGTCTCCCACACAAAATAATTCCAATGACCATACATTAGAGATAAGAAATAAAGAATCCATTGTGTAGAAAATAAAACATAAATGAGAGGTGCATAGAATAAGAGACACTAGTCTATACAATCTATATGTGATAGTATCAAATCCTAGTAGAAGTGTATCAAAATGTAATCCATGAAAATTAGTAATACATATGTTAGAAATTGCCTGTCTTAAATTGTCGTTGCCGCTGCCCTGCAACATGGTTAAAAAAACCCTAAATCACAACCCTGGTTGTGATTCTACTAGAAACCCTAACATGGGAAGTGACTATGGGGAAAAATACCTCTCATGGATCAATCTTGCATTTGGAGAATACATTTCTGTGCCAGGAGGAGTAAACGAAAATCCATTGGAAGGCGGCGCAGTCTACATAGCTAAGGACACACATTCTGTGCAAAACAAGGAAAGATCAGAGGCTTCTGGTAACACCAAGACGAATGGAAACATTGAAAGCATTGCCCCTTCCTCTCATGCCATGAATTCAAAGGCCCGAGGGTTTGTAAAAACCAGATCTAGCTCACGACATGGAATCAACGGAGAAAATGAGATTTGGAAGAGCAGCGGATCTAGTTTGATACCTACGCTTTTTCCTGAACTATTGATCCATGGCGGTGGAAGTGATACAGGGATCGGGAGATCCAATGTTCCCTCTTTCGCTAATATAGTATCTAAACAATCAGTGACTAGTGCAAAGACTACTATGAAGCCTGCTGAGAAAAACCCATGCATAAACTTTGGAGATGAAGTCCTCAAATCATAATCTTTCTATCAAGACCATGCCTTAATTTACAGATTCGCTGGTATTTGGCCTAGTCTACCTATCCTACATGAATGGATCTCCAAGCATTGGATCCTGCTTCTAGCAGGAAGGTTAGATCTCTACCCATGTGCTAAAGGAATCTTCATTGTTGCTTTTGAATCCATAGCTGATAAGGATATCATTGCTAATTAGCTTTGGATCTGCCAGAAAAAATATCTTATATTAAAACCCTGGTTCCCATCATTCAACCCTCTCACATAATCTTTCTCCCGTAAACCGATTTGGATCAGATTACCCCATCTACCTCTGCAATTTTGGGATCAAAAGTGTCTAATAGCCATAGGCAATACATTGGGCAACACCATTAACATTGACCCCCAAACCTCTGAATTCACACATACAACCTATGTAAGAATTCTTGTTGAGGTTGATACCTTAAAGGATCTTCCAACTCATATTGAGCTAAAGGTGCAAAATCGAACTTGGACTCAACCTCTGGACTATGAGGGTATGCCTTTTAGATGCAGGAATTGCTTCTCTCTGGGACATTCTGCTGTTAATTGTGAAATGATAAAACACAAAAAAGAGAACGCTAACTGGTGGAAAAATGCCCTCCCGGAACATCTGAGATTCAAACCTCAAAATATCCCTGCTTCTGATGCTGAGAAGGAAGACACGCTGGAAACAGTCCCAGAAACCCTTTTGAACAAGCTCACAAACCATGCAAATAAAGAGTCATATGGGGGGAGACTTAGAGTATCGGAAACACTGAAACAAAAAATATGTAGCGGATAAGGAGAATATTCCTCGATCTCCTTTCTCAAAACCAATTAAGGATTTTGATCCTTTACAAAAATCTATGAATGAATGGATTACAGTTCGCAACAAGAAGAAAAATGTTCAAATTGAGAACAACGGTTGTTAAAGTTGTTGTTTTGCTGCTTTTCAGCTGTTGGTTTGTTGGTTGTTAGCCTTTTTCATGGCAGGTTGTTTGTTGTCGTTGGGATTTTTGTTCACATCTGTATTTTGATCCCTTTCTGATTCGATAATATATTTTTATCTGGCTTTTGAGTCTTATTGTACAAGGTTATAGTCCCTTTCAACAAACTATTTACCAATAATAAAAAAAATACATATGTTAGAAATATAAACAATTTTGAAATAATATACAAATGTATGAATTTATATAGTGTGATTTGTATAGAAATATGTCCCCACTAAGGTCTTGCCATTTGGAAAGGGGAAAATACATAATATTAAATCCATATGTGATTGCATATGTCCTTTATCATACTCACATACTATGTGAGACACAATTTTTTATAGAAAAATAGAGTATGGTATCTACCAAATCATGTGATAAATAACACATGTAATGTAGAAAACTAGTAACTCAAATCATGCTCAAATCTTGGTTTTTTATTTTATTGAACATTTTGATTTTTCAAAAAAAATTGGTGTATTTTGTATGTTTTCATATTTTGATTTCTTTCTTTCATAATTTTATGTATAGTAATTCCATAAATGCATTATATTCCTAGGGCTCTTCATGGCCTTTCCTTTGAAAGTATAAATAGGTGATAAAATCTTGTACCCAATTGTTTTAGAAACTAGAAATAGACCTAAACATTGAATTTAAACTTTCATTTAAGTTCTACAGTTGCATTGGTATTATTTTGGTTCTCTTTTAATACAAATTCTCCAAATTGAAATTTTTGATTCTGATTTTTTTATTATATATACTCTTTTGAACCGTTCTTGTTAAAATCTTAAATGTTCAATAGCATATATGTGTTTACTGTTGCACATTTATAATTCATGTTGTTTCATTTCACAATAATCATTATCTTTGAGTATGTCCTTAAAGAGACCCATAAAGATGAAATTTACGACTCGAAAGGTAGCACTATTGTTGTTCCATATAAAATTTAGTATCGGGTCACACTTTTTTGGTGTGTGAACACTTGTACAATATGACCAAATTGATTATATAATCTAGTTATGTCGGTTTTCCCCATGCTTGGTGACTAAATTGCTTAAAGTTTTTTTTATTTTCTTATTATTTGGTTTGACTTGCCTATTGCTTTGAGGGTAATAAGGAGTAGAGAATGTATATTTTATCTTCAATTTGGCACAAATTTTCTTGACCTTCTTATTTTTTAAAGAGGAATTGTTGTTTGTAACAATCGCATATGGTAGCCCAAATCATGAGATGATATTAATCATCAATAAATAGAATTTATTACATGGTAGTAGAGTGTAAGGATATATTATCAACCCATTTAGAAAAGTATTTAGTAGCAATGATGATAAATTTGTGACCTTACATGTATTCTAGATTAATCTTTCAAATGAGATTAAAGCCCCATTAGGAAAAGGCCAAGGTACAAGAATGGGTTGCAAAACTTGAGATGGGACATGATTTAGGTTTCTATTTTTCACATTGTTGGCATTTTTTACATAACCATGAAATTCTTATTCCATTATTGGCTAGTAATATATTTTCCATAATAATTTGTAATACATTGTTTTACCACAAAAATGACCTCCACAATCACTATTATGTACCTCAAATAGATGCATTTTTTCTTCCTCATGGCTTAAACACATGAGAAATTTCCAATTGAAATAAATTTTACATAGAGATTCATTACTTGGCACATATCTTGTTTTTCCTCATCATTATCTACACTCATCTTTTTGTGAAGAATTTTCTATAAAGACTTTCTTTTATATAAATTTTTAGTTATTAGTGTACCATTATGAATTATCTGCACTACAAGTACCTACCAAATATTCCAAAACATAAATGGTGTTTGCAGTAACAAACATATGTCATATATGATATACAATAAAAATAGTGTGTTCATCATTGATATCAATAGGGATTAACGATGTGACATTATCCATGGAATTTGCATGGTTGTTATCTTTCTAAGGTATGTTATAGATCGAGAAGGATTCAAAGGTAGAGAGTAATTACTTGACCATTTAATTATATGGTGTTAACCGTTTTCCTTAGTATGATAAATTTTCAATAATTGGTTGATGACCAACTAAGAATTTCCATAAAATTTCAAATTATTGATATGTAATGCACATGAAGTACATAATCCCAATATCAATAGATCATATGCTACAACATTGTTTGTACATGGAAATAGAAATGGTTCACCAAATGATTTACCTATAACTATTGTTTGTACATGAAAATAGCAATGGTTCACCAAATGGTTTACGTATGGTTAGAATATGTTTGAAACCCTAACTTGTGGTTCAAATCTAGAAAGGGTGAATATTCATATTGTTAAATTAAACATCCAATTAAAGATCTTATATATGATTAAATAAAAAGATATTTGATTAGTTAAGGCACATGTTAAATGTACAAAAATCACAAGAACATAGTATGCTTATATTTTTCTAACTTTGATGACTGATTTGGGATTGAAATTGGGAGAAATAGAAAATAATATATCATTAGTTTGCCTCTAGAACTAGATGTATGTCTTCCCTATGATAAAATCGGAAAGTAGGGACATAATCAACATTTGATTGTTTCCAGTATATAATGGTTGCACGTTCTACTGTTAAAAAGAGATATATGATTATATTATCTCTTATGACTATTAAATGTGTGGCTTTGTGTGTGATCTTGGATCCAGATTATGTGCACAACTTTTTTGAATTGTTCTTCTCTTCTTAAATACATGGCTTCTCAAAAGGCCTAGAATTAGGAGTTAGCAATTTCAATTAAAGCACCCTAGTGCTTCCTACATATAAATACCTCAAGAGGTCTTCAACCCCCATGTAGCTCCCATACCTATTAGAATTGCAATTGTGTTATTTTCAACTATATGTACATAGATATAATTCATCTCTTTAGCAAATGATATTTCTGATTTTGACTTGGCTTTAATTTTTTTGGGCTTGATGATGCTTACTCTTAACCTAGTTTTTTTAGTACTTCAAGCCTCCACATGGATTTCTCCTAGAGTAGGGTAGCTTTTTTTATGTTTGATAGATGTTTTCTAGATGATATCTTGATAAGTGCTAGGCAAAATCCAATTTCAATCCAAATGTTTGCAAAGTGTGATCCAAGTAAGTAAATGAGTGGGCTTAATGTGTATTTATACTGCTCCAAGAGAAATGTTTACATTGATTATGACCTAAAGAGGAAATGTAGACTCACAAAAATTTGAAAATTTGATCGTCAAAGTGTTGATAAAATCATCCAATAATCCAAAGATGGTTAAAACCCACGTAGCTATCCCTCCTATGTGAATGTGTGTCAAATCATGTGAATACAATTCTATATGCAATTTTGTAAAGTTATCCTTTGGAAAAAGAAAGTAAATGCTATATGAAATCATATTATTTCCCTTACAAAACTTCAAAAGTGTCTTCAAGTAGTTATAAATATTATAAATTAGCTACGAGCCTATTGTTGTTAAGTTAATGATTTTTTAAAATGCTTTTGGGGGATTTATATATATAGTTTTCTTGAATTTGAATTAAGAACCTATTGGTGTGAAAATCACGACTCAAAAATACATATAAAAATTAATAATGCCAAAACAACGGTTCCCAACCCATGAAAGAGAATAAGAATTACTTGGACAAAACTAGAAACCAAAACTATGCTAGATTTGTGGTATTCTCCTAGGTGTAAAAGTGGATAGGACAAGCCATGGATCTTGTGATGTACTGAAAGATCGAGAGAGAGATATATAGAAGAAGAAATAAAATATTTTTTTATCTAACTTGAGAAAAAAGAGAGTAAATAATCAAGGCTAAATGCAACAATAAGTAGTTATTTCAGAATGAGAATATATATGTGTAAAGTCATGCAAAAATCATTGTACAAACAAGGCTTGAATAAAATATGGGTATGTATAGGTAGTTGTGATAAGTGGACACATAATAGAGAAAATGTGTTAAAATAATTATACATTCATCCCAAAAAATTGTCTAAGATCAACCGACATGGATGATGGAATATCTAATAGCTAGTGAAGGTTTTGTATATTAAATGATTTATCACATTTAATACAAAATTATAATAGCATGCATTTTACAATATCATAGTATCCAACTATTAAAAAATTGTGAATTATTCTATAAGGGAGACTTAAATGTCATCATGATAAATCTTCCTAACCATAACACCAAATCTAAAAAGACATCATGGTGTTTACACCCTAATTAAATTACGTTATAGAAAGCACACAATATAATAAAAGATGCAAATGTTTGTTACAAGATAATATTATAATATAATTAGTTCACAATTAACCATGCATAATTAGAATAACACATGAATAATTTCAATAATGATAAACAATGAAATGATAGCTCAAATACACAAGAAAAGATGAATACTTAGTTGTACAAAATGGAATATAGGAGATTTGAATGTGCAGAAAGGACGAACAGGGTGGGAACAATTTGAAAATGCTTTACTATTGGTAGTAGAACTAGAAAATGAGCTGATGCAGGACCATACCAATCTGACATGAACAATTTCATAACCTCAAGCATTTTGTATGGTTTTAGATACTTTCAAAGTGAGCTTATGTAAATTTATGTACCCTTCACTTATATGAAAATGTACCTCATTGTATATTGCTCTTACTCAAACAACCTATAATAAGTTATAGCAAAGTGGAAACCCTATATGCCTACAATATCCTTTATCAAATCCTTACATAACAAAAGAATAAATCATGTGTGGTGAGGTTTGAATACCCTTGGCAGTCAAACCTTTCCAAACCAATCCAAGTGTTGCACTACATGCCCTTGTGTAGGACCAAGCCTCATGTAGTTATCCAGGGTGCATGTGCAAGTGTGATCTAATCCAACCCCCTATTAATGCCCTTGTGTCTATTGATAAAATGATAATGTGATAATTATAGAGTATAAAATGTACCCCACATTGTAGAAATGTGATGTTGTGTGCCTTAGTTGCATGCCTAAACCATTTTTTCCCTTAAGGACATTTGACAATGCTCAAAATGAAATTTCCCTTGCTAATGCATGGGTCTAGCACCTTTGCATGCTTGGAAATGGAGGAAGATAGAATATTTGACTTAGTTGAGTGCTTCAAACCTATAGTAGTGGCTACACTAAATGATGTACAATTGATTTAGGAATATATGTGAGATCCTTAAGTGTTTTTGGAGTGATAATTGCAATAGTAACTTGTAATAATGATATGTTAGTAATAAAGTGACATGAATTACTTATATAGCCTTTCATAGGTGAAATATTATGAAAATTACGACCATGTGAAGAGGAAATGAAGTAATTAAGATATTCAAATTGAAATCAAATTCAGGAGATAAGAAGGGGCAAGATAGTACAAACATACCCTAACCAAACTATACATTTTTGGACATGAAGCATATGAAGTGAAACCAAAAATTATATATTAATACACAAAGATGATTTAATACTTTTCTTAATTGATAATTATTGATTTAATGATAGATCATAGTATAGAGATGAGCAGGTCAAGAAAGATCTAGAGATATGTAATGATTTGACTTAGAATGGGAATCATTTTTCTTAGCAAGGGAATATAGCCAAACTTTTCATTGCTAAAGGATAACTTACCAAATTTGAGAATCTACATTTCCCCCCTCTAAGTGTGTAGTTAAAAATTTCATGCTTATAGGAACATACCTGAGTATGTACACGCGTTTTGTATTCACTTGAGATTTTTCATACGTTGTATTGGTGTTGGCACATTCCATTATGAAACTTGCAACATAGAGTGTAGTCAATGTTTATGATAGGAAATGAATTATAACTCAAGATTTAAATAACACTCATAAATTTTCTAAAATTGAACTTACACAAATTAATGGATATGTAATACATGGAGGGAATACTCTTATTCGTTCTATAGAAGGAGGTGTTATTGTTCTTTTTGTACTTTGGATATTTGGAGTTTTTGCTAAAATGTTGAAAGATTGGGGGTGATCAGTCCCCAATTATGATGAAGGATAAGTTTGAGTGTTGAGTGCATTCAACCCAACACCAAATAAAGAGAGATGAAATGAATTACCCCATTAAGAGAGAAGACCATGCATCATAATCTTTAGTAACCTTGATATCTTCCCCTTCAAAATTTTAAGAGGAGAGAAAGGACTGCTTATGAAGAACTTAGCTACTTCAATACCTTCCATAAACCCACAAACAACACCACTTCAAATAATTCTAGGTACATTTTTGTAACTAAATCACTCATAAAAAAGGAATGTATATACCATGCCCCCACTACATGTTATGCCACTAAGACTTAGTTTATAAATTTTGGAATAATGCAAAGGAGAAGAAGGCACATGCCCCCAAACCTTGTTCTTGTAATTGTGTCTAATTAGTGTAAAGGAGAATGAATGAAGTACTCATGCCACCATGTTAAATGTTATGAAATGATTAGTATGTGTCTTAGCTTGAATAATTGTTAGAGTAGGTATTTACCTTAGCTCATGTTTACCTAGGTACTTTATTTACCTTTATTGTATTTATCATCACCCACTTATGTGTGTGGATATTTCTTTTATCTTATTTAGATATTAGGAGATATTATCTAGTTGTTAGGTATAGTTCTTTCCTTGATCTATGGTATTGACTAGTTCTTTCTTTGATCTATGGTATTGACTAGATCCTGGATGTCTAGTTCTCTCCTAAATCTATGGTCTTGACTAGTTCTTTGATGACTAGTTATTTCCTTGATTTATGGCTTGATCTACGACCTTGACTGGTTTTTAGATTGTTATTCCTTGCCTATTTAAGCAAGGCCCATTCTCAATGTATTGCATTGAGTTCCATAATAATATATGATATTGTTTCTCATTTGTTTGCAAAGGTTTTATGTAAAGTTATTCTGGTGAATTGATTTCATCTTATTGATCATGGTGTTTGATTAGCATCTGTGTTCTTGGCTTGGTACGATCTGTTTATCATTCCTTTCAATAATAAGTATGTAAATAACTAAGAAAAATTGAGAATGTTGGAATTTCTAGTGTATCTAATCCCTGTCTATGAACATCCAATAGGGTTGTGAATGTAGTACGGTCCTAACCAAAGTATATGGTATTTATTGGAATTGATTTCTACCACTTTTTAGTATGTATGAATATTTTTTAACCTATAAACACTTATTCTTATGTCTTGTAGTATGATTTTTGTAATTGTATATGCAGAGTATATCCTGATGAAATCCCCCTCTTTTGAGGTGCATGTGATAAAGAATTTGAGCACACCGATAAAAAGAGAATGTGTGTACCCATGTTGGATAATTTTTATATTCTATACTGGATCACATAGAAATCTGAAATAGTGACCAGTGTCAGAAACGTGTACCTAAAAATGGTTTGTACATGGTGGAGACCATGACACACATGAGAAGAAATATGTAACATGCAACAAGAAAGATTAGCAGCATGAGAAGAAACATGTACCATGCAACAAGAAATATTAGTAGTAGTATATGTGTAATATAAGTAGAAAAACTAGTAAATAAGAAGGAAAACACGCTATCTTCAGCAATAATATAGAAACATAGTCACATGGAAGCATAGATCTACAAACTTGGGAAACCTGTGATGTCACAAGGCAATCACAATCAAAAGCACTTTAGGTTGTATATAAGGAAGACAATGTGTACATGCAATATAGGCATGAATCCATAACCATGGGGCACCCAATATGTCACAATACAATCAAGGCACTCAGGTTGTATAGAAAAACAAATCATGTAATCAATAAATCGAGTAGTCATACAAACAAGTAGGCAAGAAATCAAGAAAGAAAGTAGTGAAATAAGCAAGTGTTCCACATAAGAAAGTAACAAGCAAAATGTGATGAGTAAGTATAGGAAACAATGATATTAAAAACATAGACAAAAAGATAGGTTAGTGTTGTTCAATACAAATGTGTTACTAATGTTAGCTCAAAAGATAACATGTACACAATATATGTAATCAAGCTAAATAAGGAAGTGTAAAGTAATTTTGTTGAAATAATAACACATATAAATGTAGTAGGTTCCCTCAAAGAGTAGTATTAGTGGGAAGGGACTAAGCTACCACCTATCATCATATATAAACATGTGTGTGTGCTACATCAATATTAATATATCACATGAATGTATGTGCAAAGAGTATATAAAAGTATAATATCCATCAAACAGATATGAAAAACATGTGTAAATTAACAAGCTATCCAATTAATTCATACATAGGTCCTTTTTTTTCAAATATGTGAATTTTTTTGTATTATTTGATTATTTGAATGTTTTATCCCTTTATAAATAGTTATGTATAAGAAAGGGGATAGCACACGAGCTACTCAAAAAGAGCCTCGTCAAAAGATGGGATAGAACCATAAGGTGAAGGAGGATTGAAACTTATATGTCATTGTAGTATAAGGATAATCATGTATACCCAGTGTAGGAGTCATAGTATCTACTATAGGTGACCTATGATGAAAGGAACCACTAGGAATATACTATGTAATACAAGAATTATTCAAAGGCTACAGAGGGGTAGAACCAATAAAAGTAGTATGTGTATCAAAGGTTTGATTGGGAATTGTGATGAAACTCGTTATGATTAAATTATTTTGATATGACTATTGAATTGTGCATAGTATGTGATGAGTAAGGATAACATCAGATATATATAAAAAAATTATAAGCATCACCCTCATAGTATTATGTGGGAGAATGTATAGTGAGAAGAAACCTATTCTTAAAAAATAAGGAAGGGTGATCCTCATATGCCCCGGTTATCCGATAAGGGATTCTTGATGAAGGAGCATCATTGCAGATAGACAATTTTGTGTGTGTTTTAGTTTTCTAGGTGTGTGTGGAGTTCATTTACAGGTTTTGTAATGTAATTAGTCCATTTGGAATCATTTTGTGTGTAATAAGAGGCTTCCCTCCAAAACCTCAAGTGTGGATTTTCAAATTCTCTAGCTTGTAGTTCTTAAGTCTAGGTGTTAGTTTAGGATTAATAAAAGGTGTAATAAGGTTTTATTATACTTATTCTTCCCTATACTTGACCTACTTAACCTACCTAGACCTTGACTCAACATGGTTAGTCTTCTCAAGGGTTAGTGAGGAGAGTTACAACTCTAACTAACTCATCTTCTACATATCTTGTATGGAGGCATTCAAATCAGGAGGTGAAAGCAAAATAAACTTTACAAAGAAAATTACATGACTAACTAAGGAAGGATAACACCATTTCCACCTCTAGTCAAGGTTCTAATTCTAAGAATATAACATTAAGATAGAAGCTAAAAGGAATGCTTAAATAATATGAAAACAATGCAAAATCTAACTAAACATGCCTACTAATATGCTTGAATTACCTAACATGGGCCTAAATAGACCTAAGAGGGAAATCAAATTGGTATGGTTGCTACTCCAAACAAGGTGAAATGGCATCTCCAAATGACTACATGGTCATTTTGAATATCCATCTACTAACCTTGTTGAAGGCTTTAGGCAAAGATTGAGTTTGGCTATAAATCATATTTATTATATGAGATGCAAATCAAAGCATGGTGTAAAGTTGGAAGGTAGTACTTAGTCTTCATTATAGTTTTTATTTTGAGGAAAAATTACATCTTAGTGCACGTGGGATTAAAATTAAAATGAAGATTTAGAATTACTAATCATGATTAAGTTTTGTTAATCATAATTAGTGAATTACCAAGTGATTAAGAGGTATGAAGCCTTAATCAACCATTTAGGGTCAACTAGGAGGCTAGGATAAGCTTTTGAAGCTTGTTGAGACGATGTGGAGGAAAGTGGGGTGATTTTGAGTGGTCATAAGAGGGGTTTGAGACAATATTAGGGCATATTAACCAAATCAAGGGCAAAATAGGCTTAATTAGCTAATAATGCTAATTGTTGCCTGGAAGAGGATAACAACTTACAATTTGACGTCGATTGGCATCCTGAATATGGAAAAGGGTGGATAATCAACAAATCACCATTAATTAACCAGAATAGAGGAAAATTGTTAGTTAATTAGAGGAAATCACTAATTGTAATGGAATTGGCAAGAATGAGAGTGATTTGTGTGTGTTTTGGCAATAAGATTGCAAAAATGGAATTTAGGTGTCTACATTTGCCCCTATTTGAGGTGAAGTTAGTGAATTCACTTAAAATATAGTAGACAAGCATAAACAAGTAATTTTTTAGATAAGAATTAGTGGAATGAAGGATGCCCCCTCAAGTGTCAATGGGGTGATAGAAGAAGTCCATCAATGATTGAAAATATGATTGAAATGGATAGAAGAAATAGGATAGAATGGGCGTGAAACCCTTGGTTATTTTTTTAGAAGAGAAAATGATAGGGATAAACATGGTTTTTTATTGCCCCAGGTGATTTGGAAGAAAATTTAGTAGTGATAAGATAGGAAAGTGGAGAATAGGAACATGCTCATCTTTGTATTCAGTCTTCAATACACAACCTTATTTCATTATGTTGTCCCTATGATCTACATCATCAACCTTTATTTAAAATAAACAAAAGTGTAAGATAACATGAAAAGCTAAATTACTATCAATTTTTTACTGCTAAAAATACGTAACTCCATGCAACATACATTATGCAATGCAATACGAGAAAGTAAAATGGCACTTAACTCCATGCAACATACAGAATGCAATGCAATACGAGAAATAACCAGCTAAGCTAATAGAGAAACCAGTACAATCACATGCACTCAAACAAACAACGTTTAAGACCCTTCTACCAATGTTTTTTTTATCAAGATGCAGTTCTTGAATGTTCGTATTGTAATGACAAGGGTTAAAAATGGTGCCCCAAGTAAGGATAAATGCGAGGGGAATAACAAAGGACACAAGTAGTCCCATAGAAAATCTTTTGTGCACTATGACACAGTCTCTAGAAACTCACTATTGCACGAGAGTACTGACATAACATGCATCCTAGATTTTGTTAATGGAGGTAGATCACGATGATCCACAATTCATTTGAGACCAAAACAAGCAAGAACTTTAGAAAGATGTTTTTGTAGGACAAATTTTGATGTTAAAGGATAATGTAATTGACACAGGATTTAGCTGTATGCACGTTGTTTACTAATTTTACCAATTTGTTTGGGTTTTTCTTAAACATATTTGAATCTTTTTTATTTTTGAAACATATTTGAATGTTTTTTATGATTTTGATAGTTTTCTAAAGCTATGTATAGGAAATGAAGAAACGTAGATGCCCCAATGACAGATGGGATGTATAAGGGCAAACCATGCGTATGCGCAAGAGAGTGAAGATGAAAAATTAACCCCAACAGTAGATGGGAATATTCAAAGGAAAACTCTTCACATGTAGAAGTTGGATCAGGGCCAATATAGATAGGTTCAATCATGATAATGAATGTAACCCAATGATGTGCTAGGAAGGAGAAAGGATGCCTTCAACATAAGTTAGCCAAGAATCACATGATAGAAAGAAGTGGAAGATTGTTTTGAGATAGGGGACAAAGGTGCCCGCAAACATGAAAAAAGGAAATCTTTTACACATGGATGTTATGAACGAAGTATAAGAACAACATGAATGTTGTGAATGTAGCTTAGAAGCCTCGCAATGAAGAAGTGATTAGCCAAAGTCACAAATCGTGAGACAAGATACATACTAGAGTAAGAGTCTGAACAAGGTCAAAAAAAATACACTTGGTAACATACTAATCATGTTTTCTCATAGAGATCCAGTGTGTGCACGTGGAAATTTATTACTTCTTGGAGGGAAGATTTGATAGACAACAAGTAAAGACACCCTAACCAATGTGTAGGAATGATTTATTTTTCAAAGTTGATTTTTATGAATGGATTGCAAAAGGAGAGTCGTACATTACTCCACTGCCAGCCAGGTGTCCATAGCCCTGATGGAGATGCATTTGATTCTAATCACAACATTTCTCTAGCATCAAACAGGTGTTAATATCTCTGGAGTTTATTGGAAATAACCCAAGAGAGAGTTATATATCAATTTTCTTTTGCTTTTAGCATTTTCTTTCAGCTTTGTGCTTTTTTATTTGATTGATGTTTTTTCTTTCTAAAAACTTATTTCATCTCTCTTATTTAAAAAGGGTTTAAGATTCATTGATGGCTTAATAGAAGGAGGTAGAAGTGGTTGTGATGACGACATTGGCTAGTGTCAACAAATATATACAAAATTTCTTCGCAATAATTTTTTTAGATGTTGATTGTGATAGGATCTCTAAGAGGTCGGTCATTCTTTAATTTACCAAGGTGATAAAATACCAAGGACAAATGGATACCATAGAGATAAATGTCAAAAAATGCGTGTAAATAGGCTAACCAAAATATCACCGAAGGGATGAAAATGGTAGGAAGACTTCCAGAAGAAAAGAAAGGAAGGGAAGAAAGAACATCCATGTGTATGCAATACCTAATTGCAATGTGTGTTCGTTTACCTTTTATTTTTTGAAATGTTTTCTCATTTTTTTGTATTTTGTCTTTTTTGAAAGGTGGGACCGACAAGGTCACTTGACATGATAAGATCAGACAACAATGTTAGAAATTTCCTTGATAAGGAATACTAGGCATTTTTTCTTATCAAGGTTCATATTATCCCTGATCTCGATGATCGTGGTGAGTTCATACTCAATAGATGACTGCGTTATATTATGAAACGTGGATTTTTTAAGCGAGAGATTGAGTTCCCTATACAATGGTTTATGCACTTTGCACCATACTTGATGGTTTTGAATCGTGTTTGATTTTGAACTTTAAGATCATTTGAATTGTTGGGAGCTTTGGAACTCTTAGAAGTTTTGATCTTAGTCTGATGAAGAAATTATTTGGGTTTCTTATAAGATATTATGTGACTTGTCTGATCTTGAGAAGTGGGAGAAGAAATTGGACAGATAGAATTGATGTGAGAAATGACGGTGGGTTTTCCACAATCATTGATAGAAGGACAATGTGATGAACGTGAAGGATACGGTCCATGAATGAAGAGGATGGGCTACCAGAATGTGTCCCATAGACTGAAGATAAAGGACTACAAGGATGTGGCACTAAGATTGAAGATGAAGGACTTCCTGGTGGCATCCCATAGATAGAAGATGATGGGCTACTAGGACGCGGCCCAAGAATCAAAGATGAGGGACTTTTAGGACGTGCCCCCAGTATAGACTAAGATGGGATACCAGGAGGTGAGACACATATAGATGATGTGGGGCTACTTGGAGGTGTCCCACATGTAGAAGAAGATGATGGGCTACCAGGTGGTGACCCAAGGTAAGATTGCGATGGAGGAATCTTGATAGATAAAGAATGATTAGGTAATGAGAAGATAAGTCATGGATCAATGCTAGACCTAGGCATTTCATCTCCCAATGAAGAATGTGAAGATGGAAGAATAAGAGGAGGATCATGTTAGATGATCTTACGGTCTTCCTCTATTTTTTGACAAAAGGCATCAATTTCTTCTTCCTAATATGCGAACATATCGAGGTATAAAGAGGTTTCTTGCTCATAAACTTTTAAAGGAATGTCTTCATGTACCCTCATAAATTCTCTAATGGATTCTTCATTCTGAAATGAATCAATCAATGTGGGTATTTGTTCTACCACAAGAGATTGAATGGATGAATGCGACATGGAAGTCAACTTGGATGATAGATTAGAAATACCTTGAGTCGAAGAGATATTCGATGGAAGAAGGGGTCATTGAGGTGACTTAGAAATGGGGTCCTGCAAAGACGACGACGACTGTGACTTAGGAGTTGTATTAGAGGAATAGTTGGGATTGGAATCTTCAAAATAATTAGAAGACTTAGAATCATTGGGATTGGAATCTTCAAAAGAGTCAGAAGACTTAGAATCATACCACTTACCTTGATTTGAATATGGGGGAAGAGGTAAGTGAACATGTTCTTTATCATGAAGAATCAAACGAGGTCTAGTTGTGATAGGCAATTTTTGATGGGAATGTTGAAACCTAGGTTCCTTACTGTCATAAGTATGTGGAACTGCATGATAATTAATTTTTTTTACACCTGCCTAGACATAGATAGTCCAGGGGTTATTGAGTTAACATGTTCAACATGTGTATCTGCACAACCAATGAGAGAATTAAAATGATTCTCCTTATTAGACACATAATTAACATTCTTGTCCTGATTATGTTTAGGAAAAGTCATCATATTGGGGGATTTGTTAGGAGTGGATGAATTCATCTCCACATCGCCACTTTTGATTAAGTCCTAGATGTAGTGATGTAACTTCAAACACTTATCTGTTTTGTGACCTTTAACACGGTTGAATTGGCAATATTCATTATCTCTAAACCATGATGGTTTAGGCATGTTATCCTCATAAGGAATAGTTTCAATATATCTAACCATATTAACTGCCTCTATTTGTTTTAGTATTGATGACATTGAGTTAGATAGAGGAGTAAAACTACGACGCTTATACTCCATAGGTGGAGATCCCTTTGCAAGCTTCAAAGGAGTGTTATTTTGAATGGATTGTACTCATTTAGAGTCTACTATCCCATCACCAATGACGTTTTTTTTTCTTATTATAAATAAACTTTAGTTTATCGTTAGACTTGGAATAGTTTTGATTGCGGGAGAAAGGTTTTAGCGTCCCCCTAGCTAGCAATTATTTTTCAATTTGACTCCACTTTTCGATTACCTCTTCGAACGTGTTGTCAAAATGCATTTGTAGGTGGAACTTAATGTCTAGATGGAGGTTGGGAACACATATGCATATCAACTAAAATTTGGGTATGGAGCAAGGAAAGCGGCTAGCTAATCCTCTCCATCGTTGTAAAAATGCAACGAAGTTTTCATTGTTTCTTTGTTTGGCATTGCATAGATCCAACATGGTGACATCATTTTCTATATTAAAAGAGAAACATCGTCTAAATTTTTTTTATAGTTCTATACATGTTGATACATATCCCTTAGAGATGTGTACAATCCATTCTAACGTCATTTCTCCTAAGCTTCGTGGAAAGAGGCACAAAAGATAATTATCGCTGAATGTCACCTTTTGTCATGCCATATAAAAATATTTAATATGGTCATAAGGGTCACCTTTTCCCTTATATTTTTCAAATTTTGGAAAATCAAAGTGTCTTGGGAAAGGTACATGTAGCATGGCTTTGTCGAATGGGTAGGGACATAACTCATCGAACCGGTAATTCTTGTTATTGCTACCAGTTTGGCCCTCTTGTAATGCTTGAAGGGTGTTCTTCATAATATAGAATTCTTGGTGGAAGATATGGTCATGCATGGGTGGAGGCATAGGTTTATACAAAGGGTTAAGCCTAGGTGTATGCCCACCCAAATTCTTGGCAAAACATTCCTCATAAGGATCCTTTCGTGTCTCCCGCGATCCCATCGGGCATGCCAAATGAAAGTACCCTAAACTTTGCAAAGAAAATTGCATGACTAACTAAGGAAGGCTAACACCATTGCCACCTCTAGTCAAGGTTCTAACTCTAGGAATGTAACATTAAGATAGAAGCTAAAAGGAATGCTTAACTAGTATGAAAACAATGCAAAATCTAACTAAACATGCCTACTAATATGCTTGAATTACCTAACATGGGCCTAAATAGATCTAAGAGGGCAATCAAATTGGTCTGGTTTTTACCACAAAAAAATTTAAATGGCCTCTCCAAATGACTACTTGGTCATTTTGGATATCCATCTACTAACCCCATTGAAGGCTTTAGGCAAGGATTGAGCTTAGATATAAATCATAATTATTATATGAGATGCAAATCAAAGCATGGTGTAAATTTGGAAGGTAATACTTAGTCTTATTTATATTTTTTCCTTTAAGGAAAACTTGCATCTTGGTGCATGTGGGACTAAAAGTACAAAGAAGATTTAGAATTACTAATCATGATTAAGGTTTGCTAATCATAATTAATGAATTGCCAAGTGATTAAGAGGTATGAAGCCTTAATCAACCACTTAGGGTTAACTAAGAGGCTAAGATAAGATTTTGAAGCTTTCTGAGATGTTGTGGAGGAAAGTGGGGTGATTTTGAGTGGTCAGTTGAGGGGTTTGAGCCAATATTAGGGTATATTGACCAAATCAAGGGGAAAATAGGCTTATTTAGCTAATAACGCCAATTCTTGCCTGGAAGAGGATAACAACTTACTATTTGACATTGATTGGCATCCTGAATGTGTAAAAGAGTGGATACTCAACAAAGAATCATTAATCAACCAAAATAGAGGGAAAGTGTTAGTTAATTAGTGGAAATCACTAATTGTAACGGAATTGGAAAGAATGAGAGTGATTTGCGTGCGTTTTGGCAATAAGATTGCAAAATCAGAATTTATGTATTTACATGAAGTTAGGGAGTAAGAGATCATGAGAGAATTCTCTATTTGTTGAAGCCTTGAAGGCCCTTAGAGCTTGTATTATCATGGACAATCTAATGAAGCTTCTTTACATCTGACAAAACTATGTATGATCATGTATTTTTCTACTTTGATTGAATTTTTATGAAATATCTAACGAATATTTATTGTGAATGTTATAAGAATGACTTTTCAGGTGTAGGATGAAGGCACAAATCATTAGAAGGAAAGAAGGTGGTATGAGGAGATAATAACAACATTCTACATAGTCTTAAGTTAAAGGAGACATGAAGGTGAGCAATGGGAAGGATGGACAGATGCATCACAGGCCCAAGGATAGATTTCACATAGAAAATGTCCCAAAACTCCATGAACACAGCTCCAAACCTGCAATGAAGAGAGGCAAGAAGAGAACAAGCAAAAATGAGGAAGGATGGACAAATGCATTACAAAACACGTTTTGTTGCTCCAGAAGTTTGCACAGAACATCATTCCATTAATAAGAGGAAAAAATGCCATTACAGAGCAAGGGAGGAGGCTCAAACTCCATTTTCAACCCTAGAGAAGAAAAGAAGGGAGGGCAGAGCAGAAAGAATGAACCACTTTTTTTTTTTAAATGAGCCAAATCTGGCTTTTACATTGCATGGGTCGAGCCCAGGGGACAGAAACGTGGGAAAATGTGCAAGCCCATTCCTCATTGACTACAGATGCATTAAATCAGCATGGAGGATCTTACCAACCCATACCCTGTCACTTTGAGTGATTTTGGAGGAGAATGCGACCCATGTGCATTAATTTGGCCGCTGAAATGTCACTTCTGGCCATTATCACGCGTCAGAGCCGTTTCTCGATTTTCTCTCTTCAGACTACACCAAAACTCGAGATTGATCCCAGAATCATGCAGAGAATCTCAACAGCTTTTCGTTGATATACAGAACGTGCAAATCCGAGCTCTGGATCAAAAGATATGACGATCTGAAGATTTAGGGCACGGAACAGACCAAAATGGAATTTGAAATATTTCCCGCGCTTTGCCACCTGGATGACATGTGGCACGCATTGATTGGTCGCGTGATTCTCTCTCCTTCACCTTTCGGCGGGATTTCATTTGAAATTTCCTTGTGGGCCCTAGCTGGGACACGTGGCACTATCTCATTGGTTCGGATCAGTGCTTGAAAACTCGCCCCTTTGACTTTTCTGGTCCTTTCCCCCTTGTGACACGTGTCATGCGTTGATTGGTCCACGGGTCTGCCAGCTCTTTCGTGCCCTTCGCATATTTTTGTCCCAGATGTCCCAAACTGTTTGGGACATAAACCTCCGATCCGCTCGAAATGGGCTTCCTTGTCCCTTATTTGCTGATGACACGTGGCATGCATTGATTGGCTTTCGACTCCTTCAGCGATCCGCGTCCTGCGCGTCCCTGTGTCCCATATTTCCTTGTGCTCCTTGTGCTAATTTCGGCCGAACCGGCCGGTTCGTGTCCATTTGTCCCATTTGTCCCACTTTGTTTCGGACTGAAGATCCCCATTTCGGCTGATCCGGCCGGTTCGCGTCTTTTTGTCCCAAATGTCCCGACTTTGGCAGTTAGTTGTTTTTCTTCCTCTTTCGGCCAGATCGGCTTCTCGCGCCCTCCGCGTACTTCTGGCCCGATTTTCCCAAATGCTTAGCGGGCTGCCTGGAGGCTTTTCGGCCGATCCGCGTCTTTCTGTCCCACACGTCCCAAAGGTGACCTTGAGCAGGACTTAGCCAATTTTCACGATTTTTTCTGGATCAACCTACTTGCCTGGAACTGCAAAACTCTGATGCATGTTATCGAAATTTACCCTGGGGGGGAATTTTGACAATAGTTTGGCGACTCAGTGGGGTCATCTACCTGCTAGATGAATGATCAGTAGCCTGAAGCAATCCATTGGGCATGGAGTCATAAGCAAGCTTGAAAACTGATATGAACTTTGAAAACTTCCCTCTGAGCCACTTGAATCCCACCGGACATGGAGTTGTTCTCACCAAAATGCCACTGAAACGAACTGTGCAAGAGCAAAACCAGCAACACCAAAAACTATGTACAAAACTGAAAATCATACATGCCCCAAATGGAACATGTAGAGTGTGCACAAGCACTTCTTCTACTGAAAGCAAACCTAGCTACTCTACTCTAACTGGAAGCAAATGCAAGCTAAACAAACCCTGCAACTGGTTGTGCAAAATAGCTTCCTTTCTTCAAAATTGGCAGCCATGCAATTGATTTGGCACTGATCATGGCTGTTTGGATGGATGGAAAATCAACAAGAAGCTGGTCTTCCACCCAAATCATCAAGGTATCAGCTGAAGGAAAATTTAATACCTCTTTTAGTTGTTCTGCATTTGGATTGAAGAGGTATGACAGCTGAACCTTGGTACTTTGTAGCTCATCCTCATGCCCAGAAGTGAGCATGACCAGTTGTGGCTTCTCCTTTGGCTCCAATGAAGCCAAATACCTGATTGGGCAAGGTCTGATCTATTTGATATGCCCATATCTATGATTTTCAACTCCAAGAATGGAGTCCTCTTGTAGACACTCTTGAATGGATGATGTGGAAGAAATGGTGGAATTCTTCTGTCCTTTCTCTTCCTCCAATGAAGAATAGGGAAGATTAGAATCTTCCAATTTTGATTCCAAAGAGCTGCTATAAGATGCAGGCTGTTGCAAATGAAAGCTCTCCTTCATGGCAGCAGGCTCTGGTGTTTGGGATGTGGGTGATGAAAGAGAGAAAGGTGAAAGCTCAACCGGCTCTTCTCCATCAAAACAGTCCTCCAAATCTGACAGGTAAACTGCCTCATTGTTGTCCCGCTGTTCATGTTCAACTTCCTCCATGGTGTCCTCTTGATCTGCAACTTGACCACCATGGATTCCTTCACTCTCCAATATTGAGTTTGAGAGATCAAACTCCTCTTCAGTACTAGAACTTGAGAGAGATGAAGTAGAAAGAAGAACTGAAGGTTCTTCTATAACCTGCTTTGTGTTCAAACCCTTTGGATCTGCACTTTTCTCCTCCACAGCTAGATTGTGCTCTTCTTTTGGATTTGGAGCAGCTTCTCCTTCCTCTACTGTTTGAAGGAAATCTTGCTCTTGATTGAACTCTTCCTCCAGCATGAAGTTTGTCAAGTCAAACTCTTCAATCTGCTGCTCTAGAGGACAAGTTGGGGCTGCAAGATCTTCTTCTTTTGCTGCAACAAAATCAGTCCTGACCACCATTTGTTCTCCAACCCTAGCCTCTTTTGTAGGCTTAACCATCAAGGGGATCTTTGTCATCCCAAATCTAAGAGCCCAACTCTTCAGACTTTGAATTTCTTCATCTTTGTTTGGCCTCTCTTTTTGCTGTTGTTTTCCTTGACTGGCATTCTGATTTTCATCCTCCCAACATGGATTTGGGAATGCAAGAGGAGGAATGGGTTGAAAACTCAACCGATTTTACATTTTTTGTGGGTGGTGGAGGAGGTGAAACCTCTTGTTTCTTTGGAGGAGGGGTATTTTCGTTAGCTCTTGTGGAGGGGGATGACTGTTTTAGAAGGGAAAAGGAAAGAAGAATCGAGATGAGGTGGAAAGACTAGGGGGGTGGAGAAATAGATTCAACACTTGAGGACAGCAGATGGAGGGTTTGAAACTTGACACTGCTGAAATGAAACAGATTGGGAAAGAGGAAAAGAAAAGGCATGAGAAGATGTGCTTACCCGTTGACAAGGTTGCTAATACTTCTCTCATACCACCTCTATTTCTTCAATCCACTTTGCAAGCAAAGGCAGCGTTGCCAATCATGAAGTCAAGCTTCTCCTGAGGGCTTGTAATGCCTTGGAAAAGGTCCCACCCATGGACAGGGTGCTCCACAACCGATTCCAAAAGCTTCATTTGTGCTTGAGCCCTGGCTG